>WAAB01012893.1:203201-539980 GCA_013389865.1 Piaya cayana | reverse complement strand
TGCTCAGTATGTTGGATAACTTGGAAACAGCTTGGGAACATAATTACCTGGAACCTGACTCTTCCGTGAGACTCTATGGGTGACGTTTGCCTCCCAGTCAGGGCAGCAATCCAGAGCTCCTCTATTCCTGACAAGTAAGAAGGAAAAAAAAATCATTTAAGCATAATGTGCATTTTTTTTAAATAAAAAAGAGTTTTTGTCACCCATTTTCTAAGAAGTATACCATAAAAATTTTCAAGTGGAATGAGATTTCATTTTAATAGGAGCAAAACTCTGTTTGTATAGATACAAATTTAATCCAGCGAAAGTAGAATCAGGCCTCAGTTCAATATCTTAGAGGAATAGTGAGGATTACAGGATAAATGTAATTCACCTGTGATTCCAATTAAAGGATTTGGGGTGGTTTTGTTTTAACAACATGAATCATACTAAAGGCATCTGAAATCAGTGTAAATTCCCCTCAAGCTCAATGTTTCCTACTAGTTAAACACACCCTTAATAAACAGAGCCATTCAACGCCATTCTAGGGACTACTAGATTACTAGAGGTATGTGGAGCTTAAACCAGATTAGTAGATCCTAATATCAACACCTCATTAATTCCAGCATTTGGATTACTCTAAATAAGCCACCTGCATCTGCTGGCACTGCATTGCCTTGACCCAGAGGGGAAATAGTTCAAGGAAGACCTGAAATAACAGCAGAGCTAAAAGCACAATCCAAAGATTTTAACACAGAAGTTGCTGACCTTTTACTATAATGGCCCAACGCCATTGGGAAGTAATTATGTAGCAGAGCCAAGAATAGGGGACACCAGGACTTGAGATGGGCAGCAAGAGGCTTAAAGATCTCCAGAGGCAGCAGGGGACCAGGGGGATTTCTCCTGGTTGTCATCATGACTCTCACCCATGTGGGTAACAACATTCCTCTGCTCCAGTCACTATGGTATTAACTCTCATGAGACTTAATAATCCTCACAAACGTGATTTTCCTCCATTCCAGGAGGAATTTATTTGGCCTGGCCTTTTTCTAGCAAATATTTAGCATCCTGTGTGCACATGTTTTTAAAACATTCCTAGCAAATCGCTCAACTGAAAATTATTTTCCCTGAGGAGGGAACAAGAAAACAAACACGTGCCAGATGCGAGTCACACTGTTCACTGCACTCGTGGAAGGCAATCAGACAGCGTGTTGTTGAGAACAGTGGGGGAATCAAGATGGGACACAATTACCCATGTTATAATAGATTAATTTTTATTCTGTTTCCTTATGAGGTTCATTGCGAAAACAGAAGGGATGAGGTTTCATGAAAGTGCTTTATAGGGTGAGAGGATGGCAGAACAAGGTAAAAAGAGTACCAGTACCAGAATTAAGTTGTTTAAATTCATCTTTGCTCTGTTTAAAAACATTTGCAAACCAACAGCTTTGTGTTAGGAATCCTATTATTGTTATAAAACATCACTGCTACTTTTTTATATCATGGGAGTTTTAGCTGTTCTCAGACACCACTGACTACAACGTTTTTGTCTTAACAGGTTCTCTTTGGAAAAGTTATTTACACAAATCTCATTTTGGTGTTTCAATGAGATTATATCAGTTCCAATTTAAAAAGCCACTGAATCTTTTTGAAATTTGTTCTTTATGATTTTTTTTTAATTTCATTTTGGAATGTTGACATTTTCACTCATTTTTATTGCTTTTTCTTTTCTATTTTCACATGGACATATTGTGAGATCAACTATAAATCAATCTTTTGTTTAATAGCATGATATGGGACAAATCAAGAGGTTGGATTAAAATACTGTTTTATTGTATATCAAAATTACGAAAAAACAAATTCACATTTGGAAATACCATGGATTAATATAAAAGGGTAAAAAAAACTTAACTGTAAAAAAAAAAAAAACTCCAAATGCCTAATTTTCAAAAATGACTTTGTAGGAAATTTCAACACTCCCCCTGAAAAAGATACATAGCAACAGAGAAGAAAGTTGTATCTTGGAGTAGTGGTGGAATGTGGGACTTCTCAATTCAAATCCCCAAATGGACAGAGACTTCTGGTTAGACGATGGGTTTTCCCATTTCTCGTTCACCGAAGCTGTGAAACATAATAAGAAAACATGCTATCTATTCCCTGATACAGTTACTATGATAATAAGGTGACATATAAATTCCTTGGGTACATGCCAGTTCCTTCTAGCTGCACTCACCTCCTCCCAGCAGCAAAATGTTTACTGATAATAATTACAAGCTGAGATTATCAACCATGCCTGGGGGATTTGGATGCCCAAGGGATCAGGCAGCGCTGAAGTTCTCCGCCTATGGTTTTTACTGATATTCTGGCTGATTGATTTCTCCCTCCACTCCAGTAACTTCTCAAGTGCAGGCATGCAGAAAGGCAAGAATATTCACAGAGATAACTTCTTCATGTCAGCGAGGCAAAGAATCCCATTGTGAAAAATTCACAAGTAGACAGTAAATAAGAGTATCCAGTCCAAAAAACCCCCCATATTACTGCAGTTCTGGTGCACACTTTTAAGGAGGGACAATTCCCCACCACCATTACGCAGAAAATTTGCAGTTTGGAAGTACCTGAAGAGTCACACAAATTCCAACAGCCTATTGACGGGACCGTCTTCTGCAACTATGAGTTGCTGCTCCTTTCCAAAAACTCAAATCACAATCAGAACTCTCTGTGCAGAAAACCCCCTTTCTAGATTATCACCTTACTAGTGTGTTATCTTCTCTCCCCCTCACTCCCAAACAGAACTGTCAATGTTGGGTTTGTAGCTGGTAAATAAATCAGCTGTTTTCAAACCAGATAATATTGTCTATCAGGTAGAGGTATGGAGAGTTTTCCAAGGAAGAGCAGCAGTGTGGGAGGGAGTGTGACAGACAGAGCTGTCCTTTGCTAGAATTAAAGCTTCTTTAAGGAGTAGTTGTGTCAAACTAGTGATGGCCAGAGGCCAGGCGAAGAAAGTTTTGCTGTTGCTTTGTGTTTTTATTCTGACCCTTTAGCCAGTGGCTATAAGACAGACCAGAGCTTAAAAGAAAATTCCTCCTGCTGGAAGTGAAGGGAGGGATGTTGAGAGGGAGAGGGGGGCAAATAGCACAGATTTTTCACAAGCATGGATTCTGGCTTAAATCTTCAGCAACAGACCAGGTTTTATCTACCTTAGAGACTCATTTCCTACCAGTCCTAAAAGAATTGAGGGAGCTAGTGCCCCTCAGAGAATGAAATGGCTGCAGGTTTATAAACCAATTTGTGTGCAGACAGTTGCCGTTGCTCTTCCATCATGGACCCTCCTACTCAAGATGACCCGAATGCTACACCAGATGCAATTAACCCCGTGCCCTGAGCATGAGCACAAACCAGTCACGCTGTTCATGAAAGCCTTTATCAAAGACATGAAGGCAAACTGAGTTTTGTGCTCTGACACTCATACACTTTCACTCTCCTTTTATACTGTGGCTAGTTCAGTTTAATGGAGAGCAAAGGGGCTCTCCCACAATGTAAGATGCTTTTGAATCAGATTTTTCTGTTTCCTATGCTTTCAGTTAGTGCTATGGATTTTAGAAGCTTCTTGCTGCAGTTACACAGTCCTCTGATTCTGAAGGCAAGCAAACCTTCTCCAGGATAACAAGTGACCACAAATGAAGTACTGCTTTGATAAAAGAGAGAGAAGGCTGGAAGGAACTAGATTGCCTCCCTAGTCTTGTCTCCCACTTTGCTTCTCATCCCTCCAAGCCAGACCTCAGGGAAGGCTTATGTTCATCATCTCCCCACCCTCCCCTTCAATGTATGAATAATTCGCTTACACTTCCCTGACTCTCAGTAGGAGAGAGGGTGAGATCCTCTCTTTGTTCTTTTTTGCTTGGGACATAAAAAGAAACTCTTTGTTATTTAAACACTCATCGGCTCCCACTGCTTAGTCTCATTTTGAAGTCATAATCCTCTATTAGCTACGTGTTAATCACTGCTAGAGGGATGGTCTGGATGTTAGACTGCGAAGTGAGAGCCCAGGTTTCAGGCTCCGTTTGCAGGAGGCTCTGAAGCTTGAAGGTCGCTTTTTTTTTTCAATAGGGGTATTTCAAATCTGAGAACAATATTGGTATCATTGCTATTGCGCCAGAGCTAAAGCTGCTTGTGTGAAGGTTACCAAACCTCTCCAGTGGCTGGCAAAGCATTGGCTGATTACCCAACCGCAATTAGCTACACTGAGTCGCTTCAGAGCAAAATGCACTCAAAACACCCCAGACACCCAGCACAAGACACCCCACTCAGGAGCTGGAAGCATGTCTTTCACCACCTCAATGACCTTGAGCAAGCAAGGTACGTTACTGTCTACATCTAAAGATGTCTTCTCCAGCACAAGCAAGAACAACTTCCTTTTCCTCGCATGTAAACAGAAAGAGAAGCAATTCCTCTGAAATCAGTGGCATGAATTCAGCAAGAGAAACAAATCAGACCCCCTGAGTGCTGGTGGATGCAGTAGAAGTTTCTAAATTACTTTTTAAAAACCTAGTAAATATTTATTCTGCATTTCATTTCACAGAGGAACACTAAATAAACTTGGTTTTCAATACTAAGCAGTAAGACCCAGTAAGAACTGCTACAAGGAGATTAAACGTCTTTGCTATTGTATCCAGGATGCCTTTGTTCAAGTACAGAAGGAATAGAAAGCTCAATTAAATGCATTAGTAATCACAAAGTAGTTAAATGTCAGTTGTTCATTAAAATATGGAGTACAATAGAAACCTAAATAACTTCTGAATTATAAACATAAGTGCATGCATCAGAAAGGGTAAAGTACTTTTGAGAAAAAGCTGGCAATTTTCTTCTGGGTAACTTTCTGGTTTTCCTTTTCATTAGAATTTCTATCTCCTTTTGCCAAAACCATTTTCAGAGTCATGGTTTCAAATCAGTATCATTATATCATGCTAGGCACATCTTATTTCTGAAAATAAAAACCACTGAAGTAGTGTTTGTTTTGCTCCAAATTTTGCAGAAATCTTCAACAGAACTTGATTCTGCAAATTCAGGATATGGAATTGTCACCCCTCTTTTGACTAGTGCTACTTACTCATTTTATGGCATCTAACAATCCCCTTCTCTAGGCCAGTAGCAGGATGGAGGTTGAATTATCATCCCAAAGAAAAGTGGCTTGTTTTTAAGAGTAGTGCACAGCATCATGGACAATTTCATCTGAGATGAAAATATATTCCCTGCATCTTCATAGTCACAGATAACAAAAGCCTCTGGGATTGAGTTTGCAGAAATATAGAAAGAAGAGGATTGTAACCACTGGTGGTCATTCACCAATTCTTTCCTTTCCGATTCTACTACCCATACAAGGAGGGGCTAGGTGAAAGGGTTAACGAACCCAAAAGAACCAACCACCACAAAATGTTAGCTTTTTAGGTGAATTTTAGGACAGGAGAAAATCACCAGCCTAGAACAGACCTCTTCTAGTCTCAGTTAATATGCCATTTGTATGGATTCATCCCTATTTTCATGTAAGGTATAAATAGCATCCTATTAGAAGGAGTTAATAAGGCAAAAGAATGTCTTAAAGGACTTGACAAAAGCTACACATCATGATTCCTGGTTCACTATCAGCTTATCTAACCACCAACATTCACTGCCTCTGAAATACCAAACCATGAAATTAAAAATCCCCTGTGCCCTACCTTTAGGTCACTGAAGAAACCAAAGGATCCCCATTGCGGATTTAATTTCTCACTGATAAAGGGAATGGTTTTTATTCAAAAATTCTTTTCAAAGGAAAAAAAATAATCCTGTATTTGGCATAAAGGGAAAGGGGGGGGAGGGAAAAAAGGTAGCACTTAGCTAAAAAAAAATGGACTCATAGAAAGTACAAGCTTGGCATTGCTCCTCTGAAAGTTAAGTATTTTTTTCCCTAGGGTGGGGGCAGAATCTAAGAACATCTTGAACCCAAGGGTAATTTTAAATTAGTTTGGAATTTAAGAGTCACATAATGGCAGTAAATTTCCAGCACTGGGAAGTGTCTAAAATGGAAACGTGAAATATGACTAAATTTCCCATCAGCTGACCCCAGGCTGTCCAGACACAGTCTTTTTTTTTGACAGCATGGCTCATCCACCTCTATCAGTTATTCTCATTTCCACATTCAATCTGGTCCAGTAATGAAGAACATGTTTCTACCTTCACACAGTGTTATTCTGTTTCCCTGCATCTTGCTTGGTGCAGGAGATCCATGCAGTGATGCTGGTAGCCGAGTCTGCTCCTGTTTTCATTACAGTGAGTCTGTGTCCTTACCTTTGCTGATATGCAATAGGAACATGGGAAGGATGCTCAGGGAAATAGAAATAATCTTTTAAAACATGGAGAGCTCTTCACTGGTGGCTTCTTGCATCAAAGGAAATGGAAATTTTATTTCCCCAGCAAGAAAATTAACAAAGTAGAGGGCCAAAATACATTGTGGAAGAGGGCAATAAATGTGGATCTCCAGCATCCATCTCCTGATGCAGAACTAAAATCATCTGTCTAATGAATTTGCAGATGCCTCTGGCTGCTCTGTAAGTTCTGCCTTCCAAGCTGCCGCTAATGACTGATCAACAGAGTTTCATTTTGATACCCTGTGTGTAACTTAACAGATGCAATCTTGTTCCCAAGTTTGAATAAGAGACAGGATTCCCCTGAATTTCCTGAGTTCTGCTGTTATTCAGGGCTGCTGCATCACTTTGAGCCTTTCACAGTTTCAAGAGTGCACGTGGCAGGGGCTGGACTCAACACACTGAACAATACTCAGAAATCTGGCATGGAAAAGTCTCCAAAATCAGATCAAGCCAATTTAATTGGAGAAGGGTGCACCACCAAACTGAGAAAGCTTGGGTGCAGAAGCTCAGCAGCTGGCAACATGGTCGATAAGGAAAAAGCAAGGAGAACGATATAACTGATATTTCACAGGAGTCAAGGAAAGTACCATTATCTTGCAGATCATGCACTGGGATAAGCCCTTTCACAACCCTGCTTTATGCATATCTGTGGGATTTAGAACTTGCGTTTAACTGTTTTAAGAAGAGCTTTGGGATTTCCTGGGAAGGTTTCGTGCTACCAGAAGTCATTAAAAGAACTGCTCAGAACATCCACACATCACAGGATTGCACAGCAAAATGCCTGGCTGAACTACAGGCAAGGAAAGAAATCTTGGTATATTTTATTTATCATCACTAGCGTGTAAGTACCTTGCAAATTTAAATGAAGACTTGGACGTTATCTATTCCTCCATCTGAGTTTAGGAGAAACGTTATGCTGTCTACTTGACAAAACTTGGTTTGCTTGTAACCAAAGGTGTGTTTATGAGGTGCCTATTGTTGAAAAGTAAAACCATAAATCCCCTCCACTGACCAACTCAGCTGAGATGAAATCCGAACAAAGCCAAAATACAGGCAACCCACAAAGTACCATAAACAGTATTTACCTCCACACAAAGAATTAATACTGAAACAAATAAAGAAGTCTATTTCAGCTATGTAATGTTGAAATATTAATATTGTTGGCAGAGAGAGTACATGAGCCTATTATTTTGCAAAGCGTGGTTAAATATAGCCAAGGCAAACATTGAATAAATTACTAGAAAATCCAGCTCTGGATTCTCCAATGCCTGTAGCCAGACACACAGACAGTTTACTTTGTTCTGCTTCTATAGCTGGAACAGATTTCCCATAAATAACCTGTTAGGCAGTTTAAGCTTGGGGGAAATGATTTAAAAAAAAAAAACAAACTAGATCATTTCATTCCCAACTATAAAGGCCTCTCTATTGAGCTGAGACCTAGGATGCATGATTGGTTTTGTGGAAGATGTTTGACTCTAGGACCTACAAAGACTAAAATATGGCATAATTGTTCTGAATTAGCTTTTTACAACAGTGATGTCAAGACAGTTTGAACAGAAACCCCCAACCTAAACGAGTGTAAAACAGAGCAGCCTCACATAACTACCACTGCCAGTGCTATTTTCTATGAAAATATTCCTGCCTGTGTTGCTTGTACATAAAATCTTGCGTGAATGGATCTCTGTGGAGTATCTGAGAAATAAGACATACTTGTCATTCCATTCCCATGTTTGTTGTTAATCTAAATTTCTTTCGAAGAGGAAAAAATATCAATTGCAGACCAAGGAAAAGTAGAAAATCAAATCTCATTATGCAATCAGAGAAAAATGCCTTGGTCAACACAACAGGGCATTAACAATTGCATAGAGTTAAATACTCCTCAGCAAGTGCAAATACTAAATTCATCGGCTGCACCTTTGAATTTAAAAAATAATCATGAAAGACAAGAACTAACACAACAGGGGACACAGCATATCACATTATCAGTGAATGGAGCCATGTGTTTTCGGTATGGATTGAAGACTGCATACATCAGACAATAAGTTAACAACGTTGTTTTGTTTCATGCCCTAGACTACAGGCAAAGGACTGGGATTCAGTTGCCTCCTTTATCTAATGTTATTTCATAGAATCACCAGGTTGGAAGAGACGCATCGGATCATCGAGTCCAACCATTCCTACCAATCACTAAACCATGCCTCTTAGCACCTCGTCCACCCATCCTTTAAACCCCTCCAGGGAAGGTGAATCAACCACCTCCCTGGGCAGCCTCTGCCAGTGCCCAATGACCATTTCTGTGAAAAATTTTTTCTTAATGCTCAGCCTAAACCTCCCCTGGCAGAGCTTGAGGCCATTTCCTCTTGTCCTGTCCCCTGTCACTTGGGAGAAGAGGCCAGCACCCTCCTTTTTTATTTTCTTTTCTTTCAATGACAGTGAATAAAAGGATCTTGCCAAAAGTGGAATTTTGTAAATTTGCATAAGCCTGTAAGAATACGCAACTGTTTGGCCAAAAGGATTTGGTGCTATGTATGTCTAGTTTCATAAATATATGTTTTATTTATTTATTTATTGCTGGTTGTTGACAACAATGCCTTGCTTGGACTGGTCTGCAGAATATTTCTCTATAGCCACTTCGATGCTCTTACATCAGCAGCAAACACCATGGGGAGAGAAATACCAGGGAATTAATATTCACATCACCAGGAAAATGGAATTCATAGGCTGTGATCCTGCAGCGTACTTAAACGATAATTTCTACTGCTTGCCCTTAATCAGGCTAGAAGCCCATGAAGCAACGCAGGCTAGTTTTAAGTCTCAGTAAGCAACACAAAATGGCCATCTGCACTTTTGGTAGGTACAACAAGGATTCTGTGGCTGCAGCTGTTTGAATGCAGGCCACCTACACCCCTCATTTTCCCCGTGACAGGCAAATAGAGTTCCTCCCTCACACTGGGAAATATAAAGCAGAACATCAGTTATTACAACCACCTCTTGTTTAAAACAAAGTTCGAAGGCTTGTCTTCTTTAATCAATCTTCCAGTAGACTAACAGGGCCGTAAATCTCACTTTCACAGAACCAGATAACTAGGGCTAAATTAGAGATTTTTCCCTCTGTTCCCCCAATTGAAGCAAAGCACAAGTGAAGGAGCTCAGATGAGAAAGGTAACTGAACTGCCGACAGAAGCTTTCTCTGAGGAAAGTAAAAGGCAATAGGTAATAAAACATCTTGGCTCTAATATCATCTGCTGGCAAAGCACTTTCAGTAGTGAGGTATAATGAATATTCAGCAATCTCTGGGTATTGTGGTATAGCAAATGCCTTCATCAGGGGAGCCATTTCTGTGGCTGAGGTGAGAAAATAATAGATGTCCACTTAGCAGAGGTAGCCACAGACATGTTAACGATCCCCCTGGTTAGCGTCCAGCTAGAGATTATTAAAAAGTCCATCATGAATCTGTTTCCACTGCAAAAAAGTGGGGAAGAATATTTTAGTATACATGTTGCAAGAAACCCATAGAATCAAAGGTTCGAGATCTATAAAAAAAAAAGGAATATTCACAAAATCTAATAAGAGCAGACACATGTCTAAATATATTGTGCCATTGAACAGGATCCATAAACATGCACAGAAATGCCTTTTTTCCCCCCTCCATAGAGCCAATGACAGACAGCAAAGAGCTCACAAATGCACTAACAGATAGTTTCAGAAGCATTCCTAGCATGGGGCCATCTAAAATGTCTGGGTTTTTTCACCATCTTCATAGAAGTTCAGATATAATTTAGTCTGGATTTATTCCAATCCAGGTTCAATAATAATACCGTGGGCTGTCAAACACCAAGAATAAGAGATAGCAGGAGACCTGGTCAAAGGTAACAGTTTGCTAACAACCTGTGTTGAATTTAAGGGNCAGCCTAAATCTCCCCTGGCGTAGGTAAACAAAAGAGTGCTTACCTCTAAAAAATTTTAGTTCTTTAGGTGGTCATGATTTAACTCTATGCTCTCATTTGATCCATATTTATATTGCGTACACAAGTGTCCCCTTCCCACAAAATGCACTTATATAGCCATTGAACTCCCAGAAGTACAAGGTTATGGCTATATATGTAAATGGAGACTGAAGAGATTCTGTTTCTCAGTCCCCAATAGGCTGCAATAGGAGCTCGATTAGAAAATAACTGTCACACAGCATCTGGCAGAAGCTTCTAACTCAGAGTTCTGTCTCTGGCACCCAAAGAAGATAAGGTATATCTAACTCTACAGAAAATCAAAACTTTCAGAACTCAGCCACCTTCTCTGCCTCTACAGCATCCCATTATTGCTACAAATTTCCCACTGTCCCCTTCTGTCCCTTATGATTCATCTTCATGGTTGCTGAGTGGCAACTTCGCCTGTTCCACTGCAAGCCTTCAGGTTTTGGTTCATGCTCCCTCACTTTTGTCTTGCTGCATTGAGCTGCAAAACCTGGGCTTTCCAGAGAGTGAACAAGCCCCTTCACTACTGTGATACATCGTCTCTGGATGCTTGGCCCAGTAGGTACAAGAGCAAAAAATTACTGTTGCCTGATAGACATCCAGCTTTACAGAAGTTCAATTACCCAATTTATTTTGTCCTCTGCCCAGTAGTTCATGCAACAGTCTCACAACATCAGGACTTTAGCCTTGTTCACATTGCACTGGATTTTTCCTTCTTCCTTTTTATTTCTTTTTGTATAAATCAGGTCTTAACCCCGTTTTCCCTGAAGTAAACGTAAGAAAGCAGAAAGTCATGCTCTTCTCTCCTAGTGAAGAAAGACATTTTCTGCATTACTCTCCTGTCAATTTTTCTACATTACACAGGAACTGGACCTACATAAATCATCCTTCCATCAGCTCAGGCACATCCCCAGAGCCTGGGATATTTGTAGAGTTAAAGATAGCTATTATCAATAAGAAACTTGTCTCCCTTCCCCCTCATTGTACTCTCAGATCATCCCTGGAAACAGCTCAGTGCTGCAGAAAGACATGACTTCAGAAAGAACAGTTAATTAGAAGTAGGAGTTTTGTGTTAAATCAAGGATGGAGAGGAGGACAGGCAAAGGCTGGAGGCAGCTGCAAAATTCTCCTGGGACCATAAAGCGGGACATCTGAGCTAGTGCTGCACCCAGTCCCTGCAACCGTGCCTCTGCAAAGTGCCAGGCGAGCTCCACAATGCAGTAATCCACCCTGCCAAACCTCCTGCCCAGCAGCGTTCTGCAGCACACACACGTCTCTGAACAGAAAGATGCGTCCACCACCACACAAACTAGATTTCACCATGTTGTCTTAACATTAAATAGCTGTGAGGTACAGACAGAAGCTTTTCCTTGCTTATACATTCACTGAGCTACAAAACACCCTGAGAAGATGATTGAGCTGCAAGTCCAAGGTGCTGGACTAACACTAGTGTTAACCAACACACTAAAGGGTTCCCATTTCTCAAGCTTCCAACTACCAGGGACACGCAAAGTCAGAGACCTTCTCCACCCCAGTACAACCTGGTTAGCATGAAGATTGTTCTGCATAAGTGCTTGAGTGTGATGTGCTTCACCATTAACAACTGCCAGGCTGCAGTGGAACCTTTTCTGTCCTATACACCAGAGCACCTCACCCACCTGAAGTCAGCAAAGGGACTGTTTTAATCATGTGTACAGCAACCCTGAAAGGCCCTCAGTGCACTTATTCATGCTGCCTGAAAGATCTCCATTGCTATCATTACCCATTCTGTCTACGAAGACCCACACAACCTCGGATAACATCTGCACAGCTTTGTTACATGGTTCTGCCTGTCACAAACCTTGTGGTCTGGCATCCAGTGGATCTGTGCTAGAGTCCCACTCTCTGCCATAGGGCAGAGGTGCTTGGAAAGGCACAAAAACATCCAAGCTGGCAATCGGCAGCCCTGTTAATGCAGCAGCATGGAGACCAGCACTAAGCTGCCGCAAAATGCCTGACAGTTACAAAGATCCAAGCAAGTTAATTTAAAACTGTCTATGCTGCAGCACGGACATATCCGGAGAAACAGCACCATAGGGAAACATATCCAGCATTGACACCATCTGGGAGGACAATGGATGATGAAATAGCTGCCCCATTTGTGTGCAGGGCTGAGCCTCAAACACAGAGTTCACACTCACTGCAAACAACCAAAAAGAGGGTAACAAAGTATGGGGCCGCATACTGCTGGTTTATCTGCAGCCTGCACCTGAGCAGCAGCATCTCTGGGGCCCTTTTGGTCTTCAAGATAGTACTGGCTCAAACGTAACCTCCTCTTTCCACCAAACTGAGAAGGAGGGAGGAGCAAAAGGAACTATGACCAAGCCAGGTTTTTCATCTACAACTAAGACAGAGAAATAAATTCAACAAGGCAAACCAGTGCTGGCAGCATGTCAGAAGCAGTATCAAAACTTTGGTGGAAACGCTTTTGTAGTGGACTAAAGGAGAAAATACCAGTGAGAAGCTGTCAGGTCAGTACCTTACACCCCTGTTGAAGTTGAGGGATGCTGTGTGCCTTCAAGCTATACCAAGAACAGGTATCCAGCAGGTTAACAGAAGTGAACAAGAGCTCTCTCTGTTCACTCACTAAGGCTCTATTGTTTGTGAAATCAAACGTTATGGATCTACAATGATGATGAAAACACACAGAGCAGACAACATCCTAAATCTGGGCATCTGGGTACTCAGATGTCACGAATGTGTTCTCAGTCATGGTGAAAAAACTCCCTTTAGAAATGGAAGTTCAGCAAGGTCGCTGTGTGTTTCACTAAACCTCATTCCTATATGAACAACCCTATTTTTCTCTGAAACACTTCAGAACCATAAGCTCAGGAGAAGACTGCAATGAGGCATAGAAAAAAAATCTTCTGTAAATAACACACTTCTTACCAGCCCTGCTGAGTCCACATCTACAGTTTCAATTTACACTTGAGGATGAACTGACAGAACAACCTCCTCCAAATTCAATTCCACAGAGACAGACCACTATCTCCAGCACAATATGCAACAGAAGAAGCACCAAGCTGTACATGCTGCTTCATACAGTCAGGTTCAGTGGATATGAGACCAGGAAGCTAACTTCACTAGAAGGAGCAATAAGTTTATGAACTCTTTTTTTCCCTTTTAAATATACTGCTTTGTTATGCATAGGTTTTGTCAATTAGTTTGAAGCAGTGCCACTCTCTCTCCAGGAGAATTTTGCTACAAATTCTAGCATTTATCAACTAAGGAATCTGGTATTTCAGTGGCACTGAGGGACGCCAGCTGCACACCAAGATAATACCTGCAACAATAACGTTTCTTTACCTCTATGAGGAGCACATCCATCATGTGGAGCTGTTGAAGGCTGGGCTTTTCCAGGCTCAATTCTCCCAAAGAAGTGAGGTAGATGACAGTGTAGCTTCCACACCACAAGCACGCTCCCCATCATGGAAAAATATTTTGTGAAAAAAATAACTTCTGCCAAACTCTGCCGCACCTCTAGTCATAGCAGCCACTCTCTCAGCCACAGGCTTCAGGTCCCTATGAGGCTTCTATGAATTAGATGAGTAAGGAGGGGCTTGTGTCAGGTGCTGCTGTGAGATACTGTAGAACACATTCAGCTGTGACGGCAACAAGAGCTGAATGAGTGGAGGAGACAAAGCCAACTGAGTAGTCTTATGGATATTTCTGTTATCCATAAAGGCTCACAAGCCTTTGTGATGGTGTCAGATCAGGTCACAGTGCCATAGAAAGCAGCATGAGGACTTCTCTCTTTTCCAGGTGTCTAACACAACTGAGTGAGTTAACAAGGGTACATGTGCATCTGGCACTTCACAGGAAAAAAAAAGCATTAATGAACTGGGAGAGCACTTTGCTCATCATGCTGAATGGAGATATTGCCTTTCCTCCCATCTATGAAGATCAATGCAACATCTGGATAGAAGTTATCCCTATTCCTTCAGGCTATTCCATCAGGGCCAGCTGTTGCCACACAAGTTCTCTGCACCTCAAGCAGCAGCTGCTTCCTGGTGAGGGGGTCCAAGAAGTGAAGGAAATCTAAGAGAACAGAACACCCAGCCAGCCTACACAGCATTGTACCAGCCAAGGAGCAGAAAGCACCAGAGCACTGCAGGAGATTTCAGACCTGTCTCATGACAACTACCCCTATCCAACCAGGCCAGGAGAGCTTGCAGGACTTTCAAATTGCGATACCCCTTGATGACCATTGGGCTGAGGTTCTATGAAGAAGTAAACATGTTAGAAGTAAGGGATGGTTAGAAATTTCCATGTAAGGACAGTGCAAGCTAGAGTTGCTAGATGAAGAGAACAATTGCATAGTGATGGGAGGTGCAGAAGAGGAATGATACCAGCTTGTTTTATTACCTTATTTGCTTTAAATACATTTTAAACAGACACTGCTAAAACCAAGAAAACTTAAACTAAACTAAGCCGATTATACTGTGATCAATAACTTACATTTTTAAAAAGTCACTTTTAAAGCCAGCTGTGACTCTTCACAGAGAGGCTTCTACTTCTTTGATGAAAGCAGTTTAAATCTGCACTGTGGTTTCACAGTTGCGGCCACACCGTGGCACAGATAAGCCTTAAGCGTCTCTGATGTTTCCTCTCTACACAGGGAGTTTCAGCTTGCCCAGCCCCTACAAACAAGCTCCTCTCAGACTCCAAGCGGGCCACCTGCGGCTCAAACACACAACTCTTGCCACTTGAAAGAAAAACGCTCCAAAAAAGCCTCTTTCAAAGAAAACCCTCCAGGCGGCTCTGTTTGAAGAGGAAGAGACAAAAGCTTTTGCAACTAGTGCACAGTCTTCAGAGGCTCTCCTGGGCACACGACTAAACGGCAGGTTTCCCTGGGGAACCCATTTTTCCTTCCTTCTGCATCAATTTCTGCCCACGGTGGCTTTGTTGGCAGCTCAGCCAGGACTCCTCAGCTCGGGCAAGTGATGCTCCTTGGGTTCTACTCCCCTCCTTGCTGCTCCTTACCCGGGAATGGCTGCAGGGCACTAGGTACTCAAGTGAATTCCACCAGGGAAGAACCTCCCTTGAAAGCAACACCATATCAAGCAGTTGGTGGAGTTCTGGCTTGGCATCACTTCCACAAAAGGCTATTATTTTTTGCTGAAGATGTCCAACTCTGACCTCTGCCAGCTAGTGCTGCTCTAGGTTGATGTTAATGGTGATGTACATGCACCTGGCCAGTGTACATCCAGGTGCAGCCCAAGTGTCGCTGTACAAATGCCCCCAGGTGTCCTACCTCTCATCTCTTGTGCTCAAATCTCTTTAAACCTTCTCGCTCCCAACGTTTCTGATCTACAAGCAGCCTGCAAGCAAAGCACGGGCTCTTTAGGTGACAGCAGCATTGTGGCATTATTCCCTTTTTGTTGCAAATGCCACTTCTTCACTTGAGTAATTAGGCTTTGAATAGGCCACTTTTTCTCTCTCAACCCCTGCTCGTACCACACTCCATCCTACTCTGTCCCTAATTACAGAGAATAATATATCCAGCTAGACAGTGCTTTTCTGAAGAGCAATTTGCTTTGACTTTTCCAGGCACTAATGAGTTTGTTAATAGAAGGATTTTCCCTCTCCCTCCCCTCTTCTAATCTGTGTTTCCTTAAATAGCATTACACACATCAGTAGCTTTCCTATGCTGCAGAGCAGGTGATGCCTCTCCCTGACCCATCTTCCTTCCGAGAGGCAGAGTACTGTGCCTCCCAACCTTTTTCCTTCCATCAAAGGAGATGGAAAGCAAGCATGATTAATAACTGTTTGTTAACTAGTACCAGGAGGATCACTCATCAGTTCACAAGTGCAGCAGACAGAAAAAAACAGGTTACTACCAGCCTACATGGTCAGAACCAACTGGGGCTTGGAACTGGTTTAGTTGCTGGTCCAAACAGGAAAAAGCACACAAATGTTATCAAAACTTAGCTTTTATTTTGTTCACCAAAACAAAACTTTGAAGCATCTCATTTATCTGCCAGATGAAATCTTTCAAGCGGCTTACGGGAAAACATTCCACCTTGGTCTCTCCTGAGAGAAGTAAAGGACTTGAAGGGGTAGATGTTCTCAAAAGATTAACAGCCTCTGCCTGTCTGTTATTGAATAAAATCCCTGCCAGAAGAAGGGTAATACAGATTCATTTTTCCCCTTTGTGTGGAGAAATAAGAACCGTATACCTTCACACCTAAGTAAAATCGTCTACAACCCAAGGACTTTGTGAAAAATCTCATCCCTGTGTTTTGTCCTCAGCAAATTTAATCTCCATTTGTAGGTACAAACATGAAAATCATGAGTAAAGATGGTTACTATCAACTTGAATCTAAGAAAATTCCCACTTCAGGGCACTAGAGGGAAATCACTGAGGTGACTTTGCCTACATTGTCTCTACAACGTGGATACCAGACCCTGGAATTCTAGATTCCCTTTCCCATATGAAAAAATAAGTGGTCTGCACTTTTCAACTTATAGTTGGAAGTTAAGTTAGAAGCAGTTCCATAAGTCTCTGTCACTGTTTGCCTAAGTTCCATAAATTCAACCCAAATTCATAGATGGTTTCAGCTCCCCTCACTCAGAATACCCTAAGAATACTTTCATGCCTGTTCTGGATCTGGAGACATAGCCACTGACCTGAAGAATATACAAGAGATTTCTAGGTATTTCTCTTCCTAGATTATTTACAGAATAAATCTGACTTAAAGTAGAAAGTTTGAGACAAGGAGAAAAAGTCCCTGTGGTGATGTGTGGGGTATAGAAAGATAACAGTGGTTCTGACTCTTTCAGTTCTGACTTCACACTTTCCCCTATGCCCCTTATTTGACAAAATTATTTTCTCATATCTCTCTGCAGCCCATTTATTATCCTCTCTATTAATAAACTCTCCTTCCCTGATGAATCACTGCAATTTATCATTAAATTAGAAGATGAAATGGGTCTATTTTTTTTTAACAAGGAGAATAACTACCATCAACAGGATATTTATCCATTATGAAACTCCATCTTCCTCTCCAAAATGCAAGAGTAACACTGTTTAAACCAGCCCTAAGGTAAACCAAGTTGGGAAGGACAACCAGAGAGTTGACATCCTGCTATATAAATAACTGGATCGATCTAAAACACTATGTTTTCTTTCACAGAAGTTTATGACTACAATTCACTCTAGAGTTTTCTAATAGTAGAATTGAAAAAAAGTTTAACTTCTACACTGATGAGTCTGCCAGGAACCAATATATGATAAATCACAGTCTAGATAACAAAAAAACATCTCTCCACACATACACCAGTGATTAATCACACAACAAAAGGTCAGTCAGGAAAACATTCAATTAAATATGAAGTCACTTTCTGCTCAGCCTCTTATATCCTTTCTGTATTTTACAAGTCCCAAACACTGTCTCCTGTGAGACCACTGAAATGCAACATCAGCACAGGCACAGAATGTATCTTCAGGCCTATCAGGAAAGCAGGTTTGGTCCTTGCAAGCTCGTCCCCGTCATTTCATTATCTGGATGTAATTTCTCTGTGAAGTTAAAACTGTGTTTACTACCATGTCTTGGATTTGAATTTCTGTATGAGAGCAAGGGCAAAGCCTCAGAGTTACCTGGGAGCTGTTTATGCCTCAGGAATGATGCCAACAAGAGGCAGATAAAAGCTTGAGAGGGAAAGAGCCTCTCCACCCTTCATACTCTCTCCAGGAAATCACTGCCCTGCAAAGCCTACCCTTGGCTGCTTGCTTTTGCTCCTACACCCAACCATCTTCACTGCAGAAGTCAGCCAGCACTCAACACCACAGAAAAAAACACCTCTGGTATTGTTCCCTACCAATCCACAGATCCAGTCTCTACATACACCTAATTATTTGACTTCTACCTCCAGAATTTAGGAAGTTATTTTCTTTCATTCTTGGATGCTAAGGAGACAGTCCATCAGCACAGAGAGAAGAAAGAATTAGGATTTTGTGTCTCTGTCACTGTTTGTCTAAGATGAACTTTCTTCTACAAGGAACACAAGAAAAATCAGGGCAAAATCGACCCTACTAAGCACCCTTCCTAGACATCAGTGTAATCCTCTGCTCCAGGTATGTTCTCTTCTGGAAGAATGCTCTCTACTTGAGCTATTCACAGGCCTGTGTCGGATTCCTGCAATGAAGGAATCTATTAATTCCAAGTAAGGATTCATTCTCCAAAGAGCTGCTGATGAAATGGAACTGATAAAATGGAGGTAATTTAAAGGCCAGATGAAATCCAGCTCATGCTCATCCTGCTGATAGTGGAACATCACCAAGATGCTTCCTTGGCAAAGGGGCATTTATATGTGTTTTTATTTTTTTTAAAAGAAAACTCTAAATATCTGACAGGAAACCTTCTCACATTAATCTACCCAACAGCTGGTATCTTGCTGTCTGCCTGGGTGTCCCTTTCCGAAAATTAAATCTCCTATCATCTTTTATCACACTTTGGGGAAAAGAAATGGGATCCAAATGTAGCATTCATGTGAGCAGCAGAAGCAAGAGCTGAAACTGATAGGGCTGCATTAATTCAAGCATGCAAGAGATGAGCATGAGACAAGTTGCTGTTACATTCAGACACATTCCTCCCCCTTGCTCTGTGCCTGCGATGTTCTTTCCCAGGTTAGCTCAGCTGCCTATGCCCTTGACACTGGGCCCACAAGCCTGAGTAGCCCTGGAACCAAACATTACATCTCTTTTTACATCTCCCTTTTCACAATGGATGAGCTATATCAACACACAATTGTACTGCAAGCAGAAACAAACTTTTCATGGTAGGCATGAGCTGATGCCACCAAGGGATCTGCACTTCAGAAGGAAACTCCAGGATACTGAATGTGTTGGACCAGAGTTTTTGCCCCGCTCTGTACCCCATTATCAGATCAGAAGACATATACACTAGGATACTCTGGAGAGTAAACAAGGACTGCTACGCCATGAAATATAATCCACATTCTTTTCCTCATCTTTTACGCACCCTATTTGCTGAATGAACTCAGCAGGCTTTGAGATCCCCAACAGGAACATAGAGAATCTGGGTCCATCTGCAACACATGAAGCCTCTCTGTTACCAGTATTCAAACTGGTATGAGGTCCAGATAAATCTCCCCTTGCTGACTGAAGAAACCAGACTCATCTGGATGCTCTGTTTTTTCCCTACTGTAGCAGGAAACTGTTGCAACGAGATCTCTCCCTCCCTGCAGTTTATTCTCTGCCTCCATCCTTAACATGCTCCTCCCCAAATCACTATAATTAATATTAAATGTTACAGTTTTGTCCTATTAACACAAATTGCTCTTTCCAGAGACAGATTAAAGAGTTTCCACTGGGGATTTCCTCTCTTCTTTACAATTGTGGTTCTGTGATCAGTGCTGTCTGTCTCTCGCACTAGCTCCTAGGGAAAAGGAGTGGGAGGTAAAGAGAAGACAAACACTTATTAGCAGCCTCTTTGAAGAGATGGAGACTGCAAATTAAACTGATTATTAACTCCCATCTTACCAACAAGTCAGGTTCGCCTGTTCTCCCTCCTTCTCTGGAAATGGTAATTGGGAATCGCACAAGTCACACATGCTAAAGTAATTTACTAGGCAGCATAAATCAACAGATTTTCTTTCTGTTTTTTATGGGGGGGTGGAAATGTTGCTCCATGAGACATGCACACACATAAAATACTAGAGCATAAAGACATGCAAGCATGGCAGTGCACATGCACTCCGTTTTGTGTGAACCTTCCATTTCGTTCTTGGAACAGGAAAGGAACACACATGAGCTCTGGGGCAGCTCTAGTTGTCTCCCCAGTCAGGTCCACTGTGATATTTTATCCCTGAATTCCTAATGGGCATTTAAGGACATGCCTGGTTCATCAGACACGTCACCTGCATTCAGCATCACAAGTGCTGGCAGAAAGTACCTGTACTACAATCACACATTCCACCACAAAAAAAACCCCATGCACCACCAGCTAAACTTCTCCAAGTCCTGATTCCTCAATAGCAGTAGCATCCAGAGGTACCACATATCAAAAAGAGTGAAAAGTGTGGGTCCCTATTCGTCACCAAAATCTCTAGCCATCTACAAATTTGGTAGTCTCTCAAAAACACTCCACATCCTCATCACTTGCGTTTTCCCAGAGACAACTGTGAGACAGTTGAGATTCTCCTTCTTAAAAGCACCAGCCCTAGGGGAGAGGCTGATCAGCTGGTGTCATTGAGGGCTTTGGACAGAAAGCAAAACAATTTCGAGCTTGTCAAGTCAAGTGAAAAGGAGCATGTGCATTATCTAGTTTATTAAAATGTTCCATCAGTAAATGATTATTTACGGGGCTGTGATGGTAAATGGATAATCAAATTTAGACACTCACAACATCACCAAGAAAGTCTGGCCAATGACAATTCACTATGACAGCTTATCATACTAATTAAAACCAGTATATTCATGAGATTTAAAATCTATGAAATGAGATGCATGTTTACATTGAATAAGCCATTTATAATCAAGACGCCTTTATTTAGACTACAGCAAGTCTCTCGCAAGATACGAATTAAATACAGAGCTACCTGTAGACACGTAGCATTTATCTAAAATGTTTCAGGATGCAGCAGCTTTTTCAGGAAAGAGAACTTAATCAGTCCCTTGAGCTTTCCCTTCTTCTGCTAAGACATAGAAAGTGCAGCTGTATTGATTTCTAATATACAGCGCTGTCACGTGAGTTATTTTATTGGGCCAACAAACCATTTAACAGACAAGGTCCCAGATGCCTCAAGTTTTATACAGGAGCATAGACACACCCTCTATATATGTAATATTAACTAGAAATTGCAAGACAATATGTTATATTACCCAGTTCCGAGAGCAGAACCTACACTTCTGTATACGTCTGCCCTTTTTTGGTGGAAGGTTAAAAAGGGGAATCTTCTACCAAACCTACAGGAATGTTTTTACGTACAGAACTGCTCTCTGGCTACATATCACACTGTGTGCAGTGTTATGATACATACAGATTACATACTATGCTACCAAGCGTTTGGGAACTATGAAGCCATACCAGGTTTCAACAATATGTTAGGAAGACAAAAGATGTTATGATATCAGCTTATCTTTCCCATTTGGAAAGGCCATGCAGGTGCTATTGGTTATTATATACATGAACACATTAATATATTATGCTATTTACATGGTTGTGTGTACGTATATACATTATATATGGTTGTTATTCAATATTTCGGTTATTCCTGCACAGACAATTCTGCCAACTCTCAAATACCAAGAAAAGTGCATTACAGTGGCTGGTGTCTATACACCAAAGCTCTAAAAAAATTTAATTCGGTGCCTGAGCTCTGGCTCTTTGGCAGAGTGCTCCCACTTCAGATAATATGAATACAAAAAGTGAAATATCAGAAATATCTCCAATGTTCTTTTCCACATAGAAGTTGGGTAACAGTCACAGTTCTGCTTTTCACTAACAGTGACAGTGCTTCAGACCAGGACCACTCCCTTTACTCTCTTTATCACAGCCCAAGATGTTTAAGTCAAATAAAATTATCTCTCTGAAAATTCTGAAAGAGTTGGTTTTCCCATGGATTAGTTGTCTGGGAGGAGGGAAGATTCCTTTTCATGGAAAAGAGCCTCTCCTAGACCATGACACATTAAAAGAATTAAAAATTACATTATATTTGCACTTCCATGTGCAAGCAGAAACGCACATGGGCATGTTTTAGCACCTGCTACATTCAGACAATGAGCCAAAGGCAAATACAACATCATAAGCTCCTCGTGTTCCTATTGAAAGATGCCCAATGATTTGATTTATTGCCTTTTTGTTTCCAGACGACAGCTTCATAGATTCGGTAATCAAGCAGCAAATGCAAAGTGAGGCCACGTCTGGTCACAAGCATGGAGATTTAATGAGAGGATTGCCATTCCCCATATCTCAGCCAAGCTGTTTCTCACCCTCAGTTTTCTATGTCTTCCCTAAAATTCAACAAAGCCTTTTCTCTCTGCACAGCCTACATAAATCACTTCTGTCCAATTCAATCACCTCGACAGAGAACTATTTTCATGGGGAGCCAAAGCTATACAAAAGAGAAGTGCTGGCATGGTACAACATCATGAATGAGCTGCAGCTTCTTTTCTCCAACTTGTCCAGAAGAAACTTATGATAATACTCTAATATTTTACCATAAAGAACTGTATCGATGCTTGAAAATAAAATTTAAAAAAATATCAGAGCTAGCATATTTTTACTGAAAAAATACATTCTGTTTACATCCTGGGGTTTATGCTTCTATTCCTTTTAATAAATAGAGACTACTGAAGCTTAGCAGGAATTTACAAAGGCTTTGCAACTTTTGTTTTCACCAGGCATGCAGCAGGTAAAGTCAGCAACAGAACGATAGTGCAAGACTAGTAACCAGTAGCACTGTAGTGCCTTTCATTAGCTGAAACCATCAGCCTCAAAAGTCATTAGAGCTCACCATCATTTAAATATTTAAGAGGGAATGGAATTTTTATTCTGATAGAAAAAGCAACCTTGCAGTTAAGGCACAGAGTTGTGATTGAAGAGATTCAGAGTCACTGTACAAGAGAAAGGTCATTAATCATTAGTATCTTAGGAAAGTCAAGACATTCCATTCGTTAATGGCAGCAGTCATTTAGAGAAGGAGCCTCATAAAGTGCTATGATCGAGTAGAGCACATACAACCAGCTCTATTATCATGGTTAGACCTATCATTTTTTAAACGAGTGGAGCAAAAGACTGTCAACAGTGATATTTGGTCTGACTTTCAGCCAAAACTATCAATCACTTACACCACAAATCCCTCAGCTCCATCCCTAGTGGCCTTCTGACCTTAGTCTGCAAGTTCTGCTGAATTTCCTATGCAAAATTCTCCAGTGATTGTTCTCCACAGATCTACTGCATATTGAAATAGAATATATCAAACATTTCACCAGAGTTCAATTTTAAACACCTTTTTTGAAATATGGATTAGATGAACTTTTACATTAGTTTCAATGAATTCTTTCATCCGTATATCTTTCAGTAAAAAAGTTTGACTAAAGACTTAACTTTAAAAAACATTGCAGGAATGCTCTATGATGTTATTTTACTAGTAATTAAAATAAATAAAGAAATGTCCCAAGTGTCACAGGTTTTTACATTTCTAAGAAAATTGTATTTAGTTGAACCATCTTGCACAGAAGTAGCTTAGTGCACATGGAAATTAACTTAATAGGAATTTACTTTATAGAATCCTTTGTAAAATTCCCTGAACTTATTTTTCATTTGTTCAGTGTGCAAAGGCAAGTAGTGCTGTTGTAACAATTTGAATATCTGTCTCGGGAAACACAATCCAAGTTCTTGGGGCACCATTTCCTATTTAGCCATTCTTTGAGGAACAAACTGACAACAGTGCAATTAGTATTCCCAAAATACACCGAGTGTCCTTTACTGCTCTACTAGCCACTTCTTCACTGAAAATTCTGTACTTTATCTTGGGCAGGAAGGCAGTGTGCATACACGTTCAGCACAAAGTTTACCCTGTATATGAATTTATTATTGGAATTTTAACTTTAAAAAGGCAACAGAGAGAAACTAAAAATGGCTCTACTCGCTATAAAAATCCAGTGATGAAAAAGCAGATCAAGAATGAAATCAACTTGCAGTTGTGAATGAGGCTTTAGGTTAATTCCCAGCACAGGGTGCATGTTCATCTAGTCACAGAGCAATTTCCATGGCCTTCTAGGTTCCTCTCGTCTTTAAGAAATACTATCAACCATCAAAAGAATATGAACTCACAGACTACCAGAAACATTGAAAGATTCATTTTCTTCACAGAGAAGAGAAGAAACTCGCTTACATTCTTCAAAGGAAAAGGATCAGGGAAGAACTAGGGGAGCAGATATTCCCTTATTCTCATAGGGAGAAAAAGAATGAAGAGGAGGGCATAATTGGAAAGCCACAAAAGACTTGTGCCTACTAATAGACATATCAGAGCATATATAATTTTTCACGTACACCCCTTTCTGCAGGTATCTCCAAATTTTAATTGAGTGCTAAAGAGTGTTATGCTTTTTTAGCCATTATACTTCTCGTGGCTCCTGTTGCATTCCCTGAGATGTCCGATTTTATCCTTCTTAGCAAAAGGCTTGATCTGCATCTACTATCAAGAGAAGACATTGAAACAGAGGTTTGTGGTTATAGATGTACTTCAATACCTCTATTCTGAATCACATTCAGCCTTTGATATTGAACTGCTCCTGGCAGTTTATATGTAAATACTGACCTCTTTAACAAGAGGGCATTTTTTTCTACTCCAGCAGTTACCCTGCAATAACCACCTTTGTGGTGGTTTATGTTGAACAGAAGCCATCACTCACAGCCCAGAAGAAACTTCCCAGACAACCTCACCCACAGCGAGCCTTACAAAACTCATCCACTTAAAACCAAACTAATAAGAACAAGACGAAAACACAGCAGCTAATTCCAAGAGCCTCATTTAACATCATGTTAAGTTTGATAAGTTATCTTCAAACTTGTCACTTGTACAAATGCCACCAGAGAAAGACAAATGTTTTGCAAAACCATGAGCTAAAGCTCAAACTAAAAGCAAGCCAGGATAGATCCAGGAGAGGAGTCCTGCCAGCCAGGCATGTGATGACAAGGGTTACTTACAGTAATGGTGATAAAGTTGATTTCCAGGTATTATCAGATCTCCAGTTTATATAGGTTTAGCTTCTTAGAGAGCAAAAGAAAACTAAAAATCAAGCACGTATAGAAACACTATGGGTAATTTCACAATGGATACTCCTATAAATGGGTTTTGGTGGGAGCTGGCTGGCAGTTTCCTGAATTGCCATAGTTCAATAGGAGGACAAGAAATCCAGAGACCTGGAGCCCCTCAACCAAGGTCTGACACATACAAGCAGCATGCGCTTTACCAAGTACTGTAACAAGGCAAGCAAGTAACAACTGCATTAGAACCAGAAGATAAAAGAGTATTTGATCAAGAGGCAGACATCCTCAGCCAAAATTAAATAAATAAATGGAATAGACAAGGAAGCTTTATCCATTTTTTCCTTTTCCAGTCATAATAAAACACATAATGCAGAAGGTCAAGATACTTTTGGAGCCCTCCCAATAAGCCATGAAACACTCACAACCCTTACATTCACATTTCTATTGATTTCACTCCCTGGTCTAAATTATTGTGACACCTAGATCTACTCTGAACATCTGTTGCAACCTAGGCTTGCCTCTGTTTCCCCAAGCACCAAAGTAAATAATGCTCCTATTTTTTTTTCCCCATGAAAAGAAATGCTTGAAGACCAGCCAAAGAGTTCTCAGGCCCACACAAATCACCATCATCACAAAGAAAGATGATTGAGAGTTCCTTCGCTGGGAAAAGAGACCCTTTCACAGGAATAGCTGTGAAGATTTTGTGTTACATACCCACAGATTCTTCTGCTTTCTTAATGTGACAAGCAACCACCCTTCTCCCCTGCCTAAAAAGAGGAAATGGGGGCAAAAGATGACAAGTCCAGATTCCTTAAGTATAAAGAGGATGGAACTTAGAAGCAAGGGAGAAAACACATGAGATATTACAATCTCTTACTGAGTCCATTTCTAAGGGAACTGGAAGGCTTAGTCTCTATATTTAATCCACAAAAGCCAAGAGATGATTCCGTCTCCTATTCTTTGTCCTAGTTCCCAGTAGAAACATGAGGAAACACCATTTCTCTCCTGCTGTGAGTCCTGTTAACATTCTCAGTTTTAAGCACTTCCTCTGGTCCATCAGCACACCAGATACTGGAAAAGCACAGCTCATCCACGTGGGGATAAACATCAGGAGAGAAAGTGCAGCAAAGAGCCAGCAAGCAGCAGGCAGGAAACATTGCATGGAATCACATCCCCAGGAATCTCCACGAATTGAAATCAGATCCTGTTATTAATCTAGCTAGACATTAAGATGCAGTAGGTGAAGTAAATCAGATTAAACTCCTTCTGTATCAATGGCTAGAAGCCAAGCAGGTCTTTCTTCCCTTTTCTTTTGAACAATAACCCTTAGGACATTTCTGTCTGATTAAATAAGTAGGCATATCGCTTTAAAACAAATAAAAACAGGAAATCAAAAACATCAGGAGAATTTTAGTATGGCAGTAAGGTCCTTTGAAATAGAACATAAAGTGAGAAGAAAAACTTGATTGTTTCCTAGCCTGGGGTGGGGCTAGGATAGTGGTGGAGCAAGCAGTCCACTTCACCTCCGTTCTCCTAACATGATGAGTCTTTGAGCAGATAAAAGCAGCTGAAAACGGGTTAAAAGCAACTCTTTCTTTGCCATGGGGAGTTTTGCAAAGCACAGGACAAGTAAATAAATTGAAACTTAAAGAAAAACAATCCTGTTGCACTGGAACAAGAGAGAAGAAAGAGAACCTAGTTTATTTAGGAGAGTTAAGTTTTAATTCTAGTTCTTAGAAGGTGATGAGAAGCCAAGCAGAGTGACATACTGATGAAGTGACTAAGGACCCCATTCCTCCCCACCCCGACCACCCACGCTCAGCCCCCTGCAAGCATAAATGGAGCCCAGGGTATTGAAGCTGTAACAAGAAACTGCTAAATGCTCCTTACCTGCCCTGGCTTTGATGGCTCTGGTGTTTGCCAAACCAAATGCAAAAGATAAAAAAATAATCAAATTTAAAAACGAGAAAAAAGAAAAGAAAAGAAAAAAAGAAAGAGAGAGAAAAGGGAAAACAAACATTAAAAAAACAACACAGAGATGTTCCTTAAAAGCCAAAAGCAACACATAGCTACTGCTAGTCAAGCAGATCTTCCACGAGATGGAGACTTAAGGCACGTAACACTTGCCTTGTCAAGGGAGACAATTTCAGAGACTTCTTAAAAAGACAGCAAATCAGGTTTTAAAAAATGAAATAAAGCAAAACATATCAGCACTTTAGAGGTTAACAGCTTCTGCTGAACAACATGCGTTTATCCAACCACATCCTAGAGTAGTTTTTTCAGCTCCAAGACCAATGAGCAGAGCTAAGAGGAGGGCCTTGGGATGGTGGAGAGGCTGAGTTACCCCCTCCCCTCTGCCTTCCCTCTTCTCCACCTCCCTCCTTTTTTTTCTTTTTTTTTTTTTTTTTAGTTTAGTAAATTAATGCAGCAAGAAACTCCCAAGATCTGGCGAGCCCTAGCAGGGGAGAGAGGGCAGAGGGGAAATGAGATGCATTAGGAGGACACTGAGCCACTTTCTTTCTGAGCACAATGGGAGTGCTTCCCAAGAAACTTCCCCTTCGCTCCCCTCCGCTCTAGCCCTGGGCAATGGGACACCTTCCCTACAGCAGCAATAACTTATTCAGGAGGAAAATAGCCCAAGAAGCAGGAATCAACAGCAGCCAAACAGCGGGCGGGAGAGCAACACTACCAGGACTGCAGCGCAGCTCCACACTGACAAATTCCTGTGGATGTAATTAGGAAGACACCCCGGCTAGCAGCGGAAATTAAAGCCCTGGGTTGTTGAAGGTGTCCCCCCCTCCCATCCTACCCTCAGCACCTCGATGGCAAACCTACACCCCCTCTCGCCAGTCTGATGTCCGGAGCGAGATCCTGCTGAAGGGAGATTCCGGTCCTCCAGCCCCGAGCACCACTGCAGTGGCGGTGGCACCGGCGGAGAGGAGGGACCAGCCAAGGCAGCACCGGAGCGGAGCCGCCGGCCGCTCCGCAGGCGCCCGCGGAGCTCTGCGCGCCGCCGCTGTCCAGGGTGCTGGATCGGGGCGCCCGCCAGACGCTGTCCAGGGTGCTGATCGGAGCCGCGCTCCCTGCTACTGTCCAGGGTGCTGAAAGGAGACCTCCCCCCACGCCGCCCCCCCCGCCCAGCCAGTTCGGGAGGGGTGGCTCGATTATCCCACCGATTCGCCCCAAGCACCGGTTTACTTTATTGGCCAACCCCACCGGCCCACCCCTCACGGAATACAAAAAATAACCCACCCAACAAAACAGCAAGAGCTGGAAAAATGTGCAACGTCAACGCACTTGGAGTCTACGTGTGGGAAACGATCGTTTTCTTCAGGTAAGCCTCGGGTTTACGAGAGGAGTTTGTACGCACCGGGCACTGCCAGGCTGGGCTGCCGAGCCCGCCCCAACCGCGGGACACAGCCCCAAAGCGCAGCCACAGTCTTAGGACGGCTGCGTTCCACCTTTTTCGAGCTCCCTTTTCACCCTCCTCTCGGTTTCCCGAGACTGGGTTTCGCGCAGTCCCGGGCTCGGGACTTTCGGAGGCTTTGGGAGTTTCTCCGTTTAATTAGCACCGCAATCTCGCTAACCGCAGTGCTGAAAACACCGACCCCGGCTGGTTGCAAAGTGACAACTAGTGGCAGCTGGGAATGCTGCACTTGAATTTGCCCGGGGAAATATTCCCACCTCGCCCCCTCCCCATCCTCAGATTGCAGGTTAAGGTGAGTTCCATAAGATGCTTTCACCGCTTAGCTATGTTATCTTGAGAACTCGTGAGACTCCTTTTGTGGGAGGGCTCACCCTCTCTTCAGCTTTCCCTGTCACCTTCCTTCCCAACTTTATTTTTCTTTCATGTTGGTTTCTACATAATTCCCTTGCAGAAACCAAATAAAAGCCAAAAGGGAGAGATTTCCACTATCGTATCCATTATATGCTAGCTTTATTTTGACTCCTGTTTAGATGTTTCTCATTAAGGCTAGGGTAGAAGAAGGAACAGTTTGTCCTAAAGAATTGTTTCTGGCCATCTCTTCTTGATTTATTAAATGGATAAAAACAAAATATGGGAAGGTAGGGCTTCTGTACTTGCCCAAATAACACACCCTGCTGTAGCAAGTGATAGATGCCAGATACACGCAATTGTAAAAAAAACCTCCTTCATAATCTGAGCTTGCTCATCAGTCTTAGACTTCATTTCGGTTGCATCTCTCTTACTTCTGCATTTCTGTATTTCACCCAAGTCTGATCTTACAGTTTAACATGAAAGAACAGATGTTATTTACATATACATCACTGGTGTAATACTTATTATTTTATGATTCACAGTAGCAGACCTGGACAGATACTGGACAGACTTTTCTACCTAGCAGTCTCTTTGCTTTTGAACACTGAAGTCTTTCTAGGTATAAAGAGATAGCCCAAATTTTCTCTAAAACCACAGAAAATCAACAATAGCAAGATTGTAACGTGAACATGAAACATTCAGTGTTTATCTGCTAGGTAAACCAAGAAAGAAGGTCTAGAAATAACTAAAATCACCAACATCTAAAAAGCAAAGCACAACACCCAGTACTTCAGAGCCATCCTTTTCCATCTTATTTAGCCACAAGTGCAAAGCAGCATTGCACAATATAATGGGGTAGACTAAAAGTACGCGTGTGTGTGTTCAGCTGAAGAGTTTATTGCACAATGGTTAAGAACAGAGGTTAAAAAAAATAAATAAGCTAGAAAACAAATGCAAAAATTTAAAACCAGCATTACTATGCTTCTGTTTTCTATGGCCCTGGCATTAAAGCATCCGATCATCTCTCCACTGAACTGCCTGAATGAGGGAAATTGATACATACTTACCATGTGAACCTGTTCTATGATGCACGCTTATGCATCACACAACACATGTAAGCACTTCTAGACTCCCAGCACAACAATTAAAGTCCTGAGCAGTCAAAACCTTGATAAACCAGTCCTTTCAGGTTCTAATATAAATGCTTATACTATGATAAATTATATACATATGCACACATGCTATATATGATCATAGTGTATATGAAAGATGTCTCTGAAAGTATTTTTTTTCCTCAAACTATCACTTAAGAAAATTTGAAAGTGCTTTTATTCAGTTACAAGGAGAGGTTGAACCCATATTATTATGTACTGCAATCATTTTCAAAACAAAGCAAAAAATCAGTAAATCTAAATCAGTCTAAACTGACTCTAAGCAATGTTTTTCTTTTTCTCTCCCACTTTATGCTATGTGTTCGATTTATTGCAGGCCAAAAATCTACCAGCCTTTCCTGGTCCAGGAATAGCTTTGCTATTTCAGTTTCAGTAAGCAAAGTTTATTCATTAACAGTCATTCATAAATCTAATGTGCCAATTACTCCAGCACTCAGTCATACACAATGTTTAAAAAACCCACAAGCAGATAATCCAATAATCTGTAATAGAAGCATGCATTGCTTTAAATTACAGGGTGTACCACACTATTGCCAGCACGTCAAAAATATTCTGGAAAGAGAATGCACGTGTACCACAAAAATAAAGAAAAAAAAGTCCAAAATCCCAAAGCAAAAGTACTTACAACTATTTTGTTGCTTAACAAAAAGAAAATGTCCTTCACCAGCCTTCAAAAAAATAAGACCCTGTGGGGAAAAATTCACAACTGGTGTATGAATGCAAACATTACAATATTGCCAATATAATATTTGTTTCTGTTACAGTTGGGATGTTTTAGAAAGAATTTGCAATAAGCGGCTTATTTTGGCATGCCTGGTTTTATGGAAAAGCGCTTCCCTTTTTGTTACCTTCTTTCGCAGACTGCAGTCATTTAGCTGTGACTAAGACATTTACTGAGAACCTGGGTAGAATCAGGGATGGATACTAAGTTGGAGATGGGAGGTGAAGAGGGTCTTCTGATAGAAAGAATGCTAGATCACGCTTTCCTTAGACAATCGCTAAGGCAAAATGCTATTTCTTGAAAGTAAAAGTATGTTGGACAATTACACAGGGACTGTCAGACGTCCTGTATATATGTGCAGCGACAAATGTTCTCCCACAGTCTAACTACATACGCTGCATGTTCATATTCTGCTTCAGCTGTGAATTCCTTCGTTCAGCACAAAAAACTACCCATACCCTGTCTCGACTTTTTGTTGTGCTATAGCATTTCTATGTCTGTAGTGGTCCAGACACATCACTGCACAAGCCTGAGGAAGGAATGTGTATTGTACACACCAGGAGAGAAAAGATAGTGTAGAACTGGCATTATGCCCAACTGGACACTGTCCCATGAGTCTTCGAAATTGTGTGGGCCTAGTTCTCATCCCAGTTGGGCTCTTGTGCATCACGAATCAACAGCCTGACCTTCACTGAATTAAGATCAGAGCTGGTCCCTTCTGAATAGCAATCTGTCAGCTCTAGCAGGAGTGATTCAAGGCTCCTGCTCTAAGTGACTCACAGGCTAAAAGTTGCTGCCAGCCTCAGAACCTATTGGACTGCTCTAACTGGGATTTTTGTATTCCCTCCTGTCAGAAACAGAGCTCTTCGATTCCGGTTTTAAAAACAATACAAAGATACCACTGTGAATATGATTCGTCTTAACTTTGTGGAAAGACAGGCTCTTTTGCCTAGAACAGAATTGACAGGAGATTGTTTGGAGAGCTGCTGACTGCAGACCCTTGCAAATGCAACAAAAGAAAAGACAAGGGAAGGAAAAGGAGAGCAACGTGCATTCTATCTCCAAACATTTTGCTATAGCTCTGCAGCGCTATATAGCATTACAGAGATACTTGAGAATGAAGCACAAACCAGAGACTTTCAAGATAAGCAACATAGCGTAGGAGACACTCTCAGTACTTAAACAGTAATTTTCTCACACTAACTAAAATCTACTGCAAGTGTATCTTATGACCTGTTGTGTTTCTACTGAGTCTGTCAGCTCCTCCACAAAATGAAAATTATTCAGCAAAGGCTCAGACAAGATACCTCTAAAGACACTCTCCAGCTTCTTTGGTCTGCAACCTGTAGTAGCCCCTGTTATAGGGTTATGTATTCCAGGTTTGAAAATGTGATGAGGTAGATAAGTCTACCTAGAAACTTTCATAAATCACTCCATAAAGAATGATTAATTTGGTGTTGTTCCAGTAGAAGCACAGAATGTTTGGGACCCTGCCTTCTGCAGGGACTTGAAACACACCTCCCTCCATCAATAACAATCCACTTGCATTTTAGGCAGTTAAAATAAATCAATGTAAAATACGCAAAACATTAGAAAATGTGGACTAATCTTAACCCTCCTCTCTAAACAGCTGCCTTAACTCCAGACCTGCTGTCTGGATAGGTTAGAACAAAAGAAAGGTTCCACAAATGCCTGGGGAAAATCCATTGCTTCTCCCCCTGCTCAATGTTGGGTACAAGTAGCAGGAAAACATTAGTTTATCGCATTGCTTAACAAAAACATTATTAAAATATTGCTATTTCTCACATGCACACATAAAACATGACAAAATATCCTCTGTCTCTGAGGCACCGGTAGAGTGCAGATTTTATAAATTCAGTCTATATAGACTGAGTGTCCATCTTGACTCCCACTGTACGTTATTACCTTATACTGCAGCAAACAACAGAACACATTTATTGTTCAAATAGCTGAAGGGAGCTGCTTCTGGAAAGAGATCTATATGTGGAGGGAATAGGAGGATCCTGCTCTTATGAGAGCATGACATCATATGAATTGTCTACACAGATTTCCTGCAAGAACAAGAATGTAGGCATGGAAATTTGGTCCCTCTTATTCCTTTTCTCCCACGAAGGAGCTGTTGGGGATCCTTATGTACAAAGCAAGTCAGCAGCAAAGGGTCCTCTGCCTCTAAGCGTCTCATGTAATAGCACAGACTAAACACTAAGAAGGTAATTCTGCTACTAACCAAGTGATTCAAGTCAAAAAGGAAAGCGTTTGTAAGCATCAGCACACTGCAATTGCTATTTCTTGGGCAAACACTTCCCTTGTTGGCTTATGAAATCTTTCTCACCAAATCCCTATGAGCTGACATGGATAGAAAAGGATCCCAGCATCTGAATAATAAAGCTAATCAATGTTTAAAATTAAGTTACTTCATTATTCCAGCACCAACCTGTGATCATTCATCTGCGATAGAAAACCAGCAGAGAAGTCTGTTCTCATTTCGTCTTAGCATGCAGGTTAAAAGTGCTCTCCAGATTTCATTATTGGGAACGATATGTCAGACCACCTAATGAACATGAATATGATTGCTATTTCACTACTGAGGACATAGAAATGGTTTTTTTAAAAAAAGAAATATGCTTTAAAATCACAACCACCTAATCAAACTCACAACATTTAAATATGTTAAATCATCTAAATCTATCCACTGACTTTCACTTGCTGAATTCCTATAACCTGGTGTTTTTCCAAGAAGCCCAAAGTGACTTTTATTAGGACAGCAGATAGGCTGATAATGCTTTTGTACTTCTGTTTTATTTGCCTGTATCAATTCTCAGTGTTGTGGCACATTAGATGAGAGTTTGTTTCCAGTAAATTACCCTTTTGATATGCTCTCCTTACCTTCCACACTTTTTGTTGACCTTTGTCTATCAACAAGAGCACAATGATTTCACGAAGTGTGGTTACACTTGTGCGCCTTACACCTTTCAAGAAAAATGGTTAATCACGTTCTTTCACATTCTAAAAGAAATGTCATTCCAGCATACCTCCTCTACAATAGTTTGATTCAAGCTTTTGACTGACAAATAAACCCACTCTGAGCATTTTTGGTAGTTTCAATTCAGGGAAAAAAAAAAAAGAAAAAAAAACAAAAAAAACCCCCAACCTTGGGATACATGAAGTAAAAAGAAAGGAGTGAGAGAAGCAGGAATTCCTCCTGCCGCTCCTGTGCAAGGTACTGGAAGGATCCTTTGCAGCCATAAGACAACTCAATACCAGACACTCTGCCTGCTGACTTTTAGACCTACTTGCACAGCCCAGAAAAGAGCAACTTTTGCATTGCAATAGCAATTTTATTAGCAATAAAACATTGCTAATTCAGCAGGTCAGTTCCTCTTAAGCAATAATGATGAAAAAAATCACCTCTCCTTTGTTTCTCTCACCCTTCCCTCAAATTATCCACACAACTTACATTTGCATTTACAGAGACAGACAGAGGTAATTTCCCTCAAGTGGACACGGTTTACACCAATATTTCTCATAGGGTATTGACTGGTGCAAAATGAGGTAGTCCCCTTAACCTCTTGGGAAACTGCTGACATGCTCTAGCTGATGTGGTGCTGGACGTCTGCGTGCTCTGATCACACCAGTGCTATATATTAGACACCTCCAAGCTTCTCCTAAATCACTACTGGTATTTCAAGAGACTGATGTACAGAAACTTAAAAAAAAAAAACCATAAAAAATCCCAGAAATATAGCTTTTGTTCACTCAGGAAGGCTGAAGCACAGAGAGGGCCTGTAGCACACAGAAATAGAGACAGATGAACCCATCATTTACACATGCTGAGCACTCCCCATTATACAGGCAATTATTTCATCCCTATAATGAACTATGGTAAGCTGCTGATTTGGGGACTGCACCACATCTGGCTGGTACAGAGACACAGTTGGCATTCTGTAAATATATCTCTGCTGGATCCAAGTGCCAGCTGGGAAAAGTAGGAAAAAATCATAATTTACCAAACCCCACAAAAACTGGATTTTGAGATGGAGGGGTAAACAGAAGAACACACCTTTTCTCTTGCTTTCCTTTTGATTTCTCCCTCTTCTTTTTTGCACTGTGGTTCCCAGCCCACTAAGAAGAAAAAAAAAAAAAAAGAATAAAAAACATTTAAAAAGCCCAACACTCCCCCACCCCAAAGCTTAAATGCCTTAGCAGACAACCAGGGAACCCTTGTTCTTATCAGTGCCTCATTGTGGAGTGGGTGAAAAGGGGTAAAAGGTTGCCAAGGCGAAGAGTGTCGCATGCATGGAACAGCAGGGCTTGCAGTGCAATCAATCATCGAAGGCGCTGCCTTCAGACGAAAGCTGCTGACAGTAGCTCCCCCCACGCGCCTGCCCTGTGAGCAATGCTTGGCCCTACAACCACTCACCCAGAATACAGATCTTGTGCCCCAGCAGGGCTGGAGCAGACACATAAGTCAATAAATAGCGACAGAAGTGGGATCAATGGCGAATCAGGTGAATCAGACCACTATCGCATGCATCTGGTTCAACAGCAAAAGGCAGCTGAGCCAGGAATAGCGCAGAAAATCCAACAAAATTCACCACTTCTCACCTTCATCAGATTTCTTTTGAATTTTCTTTCTTCTTTTATTTCAGATGATGCAAGTAAAAAGACATTTGGTACAAAGCCCCAAGCAAATACCCCTCCTCCCCTGTCTTATGGAGGGGGTAAAAAACCTGAAAGCATACAAGGTTCAGCTGTTATCAGCAACCTTTAAAATAAATAATTCTTAGTTCCAAATGTCTTTGGTGCCAAGAGCCCCTGCACACAATGGGTTGATTTACCCACTACAGCAGGATCTGCGCACGATATGTATTGCCACAGCTGGGAGTAGGGAAGAGAGATTCTATGAATTCCTAGGTGAGGCAGCCTTTTCTTATCTTGCAAGAACTGCAAAGACAGGTTGTGGACAGAAAAATCACTTTTTGTGGGGTATCTGTACAATCTTGTCCTTTTGTTCATTCCCACTGCTTTTACCCTCTGGAAGCACTGCTATGCAGGGCAATAGCTCCTGGCACACCCACGTAAACACAGATCTTTTTCCTGCACTAGAATTCTAAAGATCTGAAATACAAACCAAAATATGTGCCTTCCACCTTTCCTGTCACCCCATGCCCTGGGAATCGCAAGCATCCTCCAGCTTCCAACCTTATCCATCACGGGCTGTCACGGAGCTATGGGCTTAGAAATCATCTCCCAGCAGCGTGGCTGACAAAGTACAAGCCTCAAACACAACATGCTCTGCTGCACCAATGCAGACCCTGCAGCAGTGACGGGGTCAAAATGATGGGATTTTTTATCAGGGAGCTGAAAAGACCAAAGTCAGAGAGCAGCTGGAGTGGGAGGAGAAGAGCTCTTCCTGGGCAGGTTACCTGGAGCTTAGCTTCTAGAATGAATGGCTGTTTCATTCTAATAAATGAATAAACTGACAAATTACACCAGGAATCACAGATAGCACAGAAGGAACATTGATCTCCAGCAGGGTATTTGCATTGCAGTGACAACCTTTTCTATCAGAAAACATCAAAATGAGCCCTCTTACTACACACAGTATGCCCCGGTTTTACTATAAGACCCATAATTTGGTGGGTAGGTTGCGTACATTAGGTCAGGACTCCTTTTCAAAGGATCTGTAGCAAAAGGTTTTACACGATAAAACCCACTGCCACTCTGCACCGCACATTATATCTCTTTTAAAAATAATTCTATTCATACTACTATTGCCAAAAAAGGAAAAAGCAGTCAAAATATTCTTCTGCAATCTTAACAAGCAGCATAAAACCTTAAACTAAAACTAATTTTTAAAAGGTTGCCCTAGCAAGCTATTTGAACTGATGAAAATGTGTCTGATAACGCGATGCAGAGCTATAGATAGAAGAGCACCCGCCATTTCTTGTAGTTCTCTGACACTTATCTGGTCTGTGATCTAAAACCTTCTGACGTCAATTGAGGTTCCCACCGCAGCTCTCCACCCAAACACTGTATCAAGAGCGTATCAGTGAAGAGAATATCATTACCGAGAATACGAAGCCTTGTCTTGTAAAGACATTTTCCCCCTTTATTTACTGCATTCAGGAAGGTTGTTTACGCGTACCTTTAAATACCTGACTAGCCCCCCTCTGACTTTAAAGGGAATATTCAGTGCGTGTGAAGCTAGACACATGCTTTTGTCTTTGCAGACATATTTTTCTCACAAAAAATGCAATTACATTTGTTTTAAAACCCCTTCAGTATATGCACCTGTAAGAGTCATTGCTGGTGTTTTCTGGATTTATTTCACAAGTGATTAAAACCTCAGCATTGACTTGTGCTTCTCCATTTTTTGAATTATGTTTTCCAGCCAGTCTCAGTGGCTTAGGATTGTACATCTCCAGAATGTCACTACATGGGCTGCAAGAACTGTAGAACTTTCTGGAAGAAAAATTAGCCAAGAATGCCACTAAAGAGAATACCTGTGGCTTTAAAACTTAAATTAACATGCACATTTTTGTAATATGTGATATGCAAGTTTGACCACACAACATATGAGTTTAAGCAGAACAACCTGTGAGCACAGGGATCTTGCCTGCAACTGAGAACTATTCTCATGCAATTTTTTGGTTTCCCTGTGCTCTTCCCATCTCAACTATATACAAAATTGCAGATTCCTCCCCCCATCTGATTGTCTAGTCATTTATTATTTTCTTCTTGCTCTGTCCAGGCAACGTCAGCAATTGTTCCAAGTGCTGGTGTCTTTCCACAGAGTTAATCAGTGTAATTGCAATGTTTTATAGTTTGAGACAGGGTGTTTTGCCATATAGGGTAGGAGCCATGGGCTGCACCAACATGGCAGTGAAACACAGACATCTGAATGCTGCAGTCTGAAGAGGAGATTTTTTTTTTTCCACTTCAGTAAAGTTGTTGTAGCTTTTCCTAGATGGGAACGATCACAGAGGGTTAATTCCCCGAGGCCCACGGAAAAGAGTCTCCCAGCACCTCTCCTCCCGTACAGCCACACGGCCTACTGGCAAGATGTTGTGCAGGACCTTCAAAAGAATTTAGTGAACCTTTGGGTTAAAATTTTAACTGATTACATTCTGTAACTACTGCAATGCAGTTACTTCTGGTGCAAAAGCTAGAATTGTTTTAAACAGCTTACAGCAACAGAGCACAACCGTCCAGAGCAGACACAGCAACATTCCACAAGCGTACTCTTCCTCTCCTGTCCCCTTTATCCCATCACAGATGGGTAAAGTAATAGCTCATGGCCAATCAGAGTGAAATCTCCTTTTCATGGGTTCTCAAACTCCATATTTCACCAGTCTTGCTGTACAGGATTCTTTTTCTATCCAATGTCCAGACCTGCTCTATGCTTCTGTTGCATAAGCTCTCAGCTGAACTAAGAAAACAACCAAGTCTAAACTTCTTCTGTGAATTGGTTTTGCATAATCACCCCAGTAGCACACCCCACATCCATACTGCTTGGACTACAATCACCAGCAGATGACCATGACCACATGGATTGCAATCGCCTCTGTGCAACAAGAGCGTCGGTAACACTCAGAGCTCCTTCTACTCTGTACCGGGCCAAAAAATACAATATCAGGGTGCTCTTCTCTCCACACACCTTATTCTTCTTCTATCTCATCCACCTCTGCTGTTGTAGGCTAGGAATTCAGACAACATGACAGAGAAAAACATGCAGACAACTAATTTCATCCTTCTTAATTGAATTGCATATCAATATTGATTGTGCTATTCATTTTATAGTAAATCTAATCATTAAAAAAAGTCTGCTCACAGTCTCTGCCAAGCCTTCCCAGACCAGTGCCTGGCAGCCTTCCCCTCAAGATAACATGTCGATGTGCAGTCAGAAATAACAGTCTGGGTACAGAGTTTGGGGCTGCCCCTTTTCCTTTTCACCAGGAAAAACCTCTCGTCCTTCCTCCCGCTGGCTGTGGAGGATAAGATAGAGACAGGCAGACCCAGCATCAGCAGAGGCTGAATACAGGCTGGCCTTGCTGAGCTCCAGTCTTTTCTCAGGGGCCTCTGTGCATAAAAGACACAATCTGAAGGATTAGGGAGATGGTTCGGGAAACCCAGGTGAACAGAGCAGAAAAATAGTTACCATGGTTAACACTAGTTCATCAAGGACAACACAAGACATTTCTGCTCCCAACCATCTGATGTTCTTTTTGTGATTACACCCCTCAGAGCCCGCTGGAGTCAATAAAACTAAGCTGATGAATTCTTCTGTCCCCTAGACCACCCACTGGCCTTGAAGGTAATGGGGAAACAGTTACACTGATAGATATTCCTCTTCCCTTGTACCCCTACTTAGAGAAAACAACACGTTTGAAGGACAAATATGTGAGCCAGCTCACCTGAACACTACTCCAAACAGATCCCTGCCAAGGTTTCTGGCTTGCATTGTGTTTCAAAAATAAACAAATCACTTCAGGAATCTTTGCCGAGCAGCACTGAACCAGGGTAACCAGCCAGGTATCTTCTATTCCCCCAACCTGCAGAGAGCCCAACCAGAGTGATTAACCCCCTGTTTGAGCCACTGATGTTGCACTAGTTCGCCTTCACAGGGATCTAAGCCTTCCACATTGTGCAGTTATATTCCTCTGCAAACACTTGTTTTACAATAGTTTGTGTTTCTGCTGCCAGACATTATTTTTTACCTTCAGAATTAATAATTAACAATTAAACTATTTGACAGGAGAACAGAGGCCCCATGCTAATTAAATTCCTTCATCCCTTTTCTCCACAAAGAAAAAAAAAATGATATTTCTCAGTATCAGCATTCAACCAGAACAGAGTGGTTTGTGATGTTGGACTTAATTAGATGGACAACCATGGGCACAGCCAAAAAATAAGCATGAAAATCTTGCACAAGGGTCATACAAATGAGGGGGAGGAGGAGGAAACGGCCAACTGGGGAGCTGGGAACCAAGCAAATTGACACATCCAGACTGCAGAAGAGCCATTTTCTAAACCAAATAACTTTTCATAAGCATACATCATCTTTTCCGGCTGAAATTAAAAAAATGTGCCAACAGAGAAACTGTGCCTGCATAGACTTGGAGAAACCAGTAATAAATGTTCTGTGAAGCCTGACTGCTCAGTTATAAGGAATGCGTTTCTTGGGTATCACGAGTAGCTATGTTGTTCATCTCACCAGCTTTCACCTTCCCATGCCTGCTGGTGGGCTGGACCTCCTATGGGCTTGGTGGTATCTTCTTACAAGCCAGCATTAATATCACAAAAGATTACGCTGGTTCATCGACCCGTTGAAGAGATCCTTTCCATTGTTGTTGCTGTAATGATTCCCTTATGGCACTTTCTCAGCCAGATCCACTAGGGATTACAGCAGGGTAAATAAGATAAGCTGCTGTCTAGCTGCTATTAAAATGCACCAGGACTCTCTTGGCTCAAACAACACTCTCGTGTCAATGTGAACTACATCTTCCATGGTTTTGTCACATTTTGCCTCTCTTTGTTTATTTGGAGAATAATTTTTCTCCCTGAGCAACACAATAATCCACCCTAATTCTCCAGTTCTCTATTGCTAATGATTTTCAAATCACTCTGCAATCTCCATTTCCTTGTCTCTGCTGGGCCAGTAGACAGTCCCAGGAGACTTTCAAGGGTGCTTCTGTAAGAACTAAGGCATGGAGGAAATCCCAAAAACTCCAAAGGGGGCAAACACAGCACTGTCCAAGATAGACCTAGAAGACAACAGAAGTTGAGAGCTTTTTTGGGCACTGAGCTGAACTGCTATAGTAAAGCTCAAATGTCACACCTAGAGTGGGCACTTTAGAGTTGGGTTGGATGCAAACCATCCCTCAAAAGTACAGAGTTTTCTATTATTACATTTGAGCCAGAAAGTAGGCATGTCTGCCCACTTCTGGAAAGCCTTTGACATTCCCTCATTCCCTATTTTCTTGCCTTTTCCTGTTAAATCTAAGGGGGATGTTCTTACTAGTTAGCTTTAGGAAAACATTTAGTAATCAAATAGAAACTGGAAGAAATTCAGAACTCTTAATTCTTAAGTCATCATCTGGACAACAACAGTTCCAAGCTTAACAAAGCTTCTACAACACACACCAGGAGGTACAAAACCATATTTGACTGTTTCAGCACATTTCCAAAGGTGCTCACAGAAACTGTCCACAGGGATGGATATAAAGCTGAAGAAAGCAGTGGGGCTGAGAGAGAACGGCTCTCTCCCAGATACTAGCATAAATCATTTGTGCTAGATATATCCTTCCATGTAGAAACAAAGCCCATGAAACTCATTTACGTGCAAGTTTGAAGCCAAAAGTATCACAAAATGGCACCCAAGAAATATCAGTAGACTCGCTTATTAGAAGTGGAGCGATCACATTTAGCATGGGCTCTCACACTGAATTTACAGGAAAGCTGAACAGTGATTTCTGTGCTTTTCCACCTCATTTTTTAGAATGAATGCCAGGGGAACTACAGTTTCTAATTATCTTTTTGCACTTAAAGCTTATTAGATTTATACTGCCTCTTCCCTCCTTCCCAGCCCCCCACTTTTCCACTTCCTCCAGTCTACAGTTAATGAGAAGAAATCAGTGTATTGCACTATCTGGCATCTTGCTGCTGAAGTGGCAGGAGTCTTTGGTTACCAAGTCATTTGCTGCTTAATTGAAATCTTTTCTCTAGACTCATTGCCATGCAGACACTATTGGAATGCAGTAGTAGAGCCCAGTATTGATTGTCTTCCCACTCCCAGCTTTCTTCCTCTGAGTCTGCAGATCAATTGCACCCTGGTTTTTTCCTTCTTAAAAAAAAAAAGTAACGTTAAAAACCATCACCCATTCCACAGCCCCATTTACCTCTGGAACGCACTGCTTTGTCTTCACATAGAGTAGAGATGGGGGCAAGACAAGAAATGGCAGGTGGCTATAGTAAAAGCCAGATTCATACTTTGCCAGATCATCTCTAAGGATGTGTGTGTGTATCAACCAGTTCGCATAAGGTCCTGCCTGGGAATGGATTATGAATATATAAAGGATGAATTAAATCCTAGTTTTAGACTCTCACTGGAAGTGATCTGGAATTTATCTCCTCTCTCTATCGCAGAAATTAAACAATTTTGAACAGTTAAACTACCAATTGCAGAACCCTAATAAAATTGCAGCTTGCAGAAGCAGCCAGACTGCAGTTGTGAGTTTGCAAGATTGAAAACCAAGGCTTGCCAAGCTGTCACTGCTAACGCTAGAACCAAGAGTCAAAGAAATACAGGTCACTACAGACTTGCAACTTTGAAATTATGACATTGAAGCCCTTTCGAATTGCATCCATTTATAAAGTCCCCATGGAATTCTAGCATTCAAAATGCTCTTGTCATGGCCTTTTCTAGATGTCCTTTATATCTTTTGAGCCTCAGCTCAAATTTTCATTGTATGAGCAGCTCTTTGTAGGCTGGGTCATATTAGTGCCATACATAGGAACTGTCCTTAAATTCTTCCCAATAGACCTTGTGTGGGTACTTAGCATTACTCTTCTGGAAGAGAGCAGGTTTAACTACTGCAGAGCCTCTTGAGACACCGATGAAATGCCAGACTTCCCAGGGGGAGGTTCTCATGCTGTAAGAGGACTCTGCAGTGTAATTTGTAAGGATCTAGGTACCTAAATGTCTTGTGCCCATTATAAACATGCTTCACCTTCTTAGCTGCTGTGTCTTAGTGGCTTCTCACATAGCCCCTGTACAACAAAATATTCAAAAGTTTTGCAAATGAAGAGGTAATGAACCTCAACTCCTCCCAATCTGCTTGCTTTAGTTTATTATACATTGTAATACTGCCCTTTAACCTGTCTCAGGCATCTGAACCCACAGGTTGAGACAACTCTTGCTTTAAGCATGTTGCACATCACCTACTGGGTTTGGGATTTTCTTTTATTACTATTATTTTTTTGCTAATCTGGACAATTTTACATGGCACTTTTAGCCTGAGAACAGATCTGTGTTTGAGTAAAAGCCATATAATCATAGGGAAGGAACCGAGTAGTTCCTATGCTTGTCTTTGAAATCAAGCCTTCCTGCAAAGTTAAGAACATGTACCTAGCACCAGGGGTCATTTGTTTGTGCATAGATGGCAACAACAGAGACTTCCTAAGCCCAGATCATCTCCCTGTGGATCTTGCAGACTCCCATACAGTCAGAAGGCACATTGCCAACCTTAGATTTTCATCTACAGATAAATTGTTAACTTCATTATTTCTGCCACAGAGGCCACACGGATCCCTAAAAGGCTTAACTTCTTTCATACACAACCCAACATGAGCAACACTTCAGGATTACACCCCAGACACTTCCCAGTCCAGAGACCACGTTGCAGTATTGAACTCGATTCCTGCATTGCAGGTACCAATAGCAAGTGCTGGACTGACCAGCGAGCAGGAAGCAAAAATACATCTACCCTCTACAATGCCAAAGGCTCTGCAGGAGCTATGCAATCACATGACAGTCATTTAAGCCTCAAATTCCAGATTGCTCCGATTCTACCTGCCTTTTGGAAAATTAGACTGCCAGAGTACCAGATACACTCCTTGCTATTTGCCATGTAATTAAGCAGTAATTGCTGCCCAAGGCAAATCTCTGAGCATATTTTTCCTGTGGAGCTCGGTGCCAGAGTTCACATTTGTAATTTAGTGGCACGCCAAGGAGCTATACCTAAACTCACAAAAGGATTTTCTCCACTCATCATCTCTCTCTTCTGCTTTGGTGGCAGCTGGGATTCTGTATTCAGAGATGTTTGGGCTGGGCAAACAAATTAGCAGAGACCAGCTTCATTAGGAATTCACATGGGTACCCATCCTACCTCACAGAGGGAACGAGATGCTGACTGCTCAGTTTCTGGACCCCAAACATTCCTCAGCAAAGGATGCACACTAAAACCTCCTCTTTTTACTCACACAGCCTGGCAGCCTCCAAAGAAGCTGAAGCAGCTGCACGATCTGCCCCCAAACCCATGTCTCCTTCTGATTTCTTGGATAAGTTGATGGGGCGAACATCAGGATACGATGCCAGGATCAGGCCTAATTTCAAAGGTATGCAAAAAAACTGCTTTTTAGACATTATTTCATTTTGGGGACTGAAAGCTGCATGCAATTACATTAATGCATCCCTAACTGTACATGGAGTATGAAAATTCTTTATGTTCATACGATATGTGTATGATGAGACATTTGTCACACAATTCTTTGTGGATATCTGGAAAGGTATCTAATTTCCACTTGGAATGGAAACAACCTTGTAATAACTTTATAAGCAGGAAGCATTTAAATATCAACACACTGAGGGATCGGGGATCCTGCCAAACCAAGCAGTAACTGAACATGTTACAAATTAGGAGAAAAACCTTCAACTTTCCTTTCCCCCTAACACCACTGCCCACAGCACCTTCTAATAGCGGTGAGGGCTCACCCCTTGCACCCACTGGAGCCAAGGGGAGCCTCTCTTGTTAGCTCCAGAGGAATCCATCAAGATGCAGGGGGCAGTTCTGACCCATCTCTGTCCCCCATAGTAGATGGGCTCTTAAACTATTACCTCACAGAGCTTCATTTCACACCCAGTTTCCTCAACTCACCCTATACTCACTGGTGGTCAAGAAGCGTTGAAGCAGGCCTTGAAAGAAGGAATAGAATATCTTCTTCTGTTCCTCAAAACAACTATTCTAGCTAGAGTGAAGTTTGTGGGACTTGTTCCATTACCTTTTTAATCAAGTTCACTTTGCCAGAGCTATTTGCCCTTGACTTACACCCAGAGATAAAGTGGGACCTGCCCCCTCTCAGCCACTGTCCAAGCCCTCTTCAATTGCTCATTTCATTCACTACTTTTGTTTCCTACCACCAGTTCCTCCTCACCACAGGATTCGCTGGCAATTCTAATATTGGGCTCCCAGGATCCATTAATCACAGTGACAGCACTTGCCATCCAGCTTCAAGCAATAAGATTTATCCTGGGCTTCTCAACCCAAACATAGGAGGGAAGTTCGTCCTAGTTATCAAACTAGGCAATAGAAAACATTGTTTCTATCCTAACCACAAAGAGTTAAAAACCACCCTGTAAACCTGTCTACCACTAAGTTATGCACACACACAAAAGAAATTAAACTTTAATATTTAATGAAATGTATACATTATCTTCCTGCTGAAGGCAGCTGTATTGCATTTTTATTTGAGATAATTTAATTTCAGTTTTATTTCAATGAACTACACCTTCCCCACAGGGCAATTTTGCTGGCTTAGCCTCCCACACATAAATCAGGCTCCAATTTATATGGGAGGCATAGGAGGTGTTTTACAGAGCTTGGGGTTGTAGCTCTCAAAGCATGTAATTTAAATTAACTGCAGTAACTCATAAGGGCATCTTAATGGCTTAGATCTAAATGAAAATAATACCAAAGATCCGCATCAGATTGATTTTTGGGGAGGGGAAGATTAGCAAAAAGAAGATCACAGTTTTTCCTTAAATGCTGTAAATTCTGGACTGAGCTTGGGATTCACATATTGAGAACAAGAGGCCTCTGGGCTTTGGTTTAAGTTGGACAATGATGTCCAACTTAGGTAAGGACAGAGCTGAATCCTGCACATATCCTCAACCTGGAAAACTATAGTCCTTCACATCTGCATCCCACTGCAGAAGTGGCACGTTTCTATGGTAGGAAGGGAAGTTTCTGGAGCCTCACAGAAGCTAAAAGAACCCCAAACCCTGCAGAGCACCCAGAGCTCCCCTTGGATACAGTAGGAAGAGCGCAGCACCTCAACATGGGCCAAAATGACCCAAGGAGAGAGTCTTTTTCACATGCACAGGGCCAAGCTCATCCCACACTCAGCTTCACATCAGCACAGGATCAGGAAGCAGAGGGCCAAAACCTTCTGTGCAAACCAGTCATGAGCACGTGCATTCACCTGGGAGGTCAGTTCAGTAGTTTTCTTCCTCTACACCCTCTGGGAGAGGAAATCACATACACATGGACATTCTATATGGTTTGTGGGATGTATCCAGAGAGAAAAACTATTACTCTGAGGCTCAATAGGAGCACTGCAGAAGGGGTAAAACAAGTGTTAAAGCCTGATCAGCTATGTGTTTTCAGCTGCTGGATAAATTTCACAAGCCTTTTGGATAAAGGGGTTGATGAAAGGGGTGGGGGGAAAAAAAAAATAAAGGACACCATTTTGTACCTGATATTTTAGCCCATGCCAGTGTTTACCAGTCTGAAGGAAGAGCTGCACAGATTGCACAGGACATGAGCTGCTGCTGAGCTGGCAAATGGCTGTCTGGGAGCTGGTTAGACAGAAGCTTGTTCGAATTGCCTGGGATTCATCCCAAGAAAAGTATAGAGCCATAGAGTATTACTGTTATATGGCTGCAGTCCTACTCCTGCAGACGACAGGCAGAGTTTCAGGGAGGCCAAAGTACAAGAGGAGGAAAGGGAAATAAAGAAGAGCAAACCCAGCTCCAAATGTTACTTAGTAATCAGGAAATTCCATTAATTTCCACACAGGAGGAAGTTTGCACTGATTAGAGGCGCAAGCCTCTCGTTAAAGCCATTCCTCCCCCCTAGTATTTAATCTCGCAGCAACTGCCAGACTGCAGATGTGGCCTTAACAGGGCAAGCATCAGTCTGCCTGATGGCTCAGCTCACAGGGAGTGTTTGAAATGCAGACACCGTCCTTGCTTCCATAAAGGATGGGGGAATAATCTAAAAATCCACACTCAACACTTCCACAGATCTTTTCTTCCCTGAAGCATATATCACAGGGATAATTAATTCTCCCAGTTTTAAAAGGGGACCTTCATTCCTGGGGTAGCATCCTCTGCTCTCTGCCTGGGCTGCCTTTTCCTACCACACACTGGGCAGCACTAGTACTATGTCCTTTGGGAGCCCCCTCTCTGCTTCTCCCTTCCTCCCATTAAGGCTCTATGCAAATCCTCTCATTATATGCTGGCAAACCACTGGATTGCCAGGCACCAGGTATGGCTCTGGTTCCAAAACTCTCCAGTTTTTTACACCATGTTGACCTGCGGCTCTTGGCATCTTCCTCAATGCAAATGCAGCTTTTCCACTACAGATTTCACCAGGCAATATTGTGATCCACATTCAGTCATGCAGATACCCTTGGGCACTAGTGCCACAGAATAGATTGGCGCACACACCCACACACCTCCATACCCTTTGTAATCATAATCTTTTCATCCCTTAATTCCCATTTCCCTTCTTTGATGCCCCCTTAACTTTTCAGGCAGGTTAAGCAAAGTTTTGATCTGAAAGCAAATAAAGCCCAGGACAGGCAAAGCCTAAAGTCTGGAATTATCTTCTCCCAAAACAGAACAGGCAGAATTTCCATTAGCAGAGCCCTGAAATCTCCTGCCCAGCTCTGAGCCTTAGCAGATGCCACCATCATCACATGCAGTACTTGTTCCTTCATCCAGCCTCATCCTCACTGTACTGACTCTGTAGGGAGCCTGTAGTCCTAGTTCAGAAACACTTTAAACAAGCACTTAAAAAAGAATAAATCTTGACACAAAACAGCTTCTCCACTCTTTATGGGGATACATTGCTCATGTTCAAGGTGAGCTTGGCACCCATATAGTACTGTTGTAATATCTAGAAAGCTGTCCTGCCTGTGATCTACTTTTCATCAGAACAATGCATGAGAGGTATAAACACTTCCACAGAGAAACAGGTGAAACGAGAGCACTGTCTGATGTCAAGCTGGGTCCATCTGGACCTTGTTCCCATGCTCGCTTCTCAGTCATCCTGTTCTCACAACAAGTTTTAATACGGCAGCGTGGAAATACTTTGTCTTCTAAGCACACGGTGAACTGCTGTTCCAATCTGTATTTGTCATGCAGGCCCACCAGTGAATGTCAGCTGCAACATTTTCATCAACAGCTTTGGTTCGATTGCAGAAACAACTATGGTAAGTAAAAAATCACAGCACAGCTGCTCAGCTACTGGCTCAGTCTCATTGCACTCTCAGTAAATGCAGCATCACCCTCCTCTTCACTGTGACCAGAGAAAAATATTGCCTCCGTTCCCAAGTTTACCCAAGGGCTGAGTAAATTAGCAGCCAATGCACAAGACCCCCAGTGAATGTGGTTGAAGGTCAGTCACCCTGTCTCCATCTGCAAAACAGTGTAAAGGCAAAGTATAGGAGTCAGAAAAGAAAACAAATAGTCTTTTCTGAAGCCTTGTCTAAGGCTGCAAGCTCAGAGATGGTTGCAGATACTGTTTTTAAATGCATATGAATCCAGAAGCTTGAATCACCACTTCAGGTGAAGAGAAATCAGCTTAACTCACATTCAGTCTGCAATAGATTTCAGATGCCCAAAGATTAAGAGAATCACTGGATGACATTTTTTTAGACACATATTTTTGTTAGACTATGATTCTTAATAAAAAAAATTCAAAACCAATATTTGCAAGTTAAGGCTGTCTTCAGACAGAATCAGTGAGCATGGCTAAAGGCTGTATCTAATTGGCAAGACACTGGGAGCAGAGGATCACTAGAACAGGAGATAATTGCTCCATCTGAAAACTATTAAAGATTGGTTGTGACATAATCAGTGAACAGCAAAGGAAAACTCTGGAGGTACAGTGCCTTACCTCTGTGCTAATTAAAGCTAATCCAGAAATATGCTGTTTAATTACTCTCTGGTAATTCTTTTTCTAGAAGGATATTGAATGAGGACTGTAAGACTCCAGCTTCAGGCATTTTGTACCTTCAAGCAGGATGTTATAGGCTTTACATATAGATCACACCCACTGACTTTAAGAAGTTGTTTATAATGCATAGCACTGTTGGAGGAGATCAACAGCTGTATACCTGCGGTTAGAAGTCTCTCTGACACTATCGAAATGCAAAGAAACACTGTCCAAGCACAAGGAAATATATTTAATAGCTGGATTGCAGAATTCAGAGTTCATAGATGAGACAAGGATTCATCTGTATATAAAGCAAAAAAAAAAAAGANAAAAAAAAAAAAAAAGTAAAAACTAGAACTGAAATACACATCTGTTATTAATTTACTATTTTGTTGGATACCTCCTTCAGCGCTACAGGCAATAAATATTGTGTTCCTATACAATCCAGCAAAGACAATGCGGAGAGTGCAAGGGAGAGGGGCAGGACCCAAAAGGGATCCCTGTGCAATGTACAGAGCACATTACAATGACATGTTTTTCAGTACATCTGTCCTACATTGCAAGCAGGATCAGAGCAGTCATGCCAAGATGCCACACGATCCCTGTAAGGAGGATGCTTCCTAAAATTAGCATAGGCTAGTATGAGAGAGAGAGATGCAGCTCACCTCCAAGACATGCTGCAGGGACTTGCTATGCTCTCCAGATGCCACTCATTTCATAGTCTGTCTTCCATAGAAAAAGTTCCCATGGGAACCCAAGAACACCCTCTGGGTACATTGCTTTGTCTAGAAATACACAAGCCAGCTCTGACAAGCTAGTCCAGATGTCAGGCTGACGCAGCACTGCACACAACCTAGCATAATGCACTTCTTTGGGAACAGCAATTCTGCTTGTAAACACTGACGAGGAACACAAACAACACAGGTACTAAAATATCCAGAAATGAGAGCCCAGCAAATTAGAGCAGTCTTTGGGATTTGCTAACCTAGAATTTACAGACAGTACCAGCACTCCACCACAGTTTCTGGAAAGGGCAGAAGGTCCTGTCATGAAGGGATCTTGAGACAAACATTGACTACTTTGAATTCAAACAAGTGATCCAATATCTGCGGTGGGAAAAAGGCTGGGGGACAGCGGAGGCAATTCAATGTTTTACCATAAAGAAAGCAGTTGGGAGCATTTTATAAACAGTGAAGGCACATGGAGAATAGGAACATTTCTTTTTTGCATTACCACCAGAAGCTGACTCAGTGCTCAATATAACACCTCCCGGTATCATCTTTTAAGAGGACCCAAACGCAGCAAACAAACATAAAAGAAATAAAACCACAGAACAGGCTCTCCTAGACAAAGTGTGCATACGCAAATTTCTTTCTGCTCATTTTGTGCCATAGTTTTGCCATCTGAAAAGGGCAAACCAAGTACAACCTTCCAGCCAGCTGCAGCACAGCCACGATTGGTCTCCCAGCATCTCTTAAGGACAGGAGAAGCTAGAGGCTGCAACTGTCCAAATGTTAAATACTTGTTCAGAGACATCTGTATACGTTCCTTCCAATGAGATAACAATCCATCCTGCCAAACAGACTAAGCAAATCGCTCACAAGCCATGGTGCAGCAGATAGCAAAGATAACTGATGAAGTGTGTAGGTCATACTTAATGCTGGGCTCAACCTAAGGTCAGCAAAATACATAAGTATCAACACAAAAAGCCCAGAGCAAAACCTAGGTTTTAAGCTCAATTTTCTACAGTCAGTCACTCTTAAAACCAGCCATCATTCCCACAGAGATGATAAGCATGTAAGAAGTCACGCAAAACAAAATGAAAAGGTTTCCACAATATCTCACAGTCTGCTAACTCTATCAACGTTAGACCTGCAGTGCTTTGGTCTTCTCTGTGCTCAGAGTTTGTCTTTGCACTGAACAGGGAAGGAAATTTAAAAAAAAAAAAACAACAAACAAACAAAAAAAACCCCCACAAGCTAAAGAAAAAAAAAAAAGACCTTGTAGCCACATCCCACCTCCCTCAAGTGGCTCCACCCTTAGCCCATAGGAATATGCTTTCCCCTCATTTTGTAGGAAGGCTTAGAAAAAAACAAATTCTGCTTTAGGTTCCAGCACAAAAAAAAAACCTCACATGTATTAAGTACCAAGACATCACTCCCACCCCTCACCACACACTTACCTTCCTCAAGCAGTAGCTCTCCCTCTCACCACCACCACATCTTCCACCCTTTGGCACAGCTGTGGCTTTTACACAGGCTTCAAATAGGCTACTTGGCTACAGCTGGCAAGGTAATTAGGTCTGTTACTAACTTGTCCAACAGTTGCTCCACTTCTTTGTGGTTTTTTTTTTCTTTTTTGCAATTAATCTGTAGCCATTGCAGGTCGAGTAGCCTTAAAAATATTTGTTCACTCCCTTTCTAGAGAATGTCAATGAGTCCCCTTGTGCTCTGCTGTCCAGGCAGGGTAACAGTCTCCCTTCCTGAGGGAGTTTGGTCTCTACCTTGGTTTTTTTTCCATCAGCAAAATTTAAATCTACCAAAGTGAAGCCTCTCATCAAAACTTTCTAGCACTGAGGCCAGTCTGACAGAACCCCTGAGCCAGGGGCTGAAAGCTATTGAGCTTCCTGACAGCTTCCATCCCTTCTTCACTGCACTACCTCCCTCCTGCCACTGCATTCGGCAGCTCACTCATCGTCAGATGCCAAGAACGTGGTGTCTTGGGAAGGAAAGGGCTGAAATGATCTTCCATTTCCTCGGCTCCTTGAGAGGCCACTAAGCAGAATTTCATTTCAGCATAATCAAATTGAACTACTTTGTTCACTTCAGTCATTTTCTTCCTGCCCTGTATCATTTCCCCCTCGGGAATAAAATGCCTTTGTGCAAAATTGCAAAGCTCCTGAATGCCTTCACAACACAGTTGCTGCTCTTCACTCCAGAGTAGGCTGCACAAGGTAATCAATGCCTGGATGTGATTGGCACACAAATGAGGAGCTCAAGTGATAAGAAGGATGTAAAGAAAGAAATTTCTTTTGCTGAATTTGCAGCCTCAGTAGAATCTTTTTATCACTTGAAAGTTCACATCAGAAAATGGTCCGTTCTGTCCATCACATAGGATAGATGTGGACTTCTCGGTGATGCTAATTAAGACCTCATGCAACAGCATCCAAGAGGAACACTATGTATGTCCAGGTAGCCAATGAATTGTTTGCCTTATCACCTCTCATCTTGACTGCAATGGCTAGACATGAATCTTTCAACATGCATCCTTTAGCTGGTACTGTAAATCCTTAACTTAGGCTATGCCACTGCCACAAACGTGCACCACTCTGCTCTCCTTCTGCTGGCTCCTCAGACAGTGTCATATCCACTTTGCAATCACAGTGCTTGTTTTTACTTTATGTTCAAATAAGCCTGAACACAAGAAATCTAAAAGGCTGCTCAGCACCTTCAATACTGCAGTGCAATGCAGCCGTCTGTCATGAGGGAAAAGGCATCCAGGAGGGAATAGCCATCCTTAGTTGCCAGGCCAGGACTGTGGGATAAGCCAACTGAGAAAGGAGGTCTTCATAAACACACACACAAATATAGAGGTAAACATTCTGAAATGGTAAAGCCAGAAAAATTTATTCAGTGCATGTATTATATTTCCTTGGCTTTGCCCTTTTTATATCACAACATAAATGTTCAGGTGTCTACATTCCAAACAAAAAAAATATCCATTGCAAAGACTTGTCTCCAAAGGAGGACCACAAAGACTAGCCTGCGCTGGAGTTACCCACACAGCCACAATTGCAGTTTTTCTGTCAATGGCCTCTTATGCCTGTTGTGGCGACAATGCAAATCTCTCTACATCTCTCTTCTCACCCTTTCCTTTTTTCTTTTGGCAAATTTTGGAGCTGAAGTGGTGAATTTACTCCAGCAACAAAGCTTATCTGCAGCAACACAGGCTGTTGTAGAGAGATTGGCTCCATCTCACCCCTCCTTCTAACATTCCATCAGGCTGAGAACAATTCTGGGCAGCTACCAGTGAAGTTTCTTCCAAACATGAGTTTAATTTGTGTTATACATGACATAAGCCCCCAACTGGAGCTGACCTGCTAGCATCCAGCTTATTTGTAGCTGAATAAGCAAAACAACCTTTTGCTTTCTACCTATTAGGTCAGTGACATTAATTTCCCCTGACTGCAATGGCTGCAGATATTTACACATAGAATAGGGAGAATTGAAAGTATACAAGTTGTCTGGGGGGTTGTTGCGTGCCATGGGAAGTGGTGATTCAGGGTTACTTTCATTTTCCAGGTTTGCACGATTGGCTAGTGCTTTGCTAAGACCCTGATTCCTTGCTGTCCACAGCTATTCGCATTTTCTCAAGACGCGGTATCAAGGATGGACAGAGATGAATAATTAAGTCAGAGGGATGCACTAGGACTTGTGAAGGTGACATTTGGGATATCAGCAGGAGGAGAGTTGCGACTCTTTCATGTTCATAGGTCTGCTCCTTTTAGCATCAAGCCCTTAGCCCATTTGCTGTTGTCACAACCATTAATGTCATTAGCAGCTTCCGTGCTCTGAGGATGCAGATGGCACTAAGTGGCCTGAAACAGATTTTCGACCTCGGGCTTGGCTATAAACTGCCCCATCCAAAGCACAAGGCACCAAGACACAGTATTCTCCCAACTCTCCTATGTGATTGGACTCCGTAAGAGTTGTCCTCCTGGACAAGAGGCTGTAGATTCATAGTCAAGCAAGCACTTGAGACAGCAGCATCACAAAGACTGGTCTCCACATGCACTCTTCAACTCCAGAGCTTTGTGTTCTCCATATGGAAAGAATAGACCTGATGGCAGAGAGTCAGGAAGATTTCCTCAGAGATGTGAAATAGCCTCACTGAAGGAAAGGTCCTAGTGCCTGCAGCAGGTCCTAGACACGGTCAGACACCTTCCATTAACTGTGTCTTAATAGAAGTCTATGAAGTGCATTGGTATTAGAAAGGCACCAAAGAAAGCTTTCAGTCATAAGAACAACTATTAGTTTGGGCCAGTGCAGAGAAATTGGTTTATTGTATGCTGCTCTTCAGCCGCAGTTGGCCTCTGTCCTTAGAAAATGTCAATTAATTTGCGGACATGGAGCTTTTATCCCTCTCTTGATAGCTGGCATGTCCTCTTTTCATTTCAATTTGTTGGCTCACTTTCTTTTATGAAATTCAGCAAAAGATCACCCTGGGAAGGTATCAGTCAGACAGGGAGAACAGAAACTGCCTTTAATTGTCCAGGAGAACGTCTGAGCTTGACCTCAGCAGCCAGCCTTGGCCTGGGGAACTCAGGGGACCTGTAAGACACACTGTTACAAGGTGGATATGATCTTGCATAGTCCTGGGGAGTAGCTTCAAATAAAGAAGATGGCAATCATGTAAAATCTGTAGCATTTATGGCATTTTGACATTAGCTAGGGCAACCCAGAACACTCACTTTGGATTAGGAGAGCAGACTTCATGCACATCCTTCCCACATTCACATACTCTCATCAAGGGCAGCTGCTCCCCTCAGTTCATTTGAGTCGCGCTTACAGGAGACACAGGGAATATCCTTTCCATGAACTGCCTATCACACTGTGCCTTTTCTTTTCACGGGTCTGGAGGAACCACAAATAGTCACAATGTGGGATGGTTTAGCACTAAAAGAAGTTGGCTTCAATGTCTTTTCCCCCTTAATCTTCTGCAACAGTCGTCTTGCTGACACCAGCCCTTACAACCCCTGCAACTGAACATCACTTCTCCAGCCCCGGCAGTCAGACTAGAGGTCTTGACTCTTCACACACAGTTGATGATTACTGTGATGGAAGGATGCAAGGATAGGCAGCTGCTCATATTATGAGATAGCTGTAAGCCACAGAGCTAAAAATAACAACAGCTCCTTGAAAAATAACACCAAGACGACTTGCTGGAGCTTAGGAATGTAGGTCTAGACATGGTTTATTTTTGAGAATTGTTTTAGTACATGCTCCCAAGGTCTCGGGGTCTTCAGCCTGCCCTGATCACTAACTGCATTTCTTTGCTCCCTGCTCACACTCTGCAGGATTACAGGGTGAATATCTTCTTGCGACAGCAGTGGAATGACCCACGGCTGGCATATAATGAATACCCTGATGACTCTCTGGACCTGGACCCCTCTATGCTGGACTCCATCTGGAAGCCTGATTTGTTCTTTGCTAATGAGAAAGGGGCCCATTTCCATGAGATTACCACAGACAACAAGCTTCTGAGGATCTCCAGAAATGGCAACGTCCTCTACAGCATCAGGTGAGGTGACTCAATGGGGGGAGAGTTCCACCATGGTAAAGGAGGGCAGAGATAAACTCCCACCCCCTGTTCAAACCTAAAATGAGGAAGTGGAGACTTTGGGCATGCAGTTGGGTAATAGAAATTGAGGGGGGGTTAAGTGGCAGAGTATCCAGTTAACGGTGTTACAGCAATGTGATGGGAAGGGACCTCTAGAGGTCTCCCACACAACCTCTTCTGATGATTGACAACGATAGTTGTGGGTCTGCCTGGTCAAATTGAAATGCTCCATGGATGGAGATCCCATGACCTCTGTGGGCAGCCTGTGCCACTGTTTCATCTTCCTTCAGGGGCAGACTCCCTCACTTAAATATCACTAAAAAGCGAAACACATACTTATTTCCTCAACCAATAAGTTTTCAGGGCTGGGGGGCTTTTTTTTCATTTAAATACAGCTAAATGAGATAAAAGAAAGAAAAAAGGTTATTTATATCCAGCATTAACCTGTGCTTATAAGCTGTGAGGTCTACAGCTCTCTGTTTTCATGTGGGAACTGTGGGAGCAGAGCAATGTGAAGAGGTCTTTCTCCAGCCACCCCAAGCAGAAGATGTTGGCAAAAGTGTGGAATCTTTCTGGTAAAGTGCCACCAGCTACCTGAGCTTCAAGTTCTAATTCTGCATTAGTAGCTTCCCTCTAAAAGAAAGCATGAGAAACGCTGTTATTTCTCTTCATGGTTAAGATGGCCATTCAAAAGGATTGGGCAGTGCCTGGCAGTGCTCTATCGCACATCAGTAAAGAGATTCAGACAGAGACAAGTTTTCTTGTGCCTCACACCTCCTTTCAAAAGTCAGGATCTTGGAGAAGGACGGTGCTTTCCAAAGGCATGGAGACTGCACACTGTGAGCAGGGCTAACTCTGGGATGACAGAAGCCACTGCATTGCTGGGTGTATTTACACACCCCCAGGCAGCTCTGTCGTCAAGATCTGCTGATACACAACTGTGCCTGGGAAACTTATCTTCAGAAACAGTTTTCTTTGAAGAAGGGAAAGAAACAAGTGAAAAAAGGGGAGGATGGGAAATGTCTCCTTACATCAGTTGTGGAATCCATGTTGGGGCAGGAGGCTGTGGTACTTCAGCCAGATGGTCACCACTTGTTGCTGCTTTTACAACAGGCAGGAAAGTAATAACCAGGAAGGTGTTAGCCAAAGCATATTAAGATCAAATTTTGGTCTGGGAAGGAATTTAGTTCATCTCTATATATCTCAGTCTGGGGACTTCTGACCCTCACTAGTAGATTCCTTAGTGTCCCTGATGTAAAATTACTTGAGATATTATACTAGCACAAACCTAAAACCAGCTGTCTTACACAAAAAAGTAGAAGCCCATGAAAACTGTGTTCTGAATGCTGCAGCATTTCCTGATAAAAATTTAGGGAAACTGTCAAGAACAGCTCCATGGATTTGTCTCAGCATGACTCTTCCCATTTACCCCTTTACCACTTGATCCAAGAATCTATCAGTGAAGCTGAAATAATTTCCCACAGGAAATCAAACCAGCTCCCCCCCACACACACCCCTTCACTTCATTTCCAACCCTGTCTGCTCTTTATTTTAAACCAAAGAAATTAATACCAAACTCCATGAGCTTTAAGAGGGANTTTCCCACAGGAAATCAAACCAGCCCCCCCCCCCCCATTCACTTCACTTCCAACCCTGTCTGCTCTTTATTTTAAACCAAAGAAATTAATACCAAACTCCATGAGCTTTAAGAGGGAAAGTTTAACTGTCTTGAAGACTTTTTCACCTCATGTATAATGGAAATTTGCCTATGGTATGCACGCCTCATCTCACACAGCAGCTCCCAGTGGCAGCCATGGGGAATAAAAGGCAGTGTGGAACTGTAAAATGAAAAATAAACAGCTTAATTCTGCAACTTAGTCTTCCTTGAACATCAGGGTGGTTCCAGTCCAAAATCCAACTTTCCGATGGCCAAAACAGTAAGAGAATTGCCACGAACACTGGATGAATGTGGAAACTTCACATTTCTTAATTTCTAGAAACAGGCAGGTAGTAAAGCTGCCACCAGCAAGTTGGCAGTGAGTGTGGCAGAGTCCTGTTCCAGGTGAGTTTTCAGGAGCACAGAGAGGGAATAATGGGTAACCCCAGCTCTGGGGTCACTCTGCAAAACAGAGCAATGACTCAGCAGGAAACATGGAGCAATGAGGCTGAGCTGATCACTGTTTTCAAGGCAAAAACTAGAAAACACTTCTGTTCTTGTTTTAAGAGAAGAATTTTCCTATCTCCTTCATCTCCAAATGAAAATGCAGGATTCTTTTTAAGTACCTCTTCCCATGAAAGCCCAAAAGAAACACCACAATCCTGATGGAAGAACACAATGTAAATGCCAACAGTTTCCAAAAGGAGAATTAGTCTTTCCCTTTTTAAAGAAAACATTTCTGTCTAAAGTGCTCTGCCATTTTCTACCTGGCTCTTTGCTACTACTGTTTGCAATAGTCAAACCCTACCCAAGACACTCACAAAAAGGTGGAATTTGTCCCATGCACCCAAAGCTCATCATGTTCAGAACCGGATTCGCCCAAAATCACCCTTGAGGATTTGACTCTATGACCCCTTCTCAGCACAGGCTTGTCCAGCATGTGCTCAGAATCTCATGGCCTCGTCACAGCTACAGTCACCTCTGGCAGGTATTCACATCTAGCAGATATTTACAGTGAGTTCTTCTCAAGGGGCTTGTCTGGAGACATAATTGAAGGCTTATCTCTCTGACTGATCAGAGCTGGAGTTCTCTGCTAGAGATGCAATGAGAAAAACAAAGTGGGAAAAAAGCCAGTGGCAACTCTCTTCTACCCAGGTGTTTGTTTGAATACAGAAAATGCAGTTGTTTTCATAAAAAGGAAACATAAGCAGGTTGATACTTTCAAGTGTCACAACATAACTCTTAAACTCAAGCAGAGAATTTCTTCCAATGTAAGGATTTAAGTTAAAATATCTTTCCCTCCTGCTAAGTTCCCTGTAGGTCTGATGATAGAAAAATTCAGTTCCTGTCCCCCAGGAAACTCTGTTTTTACATCAAGGCACCAAGCTGAAAAATCTAAACACTTCAGGGAACCCCATTTTCAGCGTTATCAAACCAAATAATACAAGTCTAGCTACCTGATCAAATAATTTAATATCAGCTTGTTGAACCATACAAACCTTTTGAGCATAGATAATGGTATAGGGCAGCACAGCAATGAACCACAGAAAATGCTGCTTGCACCTAGTGGAAAATGGAGTTTGAGAAACAAAACTAGGGGTGTCAAGAGGTACAGCAGGAATTCAGGGAGATACCAAGGTTCATATTGACTTACCACAAGCCATTGTCCCTGCTGAATATCCCACCAGAGTCTCTCTTTGGCTCCACAACAATGTGTGACCTTGACCAAACCTCAGGGGTTATTTTAGCACAGTTCTGTTCAAAAATTTCCAAACAGTCTCATTCTCTAGAGGTGCATCTTGTGGGTCCAAAGGATGAGTTTGGGTTGCTGCTAATCCAGATTGTTGTGAACCTGAGGCAAGAAAAAAATATAGAAACAGCAAAGCTGTTTGATGTGAAAACTCTCTCCTGCCGAGTCCATAACCACATTGCAATGAAACACCCTCTGCAGTAGGCAACTTTGACAGGAAACATATCACAGACCCAAACACTCATAATTTCTGATGATTTCCCACATCACATGTGAAAACACAGCCAGGGAAGAGGTGAGTAATTAGTCATTCCCTCCAGCACACCAGTGTGACTCAGGCAAGGTACCAGCCTGTTTGCAACACTGATGCCTGTGAGGGTTCACTCCCCTCATTAGTACCACAAACTGCTTTGCATACCCCTGTGCTGTCCTCTCTCCTCAGGATCACGCTGACACTGGCCTGCCCTATGGACCTGAAGAACTTTCCTATGGATGTACAAACATGCATCATGCAGTTAGAAAGCTGTGAGTCCTGTGCACATCTCTGTTTTGGAGAGGAGACAACATGTTTTCTCTCTTCCTCTCCCCTGTCATCTCCCCCCACTCCCCCAGCTACATTCCCAGTTCAGCCTTCACTGGAGGCTTGCTCAAGAATTACTTGCTCAGGATTTTCCACTCAGTCAATACGTGATATTTCCCAGAGAAGCCAAACCCTGAAAGATCCCATGAGAGGAGCCCTGGCTTGCTTGTGTTTACATTGACCTTTCACTTCAGAGGAGAAAGGTGAAAGTGCTTTCAGCTGCAAATGGGATTTCTTTTTCTCTCTGGATGAACATTTGCTGCTTGTACATGTTGCTTGTCCTAAAGTGGGGGAAAGATGATGAACAACTTCATTCAGAAAAAGAGGTCAAGTTTGAAAAAATAGCGAACAGGTCAACAAGCCAAATTCAAGAAAAAATGTGATGTATTGCATGCTATTCACTGCACAACAAAACTGCTCCAGTGCAGGTCGTTATCCTAGTTTTTACCACATGCACAAGCAGTTCTCATTATCCAATTCCCACTCGTTATAGCATTGCCAAGGAAGGCCAGAATAAGCCCCTACTTCCAAGCATGGCTCTTTTCTACAAGCTTGTGACTTTCCAGATGAGTATTTAATGTGTTACATATGGTGTTTGTGCCCTCCTCTGAACAGTTGGCTACACAATGAACGACCTTATCTTTGAGTGGCAAGAAAAAGGAGCCGTGCAAGTTGCGGAAGGGCTGACGTTGCCTCAGTTTATCCTCAAAGAAGAGAAAGACTTGAGATACTGCACTAAGCACTACAACACAGGTCAGTGCTGTTTACCCTTAGCTGCGGGGTTCATTAGAGAGGAATTGAGGATTGCATTTGCCAGTGTCTCCTGCTACATCTTATGGCACTCTTGTTCCACAAGCCTCGTCCTGCATAGCTAAGTATTACTTATATAAAGACACGTCTATATGTTGTGTGTATATGCATATATAGCAAACAAAAAGCAAATAGACACAAGTGTGTGGGACCCCCTATTCTTCAGTAATATTTGCATTAGTTCATGTGTGTTCGGTCTGGACCTTCTCTCACAGGATCTTCTTTTACTTTGACACAAGGGAGTAGGCTCACCCTGTCTTACCAGTAACCTTTCATGTATCTCTTGTTATTTTCAGGCAAGTTCACCTGTATAGAAGCTCGTTTCCACCTTGAGCGGCAGATGGGTTATTACTTGATCCAGATGTACATCCCCAGCCTCCTTATTGTCATTCTGTCCTGGATCTCCTTCTGGATCAATATGGATGCTGCACCTGCTCGTGTTGGTCTGGGGATCACCACAGTGCTCACTATGACCACGCAGAGCTCTGGTTCCCGAGCATCATTGCCCAAGGTAAGGAACACGCTTATCCTCACAGAAGAGGAAAATACACGCTCTGTGGGGACAGCACATGAATAAGCCACCACGCAGGTCCTCCTGCTCAACATAAGACACGTTCTGCTCCTATTGCACTATTCCAACTTAAGAGCAAGCAGAACAAATTCCAGGCAACTCATGCAAAAAAATTAGCAGAGTTTCTATGACTAACAGCAAAACTTCCCCTAAGATTCAGCACACATCCAGCTGCTCGCAGCTAGGAACTCTGTACCTTACAAACCCGTACAGCAACTACACAGGAATATGCACTCCACATTTGAGCTTTTTACTCATTTGAACAGCATATATATGTTTTATAATTGTACTGAATTTCCCTGTTATGAAGGGTTTCTGGTATGATCAGATTGGGTTACCATTTTCCTTGCATATAAACCATCACAATCAACACCTGGATACATTAAAAACTATGAATTATTGCTTCTTAAGATTCCAGGAGCAGTTTCCCTGGCCTGATAATACATTCATGTCTAATGAGCAAGATTTTGGTAATCAAGAGCAAATGTCAAGTGTATCATGGCTTGATCACCTTATTCCAAAGACCTTGGGAGTAATATGGAAAATGGTGACTAAAAGGCATTTGGATAAAGAAACCACCTCACCTCAGTCTATCTCTCTCTCTGACGCTTAGGTGTCCTATGTGAAAGCCATAGACATCTGGATGGCCGTGTGCTTGCTGTTCGTGTTCTCCGCACTCCTAGAATACGCTGCTGTCAACTTCGTATCTCGGCAGCACAAAGAGCTGCTCAGGTTCAGAAGGAAGAGAAGGCATCATAAGGTAATACATAAAGCGTGACGGACACAGCTGAAATTTGTCCCAGCAGAACATCACTACATGGTCAACTGAACTGAGCCGCTAGCTCCCAGGGAAGTCCTCAGTATATGATCAGATGTTAGGGAAAGTCACACATTAAAAATCAGGGCTACCTCAATGGATCTTGTCTCTTCTAACAATCTTCTAGTCCCCAGGGGTCTAGCAAGCTGGTTTTTGTTATCTAGCCAAGCAGTCTAAGTGTTGTTCTGAACAGAAGAATTTCCACAAAGCATTGTTGTGGTCTGAGTTCTCTTCAGAAGACACAGTGAGGGCTGAGAGGAGGCAGGCAGGGAGATGTGAGGGATGTCTATCAGAGGACAACATCCCTCAACAAGACAGCTAACATCAGCCCAGAGGTAAGTGACACCTCTTTTGTCTTCGTCATCTCCATGTTCAAAAGCATCTGCTTCTCAGATGGACTGCCAAGTCCTCTCAGAAGGAAAGAGCATTCTTCGCAGCCTTAGCCTCGCTCCATGCTTGCTCACCATGACTGATGCCAACCTGAGCATGCACGCATCACACAGACATGCATCCCCTGCGGCCTCGACTCTGCTAGCTGTTAGGCGGAGGTATCACAGCAAAGACTTTACCTCACAGGATGCACTAGAGAGAAACATGATCAGAAGACCAAAGGTACAAAAAAATTGCCCTTTATAAATTAGTAGAATTAGGCACGTGGTGTTAAATTTTCAGCACAAGGCTTGAGAGGCTGCCCTCAAGCTAGTATTAAAAAAAAAAAAATCAAAAAAACCCACACCAGTATATTTTCTAAGAAAAAAAACACAGAAAATTTTGCTGATGAGAATCTCAAGAGAACCCCTGAGGGACCACCAAGGTCTGCCTAAAATATTCCTCATAAGTTTTTTTCTGCCCTCTGTTTTAAAGAGCCCCTCATGATCCATCCCATTCAGGGATTCCTTACTCCATTGCTTCACTGTCCCAGCATTAAAAGTCTTTCCCAGGGTCTAAACAGTCCTACAGCTGCTCACAGTGTGTGCCTAAAGAACTGCCACCGTTCCAGGAGGCAGCAGGGGCTAAGGAGCAGGAATCTCTGTCTCTTAGAGGATTTGACTCTCTATTTCATTCTCCTTATCTGCAAAACAGGAGATTATTGTTCACTTGTTCCAAAAGTAGTCAGGACCAGGGAGGAAGATCCCTGGACAAACGCAGGGGGAAATAAGTAACAGATGAGACCATCAGCACCCACTGATTTTGTCAGCCTTGCTATCTCAATATCATCTGGGACTGGTTTTGTTCAGAAGGCGTAGCCTGTTTGATAGAGCAAAAGCTAAAACCTCCCAGCACAGATGCCTCATAGTGCTTTTATCTCTTCATCCAGATTCAAGCGTCCTGTCTCTTCATCTATGCTGCTGTATGGAGATCAGTCTGTTGATAAAACAATAAGGAGGGGAAAGCCACTAATACACAGACGAGTTTAAGAGATGCTTGCCAGAGATGTTGCACGGAACACAAGGCTGCTAATACAATCCCTGCCCAGTCTCACAGCAATTTAATTGGAACAAAGCATAAACAAAAACACTTCCAAAAGCAAAATGAACAAGGTTTGCAGGCTCATCAGAAAAGCAGGAGCTGACTGCAAATATGCAAATGAGTTCATGCAGCTGCAAATGAACATAATTGCTCTGTCCCAATGTCCTGACTTGTCTGGATATTTCTGCCATTTTCAGTCATGACACGCCAGCCTAAAACCAAGTGAGATGTTGCAGTGGTCTATGCTGGTGGAGGCAGCTGGGGAGAGGACCAGGCCATGCCTACATTTCTTAGGTCTGCTCAAATCAAAAGCTACTAACATTCTTCACAGCTCAATGTGCTCAACAATGTGCTGTGGTCTGGCATTAATACAAGTGAATCCAGACAAATCTGTTTCTTACTTTCCTCCGAGTTGGATGCAAGGTGCTAGCTTATTTTCATCATTACGCATCTTTCTTCCTCTCTAAAAAAAGTAAAAGTCAAACCAAGAAGTATCTCTTGCCAGGCTTCAGTTGGCCCTTTCCATTTCTGAGCCACCTCTTACCACCTCTCCTTCTGGAAGGAGAGGATTAGACTAGAAAGATCAACTAGAGAATTCTTTCCAAACCCATTACTCTGTATTTACTGGGGCAGACAGGTCTTGGCATGGGGAGATGTAGGAACTGTGATGTCTAAGTAGACTTACTGCCCCTTCACAGTACGGACCCGTCTGGTTAATATGATGCCATCATCAGACCCAGCCCAAGACCAGCCCAGTGTGGCTAATGGTGCCTTTTCCCTTCTCCTTTGATATAAATAACTTGAAAAAGGCACCGTTAGCTTCTCTATCCTGGATACAGCACTCACAAAACAAATCAGCCACAGAAAACAGCCAGTGGCCCCTTGAAAATGAGAAGACACAAGAAATTGAGTAAATTAGGGAATTATGTGGTTTAGGCTAAAGTAGACACACATCAGTGCATGTATGTTCAGGCAAACTGAGAAGAGCAGAGGTGGTTTTACCTGAACTCTCACAATACAGATATGACGAGAAGGTCTATAACCTCCAAGCATCTCAGAAAGCCAGGTCTTTGCATCCCCTGCACATATTAGATACACAAAGGAGTCCAGTTAAGGAAGGAGGGACATCTTTGGGACGCAAAGGACCTTTACAAAACTCAAAGCTGTCCCTGGTGCCCTCAGGCACAGCCCAGGGCTCCTGTGTTATTTTGTGCCACCTGCCGGCAGGCACTACAGCATCACCAGGCAGCCTCTGCCCCTCCAGGCCCTCATCCACATTCACTGCCAGTGGCTCATTTGCAGTGCAGGTTCTGTCTGCCTTAAAAGTACAACACAAGCAAGGACATCTAAGGTTTGTCAAGTCTCAGGTGCTGGAGACCAGAAATGCACAAGGACAACACAACCAGAGTAGGGAAGAATTATCCAAAGGCCAGTAAAGTTGTCTTAGCCAGAATTCTGAAACAAATAAGCCCGCTGGTAGGTCCTAAAACTTACCAGCTTGCCACCTTCCTCCAAAAATACCCCGAAATAAAGAAGGCTTGATTTTATTTGGGTTGGTTTGCTTTGCTCAGCTATGCTGGCGTGCTCTCCCTTCTGCTCCTTCACCCCAGACCCCTGGCACAGTGACTCCATCCCACGCAGCTGCCCGCTCAGTAAAGGGGCCATCCAGAAAAGACACTCTGCAAAGATAGGAAGGAACAGCAAGGCATGTTTGGCAGGCAGGTTACAAGAGAGAGGGTATATCAGTGTTGGGGGACACAACATGGATCAATATCTGTGACCATTAATTAGTGCCATTTGTCTAACGGTTAGCCCCAGCGACATGTGCTCAAGAGTCTTGGGTTTCTGACCCTGCCTCTGCAGCTCACTGGTTGTATTACTTCAGCCAAACTTGGTTTTCCTGTGATTACTTCTCCAAGTTCCACAGAAGAGGGATAAACCATCCTCAAAAGCCTGCAAGGCCTCCACCAAAACCAGCATTACCATCTGCCTTTAGACTGGAGACTAAATTACTTTTCTTACTCAATAACTGGAATTGGTGCAAGCAGTTATGTCTTACCATTGACCCACAGAGGACACTTCTACTCCTCATCTAAAAGATGTCCCGTGGGGAGGGGCTCTAGGTTCTTCCACAGGAGGAGGACTGGTTGCACGCTGCCTGCAGAGGTCTTTTCCTGGACAGCTCTTGGCTCCCGCGCATCCATGTAACTCGGTAGGAAGTCTCGCACTGTAATTTTGACTACTTGAGTTACATGGAGCCCACTCCTTCTGGGCAAGCTGATAAAGCACAGGCTAAACAAAGAAGGTGCTGGTAGGAGCTGGGGGGAGGGAGAGACAGAAGCAAAACAGGGGATGCAACTGGAAAAACAAAAGCAGTACCCTAATCCCTCTAAGTATGTCAAAGACTCCAGCGGGGTGGAAGTCAGTCCTGTTCTCCATGGGGTGCCTGGATCCCCTGATTTGCATCTGTGCATCACACAACTGGCACCCCTCTATAAGGCTGATCTCCCAAAAGCAGAGGGGTTGTCCAAGGGAGCTAAGGTTAGGGCACGACAGAGATGTCTTTCCCTTGCAGAGCAGGAAGCTGTCAGTGGAGAGCCTTATAGCGAGGGTGCACTGGCTATATCTCATTTTAAGTAGAGTCCCATGCTCAATCTGTTTCAGGAGGATGACACTGGTGAAGGCAGGTTCAATTTCACTGCCTACGGGATGGGACCGGCCTGCCTACAAGCCAAGGACGGCATCTCCGTCAAGGGCGCCAACAACAACAACACAACCAATCCCGTCCCCGCACCGTCCCGCTCCCCCGAGGAGATGCGGAAGCTCTTCATTCAGCGAGCCAAGAAGATCGACAAGATCTCCCGCATTGGCTTCCCGATGGCATTTCTCATCTTCAACATTTTCTACTGGATCATCTACAAGATTGTCCGCAGAGAGGATGTGCACAACCAGTGAGGGAAGGGGAGCAGCTGGGAGGGAGTGAGCAATCCTTTATATATGTGCAATAGCAATGCAGCAATGCATGAATTTAAGAATGTGGCAATATCTACTACAAAAATAGGGGGGAGGGGGGCTGGGAGGGACTTTTAATCATGTCAACTGAGGTTAACTGGCACAGGGAAGAGAAAAAAAGCTCTTGATCCAGGGAGTGCAGGGTGGGGCTTAGTTTTACAGCATAGGAAGGTTTGGGTTGCTCCAGCTGCAATCCAAGCAGTGTAATATATTAATATATATTCATGCTTAATTATAATGCGAAAAAAGAAAACAGTCAAGAAAAGGAAAACAAAAAAAAATATCCTTTTTTTAGCCTATTAACAGCTTAGATTCTCAAGTCACTGGAATGATTCATAATTCCATGTGCAGAAATGACTGCAACTATGCTTTATCTGACTTTTGCTATAGAAAGGCCATACCAGTCAAGCACGTGGGGAAAAAAGAACCCTAACAAAAGGGTAGGGGGGGAACCCAACCCAAGCAAATCATGCTATGCTTCGCTAGGTTTTGCACTTTGAAAAATGGATAGGCAGGAAACTTAAGAAAGAGGCTGTTGTCTGCTATTTATTTTATATGTTTACTTTTTTAGTCACTGGTTTGCCAATCAAACACTTTGTGAGTTTTGGATAGGGGCAAGCAAATATATTATCTCTCTCATTCCCATCAGAGAGAACCCAATGGGAAATGCAAAAAGGACATCAGGGCCTTCATCAGAAATCACAGGTAACTTCTGTCCTTTTAAATGATCTGGCACGATTCAAGTCTCAGGAGCCAGAAATACGGTTCCGAAAACTAGAAATTATGAAGAATTTTTAAACAGCTCTTTTCTTTTTTTTCCAAACCTCTTTCTGCCATATTTCTCTGCAATGAGGGGGCATGGAAACAGTGGATGAGTTAAAGCAGAAATTGTATTTAGAACATAGAGAAATAAGGCATATTTAATGCCTTGTTGTAGCAGGAACGGGCAAATGGCAATATTGTCAGTAAGGGGTGGGAGGGGGTGGGAAAGGTGTATACAGAGAGAGCAGCTTTTATTTTCAGACATTTCATAGCAGTAATATGAATAGCAAAGCTCTGAAACTCTATTTTTTTAATCTATTTTGGTGCTGCATTTAGCTTTAACATGAACTGGGAGGTGGAGCAGGCTGCTTTGCCCCAGGAGGGGAGGCTGGCACAGTTTGATGGGGAAGGGGGGGAGGGAATAGGTGAGCAAAGGGGGCTCCCTTTGGACAAGGGGTAGCACAGGTAGGTATCTGGGGTGGGAAGGGACGCACCAAATGCCTTCAGGGTGTTTTTTGAAAGCCTGGCTCAGGGCTGGCATGGGCAAGTCAAAGGGCTTGATGCCCCCCTTGCCTTGCTGGGGCATGAGCTGGGCTGCAGCACACCCAGGGCGATTCAGTCGTGTTTGTTTGCACTTTATAGAGGGGGGGTAAAAAGGCAAGAAGGGAGAGACAATCAGTCTGCACTGAAGCACTTGGGGTAAGGTCTGGATTAGGCACTAAATGAATGCAGAGAGAGAGCAACTGGTTCCACTCTCCCCTCCTCTTCCCTCACTCCTATCTCTTGCTCAGGACTGGACGAGACTGACCTGGGTTGTAGATTTGATGCTTGATCTGGGAATAGAGCAGGTCAGGCTTGCAGAAGCTGGAGCAGCTCACAGGAAAGCACCTTCTGACCCAGGGCAGCAACATCCAAACCTGGGAGAGGAGGTGAGAGCCTATGCTCAGCCACAGGTGAGCGCAGTGAGAGGCGGCTACTGGGGAGAGAGGGAGCCCAGGGACCTGCAAGCTTTCCTAGCACAGGCCCAGTGCTAAGAGGAGAAAGCCGAGAGAAAGGCATGAGGGAGGCTCCTGGGCTGGGTAGAGGGACACCCATCTCCAAGGCTGCCAATTCAGCATCTTTCACCAGCACTAAACACACTTTATTTAAAAAAAAAAATAGAAAAAATAAAAAAAAAAGGAAAGAAACCAAGGATAGGAAAAAAAGGAATAAAAACAGAAAACATGATGGTCATTGCATGGACTAGGGCAAATAGCAATACTTCCTAATGTTCTTGCAAAGGCCACCTAGCTTTCTGAGTCCCTTTGCACTGCTGAGACAAGGAAAGGTCATGCGATACCAGTACAAACCAGAACATCAGCACCTTCCCTCTCCAGGAGCAGCAGAAAACCTGTGGGCTGAGGGTGTCTCCTTCCCCTGGCAGACAGTGCTTTCCCAAGCAGGGAGAGCTCAAGCTGTTGAGCAGAGCCATTATTTGATGGTAGGACAACTTTGTGAGCCTTGGCTGGAGCCCAAGTCTGCTGTTGGCTCTGGTTTTGCTTACTGAATTATTGAACTCTCCCTGCGTGCACGACAGACAAGTCGTGCCAACTGCGGGTTGTGCGAATGCTTTAAACGGCTTGTCCTTGTCTGAGACAAAAGAGCAAACCCAGGGAATTCCCTGCCTTGCCCAGCAGCAGGGCAGAGGCTTGGCAGCCCATGCGCTGCACTTCCTCACTTATACAAGGAAACAACCGCAAGTTGTTGCCATTTAGGCAAAAAAAGAGGTGGCTTGACACCCAAGCCTTGTACTTGGGAGCCAGGCAATTTGGTTACAGTCCATACAGCTTCTTTGTCTCCCCAGGCTATGTGGGATTGTACACCAGGGCACTGCCAGCTACAGGCCTGTGGGTTTCCTCTCTACTGGAGTTGCTCTAAGGAGTCCTATGAATCCTAAGGAGTCCTCTCTCCCACTCAAGTGAGTGCTGATCCTATATCCCAAGGGCAAGAGCAGAGCAAGGAGAAGGCGTATGTTTCCACCTGCTTTCATTCTGCTCCAGCTTAGAGAAGAGCCTTGAGACCAAAAGGGAATCCCATGCTTGTCCTAGATTTATGGCTTGGAGATGCAGATAAGCTCATGGTCATTGCTTCGCTGGAGCTCTGGTGTCACTTCTTGGCACTAAGGCCAGAGGAAGGCAAGCTAGGGTCTAGAAATTATCAGAAAGATGCTCACAATTCCTGCAGAAGCACTTCATGTGTCAGAGGAGCCCACAGGAGTTCAGGACTGGAAAGAAGAATTACATGCTGACCAGCCAGCCTTTCCATCCTGTTCAACTCTGCCAACCACCACACGCGTTTGACGCTCACCACAAGCACTATTACTTTCTCTTCATTAAGCAGCCAGTCTCCATTCAGGCCATTTCCCAGCCCCAGGGCTGCCTGCACGGTGACAGCAAGAAGCACTCACATCTGAGTATGAAACATGCTGGGGGCTTGGCAGAGGTCTGATGGTGCCGAGATAACTGTCCCACAGATGTCCTGCCAGTTCCACCACGTAGATGAGGCCTCTGTCTGTCCTCAGAGTCCCTGGCAAGCCTGTGCAGTTTCCAAAATCAAACATTTTTCTCCATTTGTACTAGGCTGTGTTTAGTTTCTGTATTGCAACATAACTTGCTGTGATAACCTATCTCATCTTCAAAGCAGGCTGCTTTCGCAGTACAAGAAATCGTATTTACTGGTAAGAATGCACAGGATTTAATATAACATGGTAGATTCCAGGCATATTGATTGAATTTAACTCAGTAATTGTTAGGTCTTGTTAAGAATAAGGCTCAGAAGCAAGACATCTGAATAAAATAAACAGTGGTCAGTCTGGCAGTAGAGAGAAAAAATAAGGTTCCAGTTCACTTGGACTTTTCTGAAAAGCATAGTTTTACCCCAAATAGTAGTATTTCCAGATGTTGCTGGAAATTTATTGCTTCATGAGCAGGAATTATTTTTCTTAATATAACTTTAAGAAGGCAAAAAGAAAAGGTAGGATAAATTTGCTATTTTTTTGATCAGGTTAATGAGTTTTTCCCACTTCAGTTCCTCATTAAAGCAGCTCTTCAGCTGATCTCAGTACCATGGAAATCTGAGAGGTGCTGAAGAGGGTCCAGGACAAACCTGTAGACATGTGGTCTGCTCCAGACTGCAAGGCTCAGCCATGACCCTGTCAAAGTACCAGTTTGCCTTTAAACACACAAGCAGGGCCATTCGCTTCATGGGTCTGGTAACACCCTCATTCCTCCTGTCCAAAAAGCCTTAACTGATCAGGGCTGGGGGACTTTGTTCCTAGAAACATCAAACAATTTCAAATATTGAATAGTATTCTGACTTCCTCTGAGCAGAAATAATTTGCTTTTGGTTTTTTCCTAGACTTTTCTGGAAGGTTGTTGTGTTGGGTTTTTTTTCTTCTGCCTTTTGAAAGATCTTTACCGTTACAGCAGATCCAAGATGACTCAAATTACCCTATTGATTGTCCTTTATATCAACTGTAATTTAAAAGACCTTGCTTGGTTTCGTAATGCTAGTGGAAAAAAAAAGATTAACAGTATTTAAACTACATATATTTTTAAAGAGAAGGGAACCTATGAAAGGAAAAAGTGTATTTTAAATGGTGCCATATTTTTCACAAGTTTTATACAATCATATTTTTATACATAGTTCTTATACCTGTGCCAAAGACAGACAAACTCTTTCAATCCCTGGTTCCTTACTCTGGAACCTTGCTACTGGCAGCAGTCAGTATTGCAATAGGGACCCTCTCTCCCTCAAACCCCAACCCTTCCAGCCCAGGTGCAGGGTTGGACATCACACATCTCCTGTCCATTAACTGCAGGAGGCAGGTCCCTGCCCTGCTGGAGCATCCCACAGGGTTAACGTGATATTAGATACCTCCCCTGCCAGAAACCACCTGACACTCTCCCGTCTTCTTCTCAAAGGGAGATGTAAGGGATATCTTGTGCTGCTCCTACTTCACAATAGGTTTCCTTCATTTCCATGGAGAGAGCATAATATTACAGCTGAAAATTTAGATATTACTTAGTTCTTCTGAGTGCTAGGATAAGCACCAAAGCAGAAGATAACACTCATTAGTTTTAGCACCTGCAAAATTACTTCAGGTCCTTTAGGTCTTCCCATCCCCTCAACTCCTTAGCCATTATTTCTTAAAAGCGGTTGCACCTCTCTTGCCCAAATCAATCCACACTGAGTTTGTTGCCTTGTTCAAATAGCTTGCATTTTTCTGTGTTCAGCTCCCTTCTTCTCTTCCTTCACTTTCATTTCTATGGAGATAAGTTCCTCAGCTCTGCAACCTTTGAACAGCCTGACACAGAAAGCTGCTTTGGGAAAAGGCAAAATACATGAGTAAAACCATTCCTCCTAAGCAGGCAGGGTAAGAGAGTTGCCAGGGAAGGGCTCCCATAGTAAAACATGCATGAGGAGGACTCCTGGGGAACACAGGGGTAGCTAGTGTGGTCTTTTTTGATTGTGCTCTGTGCAAGAGCAAAGCAGTTTTGGTCAGAGAATGTTATCCCTGTAGGGCTCCATGTTTTTCAGTGATTAGCCTATTTAACGACATTTATTGGAAATCAGATTCTTGTTTTGCACAGGGCACCTAGTCTAAGCTACTCCAGGCTCTGCCTGCAGCGCGTGTTGAGGCCCTGGTGCTTGCACATGGTGAGTCATTTTCCTCTGAGAGCTGCTGAGATGATGCCCTTGGGTGATGCCCTCAGACAATCCCTCACTGAGCAAACACTGAAGTGCACAGACTGGGCTGGAGTTAGCTTGGAAATACAAAGCACAGACTGAGCCAGGTGAGGTATCCCAGTCTGCGATCTCCCTTGCAGCAGGCATCGCATGCACAGGAAGGCTGATGTTGTCAGATCTACAGCTCTCCTCGTTCATCTCTACCTTCACTCAAACTATCATGTTAACCCAGTGTCATGCTGCTAGCAAAGAACCAAAGCTTAAAGGGAAGGGGAAGGAAAAACAAAAGGAAAGATTTGCTTGTGTGCTGCATCACTGTCTTCTCCTCGCTAACAGGTATGATGCAAGAGTCAAAGCTGGCAGCAGGAATTACGAGATTGAATTAAGTAATCAGGAGCATAAAGTCTAGCAAATCTGGGCTGTTCTTTACTACCAGACTTCCAAGTAGAAATTGTAATGAAGTCTTACCTTTGATACTCTTGCTCCTGGGTCTGCTGTTGACAGAGCACTGAGGCCGACCAGGGATGGGCCAGCAACCAGCAGTGCTGGGGATGAGTTAGCCAGGGTTGACCCAGGCCACACACAGGGAGAGCAGAGCGTGTGCACTGGGAATAGGTTCAGTACAAAGGGGATGTTGACACTCTGGGAAAAGGCAGAGGTGGCTTCACATTGGCTTAACAGTCCTATCAGTGCTCAAAGCATCACTGTTGGGGCTTGAAGGCTGTTCATGCTCTTACTGTTCCTACCAAGAGTGAGAAGCCATCCATAAAAGCACAGGGAAGAAGGACACCTCAGCAGTTTCCCAAAAGCAGTAGTTCTCAGCAACAAGAGAGGATACAAAACCCTACTACTTATTCCCAGCCTGAGGCTTAAGCGTGTTGGTGCTTCCATTATGAAATTGTCCATCTTTTACTGGGCATAGGATGATACCACCACAAATAATCCAACAGCCTGGCTTGAAATTAGCTTTTATTTAGAGATTTGTCACTTGAATTGCATAAGTAGCTTAAGCCAAACAAGGACACCCTCTTCACCTACCCAGGGAACTTGGCTGAGCCTGGCTGGGGTACAAGATACCATTGTTAACTGTGTTCTGGCTGAGATCTGCAAGTGTGTTAGTGCTGAGACAGGTGACTCAAACTTGGTACAAGCAGAAACAGGTAGAACTGGCCTGGAGGTACCAGGACTGAGAAGCACAGAGCTCATGAGTGGTTTTTGCTGCTACAGCTTTTGTGGAACTGGACCCAGGACTGAGTACTGTAGCAGGCTTGAGATCACCTTCCACCGTAGGGCTGTGGGAGAATGTCTGCCTAATTCAGGTAGTTGGAGATACGGGACACTGTTGGGTTGTTTGTCTGACAAAGACATGAATCAAGCTTTAGGCTGCGGACCAGCTGAGCCAGTTGGCCTGGGCTGATTACAGCAAAATTTGGGCACTAAATTACAACTCCAGATTCAAACCTGAGCTAAACTTACAGTAGAGACACCCTCAGAATCATGATTATATTGGAGGCCTGACAGTGGTGCAGCTTAAATCAGCATTGCCCTGTCACAGCCCTGCAAAAATCAACATGCCACAACTTACAGTGAAAGCAGGACTGGGTCTTGGGCTTCACTCTTTCTTGCTTGATGCCTAATCCCCAAATATTGACCTTTATTGAACTAAAACTATGCAATATTAAACAGATTGTGCCAAGAGTGGTGCCTTAGCCACCTCTCCTGGATATGCACTTATATGTTTTTAAACGTATTCTCATCACAGTTGCTTGTGATGAGCTGAAGAACCACCAAGCTAGCTCCCAAGATACGAGGCCAGCTCTGGAGCTTGCAGTGTGTCACAGACTGACACTACTGCTTGTGACCACAGCTTTTGAGTCAGCTCTGCTCCTCTGGGGCTGCGGTGTTAGAAGTAGAAAGGTCCCAGGAGTTCAGCTCCCTAGCCAAGCACAGAGTGAGGGCAGGAATCAGAAATGAGAAAGGAAAAGCAGATCAGGACTCATGGAAGGCACAGGAGCTTGTAGTACTTACTCTTCACTGTAGTACGTGCAGTCACAATTGTAATCCTAGTCCATGTGGTCTTCTTGGGTGTTGAGGCTTTAAATACTGCTGCTTGTTCTTCGAGCGGTTGGAAATAGAATTCAAGAGGCTTGACTTGTCCCATGGAGGAAGGTGTACGGTACAGCACGGGCAGCATCACCTCTGAAAACAAGGCTCAAGAAAGCAGCAAATAAAGAAAGGGGAGAAGGGGCAGACTCTGTAATATAAGAATGAAGCTGGAAACGCTTCTCACTGAACAACTGCACACTAAGGTGAGAGACACTGTACATCCTTTACAGGCAGGAGTATAATGAACAATCCAGGCAAGTCCTTTATCAGATGCATGTCTCCAATTGCCATCAATCCCACGTTTTATTACAGATAGAAAACAAACAAAACCAGAAACCACCACTAATAGATTAGGCTATCGTTATATCCTCTCCTTATCATTTTAAGTAAACATGGCCAAGAAATGCTTGGCTAGAGGCTGACCCAACAAAATCTTAGCAGAAGGGAGCACAAGTTCCTTTAACTTATGCTTGCGCCTAGGCTGGAGAAACAACTGAACAAGGGCTTTGAAACTCTGCTCTGCCTTTGCCTACACTGAACTTGTACTGCTTCCTTTCAGTCCGCCTCCTCCCAAACCTGCTTGTTTTTGATGTAAACGTTTGCATTCTTCTGATTTCAGGGTTAGATCAGATTTAAGCAGGGAAAATAAGCTCAGAAGCAGCACGAACCAAGTTGACAAATCCCTAAGTTAACCTACTCAAAGTGGAGAACTGTAAAGTTGATGCCCGCTTCACAGTCCTCCAGCACTGAGCAGGGTTACTAACCTTGATGGAGCAGTTGAAAGACACATATATCCAAAGAATACGATTGATAAACCCCTCCTTACATCAGGTCATAACAGCAAGTTAATCCGGGGATCTGTCAGCTTTGGGAGTATCCAAGTTGGAATTTGGGGGAAAAAAAAAAACATTAAGGTTTAAACTGCAATGTTATGTGAGAATTCACCTTCCCCTTGCTGGGAAGAGAGATCTGTTGTGCTTGAACTCTGCCTTTGAGCTCCATCTTGCTGCTCACTGCAACATCAGAGCATCTCACCATGCAATGAGTACTGCGCTCCCTGTGACGGGTGCAGTAGGTCAGGAGAGACAGGCCAACTCCAGAGAAGTGCGAGGTGACAGACGTGGACATTAAGGCACAAAGGCCATGTGACTTAACTCACCACATGCATGTGGAATTAATTATCCTGAAAAAGGCACCACCTGGAGCATCTCAAGGCTACTGTGAAAACTGAATTCATACACAGAAAGATAATTTTGTGTGGCTTCCAAGTCTGGCCACGACATATTGACAGAACCAAACCATGGCCAGAGCTCACCTCTTCTTTTATGGACTTGAGCTACAGGAAAGAGATGACTACTTCAAAAGAACTGAAACAGAAGGCAACTGCGCTAGAAGCCATGCACATGCATTTGGGATATGGTAATACTTTAGCAATTCAAGAGATCTATAGAAAGATGGAAAGAGGAAGCAACACACTACAAACTTCACTCAGAAATGGCCTGACATGCAGAGGTCACCACGCATTTCATCGCAGTTTTCAATCCCTACAGTATTGGTGAACAGCATTCTGGAAGCAGCCTTTGAACTCTGAAGATGCACAAACCTGTCCCAACAGCTGCTTTGAGATCAAACAACAGCCATAAACAGGCATAACATCCTTGTGGACAGTAATATTTTATGGACTGTGTTGTCTATTCACATTCCACCATGGTGTACAGCATATCATGCTTATTGTATTAAAACTGAGATGAGGAGTAATGAAAAATTTACATGTAAGAGATAAAAAAAAAAGAGGGGAGAACCCAGGAATTTCTCCTTTCCAACTAAAAACGCACACCCATTTACATTGTTTTGTAAATGAATTTATCTTTAGAAGAACAATAAAAATACTTAAGATATTTCTCTTCAGGACAACCATTGTATATTTGGTTTTACTCTAGAGAGGTGAAACACACAGAGAGCGGGAATACTTTCTAATTGAAAACATGCAAAGTAAACAGAAGTGGGAAGAGTTCACCTAAAGAGAATGTTTGTCTTATACCCTTAATAAATAGTCTCAGAAGTACCCGTCTCACTGGTCAAACCCCAAATAATCTGCTATCTGGCAAGAATACCTCCCCAAAATATACGAAAACCCCTATTTTAGTAGTGATTTTTTTTTTGTCCTGTTTTCTGTATCTCTCCCATCTGTAAGCCATTTGTATGAAGACAATCTTTGTTTCCAAAGCTTGATTTACTAAAGCTCATTTGTTCCAAAACACAACAGCGCCTTGACACTGTTTATACGAGGGACAGCCAAGGGCTCTGACAAACGAGCTGGGCTGGGTTCAGCAGCCACAGTGGAAGACGTCAGCGACTGCTCCATCCCTCTGCCAGCACTCTCAGCTCCCCACAGGGAGGGCAACGCTGGTGGAGCTCAGGGTGAAAACACGGGGTTTGCCAACATAGATCCAAACCTCAGCCGTGGGACAGACCACTGAAGACGCTCTTGGCACACATCCACGAGACCCCAGTTGTCAATGCTCTTTTGTAAATACTGAATCCACATCTGAACTACTTTTGCAATTTTTGTGTGCTTGTTAAAATATAAATCAGGTTACAGACATTTTCTCAAGCTTGTTCTTCATCAGGAGAGGACTGGCCACAAGGCCAAAGCATTTTCTTTTCATTTTTCAATCTTACTGAAACCTCAGAAGGAAACAATGGCATTAAAACTGCCCCCATTTAATCAGCTCTCTTAAAAACAACTGTCTTTCCTGTGCTTAACAGGACAAAACTCACCTCCCTTAAACTTCTGTAAAACAAGCACTGAAGTTCATATTCAGCTGATTTAGCTTTCATCTTTGCAAGGTCAGTGCTAAAATATCAGCATCTCACAAGAGGTAACCAGAAAAGCATTCAGAGAGTAAGAATTAGTCACTAGAGTTAAGGTAAGGAGGAAGAGTGAAGTGCTTTCCAAGCACTTCTAGTTCATTAACACCACAAGTCTGAAAGAAAATAATGGAAAAAGTCAATACTCATTTATTTTCATTATACTCTTCTCCTCAGAACAGAGGGGGGACTAGAGAAATATAGAATATAAATGTGGTAACCATGCTTAAAACTTATGATGTAAAGTTCTTCAAAAAGAATAAACCAGCTTAATCATGAAGTGCTTGCACATCATCTCCCTGGCCACCTTAAAAAGGGACCTCCCTGTCTTTTCTGTATGACTTAATGATATATATAAATATATATATATATACACACACACAACATTGGTATGGCCTTACACTCCATTTAAGGATATTTTGCTACATTGGTCAGAGCGCAAAGCAACTGCTTCCTTAAAAGCAGCATTTTTACATCATCATGAAAGAAACCTGTAACTTCTACAATTTGCATGACCACACAGAAATAGTGGCAGATGGGTAGACTATTTTTCTGGCTTGTAAAAAAACCTTTAAAACAGAAGTTCTATTTCAGCAGTTTGAAGATGGAATGTAAAGTTTCTGCTGTTACATGTATATAAAATATTTATTGAATCATACATACATGCTGATTCCAATATAAAAAAAATAAAAGATTTTTCTGACAATTCTCTCCATGGATTTTTAGTGCCAGAGGTTCCACGCTGCAGCCCACACTGCTGGTGCATTTGTGCTAATGCAACATTTCACAAAAATAAGGCAAAGGAACAGTTTTACAGTTATGCCTTTTATTCTGAAGCATAATCTCATCTGTGACCTCCTGAGCTCCACCTCACAAAGGAATTCCGACAACAGCAGCAGTATCAGCCTTGTAGCATAAAGCACTCCTGAACTGCTCCTTATTGTTTCAAACTCTTGCAAGGCTAACACACATTTCCCCTGCCTTTCAGAAAATTCAAGACCAAGTCCAGGCAGCAGAAGCAACTTTTCCACAAGCTTGATTAAGGACACACCAAAACTCTAGTGTGTATGAAACCCCCAAGTCACTCTGGTCTTTTACAGAGCGGTAACAGGTATCCAAACAGAGGTCTTTGTGTTCTCCTTAAAATATCCTGGATTTTAAATTCAGGCACAAATTAACAGCAGCACTTTGAGAGCCAAGCTATGCTTTATACTCTTATGCAGCCTGAAACAGGTTCTGGTAAGGAGCTTAACTGTTTGGGCCTAGGATCCACATGAGAAAAAAAAAATTAAAAAAGGTGTTTCATGCACCATTTTGTAAGCTAGAATATGGTATTACTTATACACAGCTTTCAAATTCTTTGGTAGATGAATTGACCTTGATGCAGACACCTAAAAAAGCATTTCAGAATGTTGAAGACTGCCACTCACACTGAATCTCAAAGATGGACACGATAAAATTTTTTTTCTCCCAGTCAGGTGCTTTGTCAAGCTTGAAATATCATCAGTGGAACAGCAGATACCATTTGGCTTGGCAAACAGCATTTTGTAATAGAAAATACAAGGGCCACATCCTGCCCTTCAAATCTATTCTGACAACACACCATTACCTCAAAATCTGCTGTCTTTAAGGAATGATGGAGTTATAAAGGATTTTACACCATTGTTTCACTTCTCATAACCAGATAACCTATGAACAAAACCCCTTGCTCCACCTTCCACAGAACACACAAATAGGATTATCAAGATCTTATGAGAGTAGTTTTTCAAGTTACCAGTCAGGGTAAGAATGGTACTGCTGGGAAGTGAAATAATTACTAAGATAATTACTTCCTGCAAAAGCATGCAACAACCTGGGGAAACCGCTCGCGTGCCATGTGTTCTCAGCTTCAGGCAGCAGCATGTAAAGAAACAATTTAAAAAATGGTTTTGTTCAAGAATGTTCCTCAGAGATGCAGAATCAGCAGCTGCAGAGATCAACTCTGAATCTTCACACCTGCACTGAGTCACCCTTTTCACCAAGAAAAACTGTTTCTCAATTCCAAAAGACAATCCTCCTACATATGACACTGCTGAAAAAAACCCATATTTTGTCCTGAATAAAGCCAGAGCTCACTGTTACCACTCAGGCTGTTTCCCACTCCTCTGCAAAGCTCTACACATTAAGCAGCACGCACACCGCCTCCATCCTTACCCGAACGTGGCCAGGATACACCTAGAACAAGAGCTTCAGCTCTGAACAAATTAAAAATAGTTAAGGCAGCTCTGGAGAGCAAGCAATACCAGCCCAAAACTGTTACTGCAGAACACCTGCAGTCCTGAACACAAGGACTTCATTTCAACTTTACAACACAGCTCCATGCAAGTCAGCTGGTATTTTAAAGTACTCCAGAAGGAGCTTCTCCCTGCAAAAGTGGATAACTAAGCCTGGTTAACTGCACTTAATCAAAGAAAATGCAAACACAGCACAGCTTCCAGTTCTGGTTTTGGTGGTATTAAGTATTGTAAATGAAACAATTTCTGCTTTTCTAGCTGACGTTAATAGCTTAATGTGAGTCCAGATCACACTATGAAATCCCTTGTGCTCACAGAAGCACTGATCATTAAGCTATAAGGATCATTAAGGTTGTCCCTGACACTGTCCACATGGCTTGTGTGGGTGCAAAAACAGACAATGACAGGTTTGACCAACACTTCCCCACTTTGTACACCCTGAAGAGCACCAGGACACCAAGAGCCCTTCAGCGAACCTTGTAAAGCAGAGATGTAGCAGGGAGAACGTCTTATTAATTTGAAACTTCTCTGTAGCATTTTCTCTCCAGTTAGACTACCTTGGTTATTAGCAGTTAGCCTTCTTCTAACTATCCCAGCTCAATGTAGCCAGCTGAGGAAAATCAAATCGTGACTTCTTCATAGCTGCCTTTGCCATTAGTGCATGCAAAGCACTGGAGACCTTAGAAAAGAAATACTGATGTTTTAACAGCACAGTCAATGACCAGAAGGGCTTGAGGCTGCTTAAAAGTTTAAATAAAAGAGCCAAAATGACAACATTTTACAGGTATTTTCAGACTATTTTGTTATTAGCTAGTCACAGAACAACCAAAATGCAAATACTAGGAGTCATTCTATATTTTGTTCAAGACACCATCAACAGAAGTTGCTTATGAAGTGTTACTTTACAAGACATTCCAGGAATATTTCATGTAAATATTTTATCTTACCTGTCATCTCAGACAAGAACATAACTTTCTGGTTATTTTCTTATTTAGTATATTGAGGCTATGATTTATGGGAAAACAAGCATACACTTCACCTTACAGGCTTTGAGATTCTTCACTGCCATTCCTCAGCTCTTTCCCAAGCCAAATGACAACAAACCAGAACTGTCCAACTCAAAATACAGAAATGGTGTTTCGGGCTTACAGATGCTTGTGCACCCACAGCTCTTTTGGTTAAGAGCTATGAAATCTTCTTTTAATAGCACTTCGATAAGTCTGAAATGCAACCTTTTACTGCAGTTTTGGATTTAACACAAAGAACAGCAGAAATGCAACAAAGAAAAAATAAAAAGTCAAAAACTTCCATAGCGCACCATCACCTCACGGTCAATTCCTGATATTAAAAAAAATGCAGAAAGCTGGATTTGTTTTTAGAATAATACCAGTTGTCACCACAAGAGGAAGTAGTACGTATTTGCAGTAAGCTGGCTGTGAGAGAACATACTACAGCTACTGCCGTCACATTTAGCACTCCTCCAATTCACAGATATTTATGTCTTGAGGAATAGATTGTAAGCTACTCAAACCGAGAAAGAGTCATAAGTAGGGAAGGGACAAACAGCATAACAAAACTCTGAAGAGGAAGCTAAAGCAAAGCAAGAACACCGACCAGTCTCAACCACTAGATTTGGCAAGGCAAAAATTACTGTTCTGGAACTGGTAATATCCATATGCCCCTTGGGAAAGTGCAGCTTTGCTCTAGCCTTAAAGCATGCAAATGTCAAGAGATATAATACTGTATATCCACAGCAGTTACATTAATAAATCAAGAAAACAGTAACAATGAACCCTGACTCATAAGCGAACTTACTACACAGCTCTTCCTATTAGTAACGGCTCTGAATGTCTGGTGTAGACTCAAAATAGCCATTTTCATCCAGATGTGTAACATCATGTACCACAGAAGTTATAATGCCTTGTGCAGTACAATCTTACAAGGTCTCTTTGATCAAAATTACCCAGTTTTTAATTTTTATTTACAGTTGCAGCTTCTTTCAGAGGCAGCGGAGAACACTCAACATTTTTTCTTAGTACGACGACAGACAGGCACCTTCTGTACTTCTGACAAAAATGACATGCATCCACTTAGGGTCTGGCAGAAGCAGGGAATGAAATTAATGTCTGAACTGCAAAACTAACTCTTACATACAGTAGTTTGTACTGTAAAGGATGTGACAGATGCTTCAGTTCTACTTTTGCAACATTTGTAATGGGGCCTGCCCAGCCTCAGATCAAAGTTATTGAATTCTACATCCAAAAAGCACTTTTCTCCAATTATTTAAAAGCAGCCAAACTGATGAACAGGTGGTGAAAACTTAATCTATAACCCCATCCGCCTTGTAAACTTTGTGACTGAAGAACCTCTTCCCCTTGGAAAAACTTCAACGTACTCTTGACTTGATAAAGCAAATCTAGACCTTTTTTATTTTATTTTTTTAAACAATTTGCCAAGACTGGAATGAGAGATAAATAGAAGGCACAACAATTTTGCTTTTTTTATACAAATACAAACTAAACATGAAAAAAACCTCCCTATTTCAATAAAAAAATTTCACAAGTTCAGGAAAAGTGTTTTAAGAGTCAAGTTCTAGACATTTAAAACCTATCCCACAATCCAAAATTTTAAAGTGGTAAAACAGTAGTTCGAATTCCTCTCCATAATCATGTATCAAAAGCAACAGGTTTCTACAGTTACCCATTATTCCACTTTTACAGTGCCACAAAGAGAAAGGCGAATGTCAATTTTTCAAGTGGCAATATCCCCGGGACCAAAGGATGTCCATATGACCCTCAAAGAATAAATCAATAGTTTTGTTTTCGTATTTCTGCCCTCGAAATACTTGCCGAGTACTATGTTTTCCTACAGGCTCTCGAACGCATGCACGTGAAATATTATTCCACTGACTGAAATGCACCCAAATTCAGTAGAAAGGGGGGAGAAAAAAAAAAAAAAAAAAAAAACNAAAAAAAAAAAAAAAAGAGACATTCCTTTAGGAAAGACCACTGGTACCAAAAAAATCCAGTCCGTAAGTTTGAGGTGAACAAGAAAATTCAGTTCCTTTCTTTTTAAAACTCATTTTTCCACAAAGCTGGAATTTGGGACAAGGACCAGGAGAAGAAGAAAAAAAAAAAACAAACCACAAAACCATAACACAAACGAAAAGGGGCCAAAATAGTATCAAACGTAGCAGTCTATAACAGGCTAGGGCCACATTCCAAGATACCCAAGGCTGAAATTCACAAATCTGCAGGAAAAAGGGTTTGCGCCACCATGTCAACATCCGCGATGCATTCACTGGCGTTGCCCGATCCCCCTTCCAGCTCCAAATCCTGGCTTCTGGGACATTCCTCCACGTGGAGGCCCTCGAATCCCACCTCCCAGCCCCCCACGAGTGCCACCAGGTCCACGTGGTCTGTTATCTCTGCGGTCACCCTCCCTCGCAGCTCGTGTTTTCTTCTCCTCCACATTCAGGCGCACCTCTCCCCTGAACATGATGGGCTGCAACAAAAGCAGAAAAGGTTATCTTCAATAGTGACTCACAAGTAAGTCTTCAATGTCAAGCAGATTTCTGCAACCTTGTCTCGTAGCCTTCTCACCATGAAAGAAATCTAAAGTGCTTTACAATAGGTTACTAGAAAATGGTGATAGTCAAACTATGCATCCAGTCTTTGTGGTTTTACTAGAGAAAACGAAAAAAATATGTGAAAGAGTAACACTTAAAGCAATCTCAGGCTTAATGCTGAGCATTCCAACACCTTTTAGAAGAGGAATTGAACTATTAACAGTAACCTCCTTTCATTAATAAGTGGCAATTCAGCCTGCCACCATGCAGAATCTGGGCTGATGTTCCTTACAGCATGAAGAATGTCAGATCCTCTCTGACACTTTGATGTACACATCAGTGAAGTCTTTCATTTAGGTCAAGCTTAATTTTTACCAGAATTGCAGTGACAAGTGGTTGTTCGACTACAAAACCTCACCAAAGCAAGAACGGAGAGGAGTAGGACTGCAGGATCCTGCAAACCTCACTGCAGACAAAAAGTTAAAGCCTGCAAGAATCCAAGAATTACAGAAACAAGGACTTGCTTGTTTCATATTATTCCTGCAGTTACTTAACAAACAAGAACATGAAAAATACAATCCATCGCTGGCACAGGCAGAATGTTTTCTCAAGTGGGAAGCTTGTAGCTTCTACTGAACTGACAACAGCAAGAACTAAAACACACCAGTAAGTTACTGCTGAAGGGGCTCACATATTGCTTGCGGTTAAGAAAAGGCTTAAGAACCTACTGCCACTGTACTGCTTGTTCCCATATCAATTCAGGCCAAAGTCAACCAGATTTACTCAACCTTTTAGCACTGGTTTCAAACCACCTCTTTTAGACTTCACCCTAGACCATGCTGGAATTGCTTAGGCCCATCACAGCAGGAAAACAACACTTTCAGGAAACAACTCCATCAGCATTTAGATCTTGAACCACCAGCTCCCTGTCAGATCTTCTACAGCTGCTGGGCTTCAGATGGACAATTCAAGTACTGCTACAAATGCTGCTGGCATCCCACAGCTGAAGCTGTCTAGCTGTTAAGATGCTTAACAAAGGGCAAAGGGACCGAGGAGAGCCTTTTCTTGTTCGAACAATCTGAAAAACATTGCCTGTTATTAACAGACAGAAACCCACTGACTAGAATTTTATTTACCCTGTTGCTAAGGATCTTCTGAACTGGTTCAGGATCATCAAACACCACAAACCCAAAATTGGGAAGCTTTCCACCACTGTTGATGCGGAGTTCAACAACATTGCCATAGCCTGCAAGAGAAAAGCCAAGTTCTTGGGTCATACATTAGAATGCTCTGTTGACCACAGTTATGGCTGCAACCCCCAGGCCCCAAGAGTACAGAAACACAACTAACTTACTTTGGAAAAAGTCTTTAAGTTCAGTTTTATCCACATCGTGGGGAAGGTTCCCAACAAACAGCTGATGACTGTCCGGGTATCTCACAATCCGTCTAGTTTCCACATCGCCTTGTTCACCCTCACGAACTACAAGAGAAAAGTAAAACTTGTATAAGAAAAGCAAGTCCAGTTCCCTCAACAAGTAAACAAAACAAATAATGGTAATAATTAAAACCTTATAAAAGAATCAGAATTCAAACTCTATTTATATACTCATATATACATATAAAAAAAGTATTATTTACCAGCAAGTTTGAAATGGTTTACTTTTTATCACCTGACTGGAGCGAAACACTTGGGTAGAAACCTAGATACTTCACAAGAAATTCAGCTAGTGAAATTCAGCTCTAAAGCTTGCCAGACATTCAGACCAAGGTCACCTAGACTATCTCCACAGAAGCAGAAATCATTCAATGAGATTTTAAGAGCTTTGATCATCATATTCCCTCCCCAAACCCACCAAATAGCAGACAACACCAATTAATTAATTCTCTGTAGCTTCTCTTACTTGGTCTAGGACCTCTCTGTGGTGGGATGCTTGTTCGTTGCTCCCTCACTCGCTGATCCCTCTGAGGTCTCTGAGGTGGAGTCTGAGATTCAGGTTTTGCCTCAGGACGAGGCTGTAGAAATTGAGAAAGGAGTTAAGAGGAAAGAACAGACATAAGAGCAAGGTTCAGCTTTTAAGAGCTCACTATAAAGTTGTTGATAAAGTAACTTGAAGATACAAGAAAAATCATAGTTCCTTCCACCTGTGTCTAAAACACAGGTTAGATCATGCCAGGTTATATGCTAAAAGTAAGCATGTCATTTGATTAAGTAAAGGTTCAAAAGTCATCCCACTTAGTTACTTACAATAAAGCATATGTGCCCAAAGTGCCGTGGCACTTACATGGGGTAGACTGTATTAAACTCATTAATGACAAAACTTCATTCATGAATAGGCAGTAGGAAAAAAAAAATTGCAAGAGTTACCGCTTTTGTTAAGCAATAACATTTTGATGAAGTCTATCATGAAACACTGAATTTGAAAGCCATTGGAGTGTGAGAATTCAGATAACAAGCAAGTAGAGTTCACTATATTTTTCCCCATCTCAGTTTACTGTCAGCCCGTTTAGCACTGGAACTTCTCTAGGTACTGGATTCCTACCTGCGAGACCGGTACTTTCACAACATGAGGTGGTATTCCTGACACAGGAACAGCTCCACTGGGAGGCAAGTTCTTACTGGTTACTGACGCCCAGGAAAATGTCTGAAAAAAACCAAACCCCAAACTAACTCAACTTGACACTTGTATCTTTTTGAATGAAATATACCTGACAGTACAGCTAATGGACACAGGGTAATAGTAATAAATTCTAACCTGCCCTTGAAATCCTGGATCCAGTCACTACCAGATCCCCACAATTCCCCCTTCAAATCATTTCAATTCTAAAGATTTAGTGTAATGACAATGGAGTCACACTTCCACCCTACCAATTCTAGAGCAGTGTCATAGCAGTGACATAGCAGTGTCCCAAGACCAAGCATCTCAACAAGGTTAACCAAAGTACTGGTTTCATTGTTTGTCCACTTTTGCCTCTCTACACTGAAGAGTGAAAAAAATCCCCAGCTAGAAATTAATTCACATTTCACTCACTTTCCCGATTCAGCATGTTGATTTCAGTCTGTTCAGAATTTCAGAACCTGTTTACAAACAATGGGAGCTTCTCACTGCTGCCACAGTTTCCATACCTACCAAATATGCAGCACCTTAGCTAAAATTTCAACTACCTGTTCTTGTAAAGGAACTAATAGAAAATAAGAAACAGGTCATCAGAAGAGTAATTTGAGCAAGGGGGAGAATAACAAAGCATTTGAACACTTATAAATCAGTTATTTTACTTCTTCCCAGAGAAAAGATCACACTCTAAAGCGATAGGAGCATCAAACACACTGATGAAGCCACAAGAGCACAGAAGAGTCATCCATTGTCATTACCCTGGAGTCCTCTTGCACTGCAGGAGCTGGATCAGCAGGAGCTGGAGAAGGACTCTTTTCTGCAGTCTCTTCTGGAGCTGACTCCTCTAATACCGGCTCAGATTTTTCTTCCTGCGCCTCCGGTTCAGGTTCCTGTTCAGGTTCTGGCTCTGGCTCCGGCTCTGCCTCTGCAGCTGTCTCTTCCAGGTGTTCTTCAATGTCATTGCTATTAGACATCACCAGAAAAAAAATAAGAAAAAAGAGACGGTATTGGACTTCATTCTATTACTGGGTGGTAAGGGACATAATTCGTCCAATACAGAAGTCAGGCATGTTGCATTCGAGAAGAAAAGGGCTAATCTGTCTAAACAAGGCTGCACTGCACAGGAATACAAGTTTCAGACTGTTACACTACAGAGCAGCAAAAATATTAGATCTACCAAAAATCCAGAGTGTCTGGGTTCAGACTAACAGCACTTTGGTTTTAGTTGTCCAATAAACTGAATCCTCTTGACTGTCAAAGAGGAAAATTATGACTAGCAATAATTACCTTGACCTGTTCTACCAGCAGTCTGTGTTACACAACATCTGACTTCATCTAATAAGATACTATTACCTGACAGCTGGCTCATAGTAAGCACCAGTATCATCAGGAACAGCCTCAGGTGTCTGCTGTCTTTCCTCAGGTTCCTCCCCTTCCTCCTCTGATTCTAAATAAAGCCAGAAAAGGAAAAAAAATACACCATAGACACCTTTAGTACTTGGTTCAAGCACAAAGCATCCCCCATAACATGCAGGTGAATCCTCTGCTGAACAGCTCACAGGAACCTCTATCATGTTGTGACATGGAACTGACATCACATTATACTTTTGCTATCACTTTTGTTACTCAGTTTTGACCAAGGTCAAACATGTTCCAAATACTTCAGAGAAGTGATTTATACCCTACAAATCTGACTGTCCTTACTAAAAAAGTATTACAGTTCTTTTAATAGAAACAGAATATGGCAGAAAAATAACAATCATCTGCATGTCACAACTACTTGCTGGAGTGGAAGGAAAAAACCTAAAACACAAAACTCAATGCTGCTCTGAGTTCTCCAGCAGGAACATTTTGTCTGGCCTGGTAACGCACTGTTGTACAGACCCAGAAATAAATACCAGTAAATCCACCCAAAACTTCCTGCTACTTACCCTCTGGAGGCTCAGTGTCAGAGTCACCAAAAACCTCATCTTGGTAGCGGAAGATATCATTATGAACATAAAACTTGTTTGCAACAGAACCCTAGAAGCAAATCAAAGGGAGGAATAAATGCAATTACATCAACTGTGGTAATGTAAAAACTGAAATAATGAGAAAAGAACAGCTTGAACAAATAATAGTTCCCACACAAGATTAACCCAAACTTGCCTCCTTTGACAAAAGGGAAGGGGGGGGGAAGAAGATGCATCATGCTAGTAAGTCAAGCATGCATGGAACAATGGTAAGAATACGTATTGATGCTTTTCATTCCAATAGCTCAAACCATTGAAAAAGTAGAGTCAAGACACTCTGGGATCTAAAGAATCCATGCTTAGAGCCAGGTCTAATTGAAAAATGAAGTTATCTTACAATCCTCCTTTTAACTGTAATTTTCAATTATGTGAACTATTTTGTTCAGAAAAGATTTTTTTATTAAAAAGCCACCAGAGCTATATACGAAACGGAAATCTAGAACCTATGTCTTCAAACAACACAAAGCATTTTCCTCTTTCTACTAGCTCTTTTCAGTAAGAGGACTGGTTGCTTGGAGTGCAAATCAAAGCCAAAATAAAATATGCATTGCACATACCAGTTGCCAAAAGTCAGGATATTTACAACTGCAATTATGATACTCGAGGTTAACCTAAGACCACACAGTAGTGTAATTTGCTTAGGAATTTGCATTGACTGTTTGTCATTGCACATTTGCATTGACATTTGACTTTTGTGACAAACTACCTTTCCAGTCTAACCCTTCAGACTTGAGAACTGAATCAGACATTAATCCCAACATATTAGAAGGACTGTAACACTTAGCACAGCATACCTCAGGTGCAAGTACAAATGTCTGCATGAATCTGCGCACTGGCTGCATGTTATTGGAGAGCTCTCCCATCACCTGGACAACCACCCCATCATTGAGGGTAGCATGGGCATCCACATGACGAATCTTTGTGTGGCAGTCCTTGAAGTTTAATGACAGCACCTTCTTGTGGATATCCTATGAAAGAACAGCATACAGGTCACACTGCAGAAGCCACTTGTACCAAGTTAATAGGTTTCAAAGAAAGCAAACCCATAGAATGCTGTCAGAATATATTTCCTAACTCTAGAGAAAAAGCTTGACAGTGTGCTCTTCAAGTTTACTTTGCAATTTTACATTATCAACTTTAGTAAAGGAAGCACATCTTGCCTAAATATTGCCGTTCAGAGTTAATACAGTTTTCTCTCACCATTTTTTTCCAGAAAGGACTTGGACAAAGGAGAATGAGTCACAGCTGAATGTGTCTCTTCTCAACCACAAAGTTGACAAAACAGAAGGAAAGAATAAGGTTTATGTGCTTACAGATTGACCATAGACTGCGTCAGCTGGTTTTCCATTGGAATCCAAGCCACCATGGACATAGGAAGAATTCTTTCCATAAAACCTGTTGGAAAAATATTTTAATACTAAGCTTTGTTATGCAAGAAAGTTGAGCCTCTACATCAGAGAGTGGTATGAATAATACCCTCTAGCAAGTCTTCTTTCTGAACTACTGGAACACAGCCACAGAATTCCATAATTCTGTTAGTGACCTGGGGGCAGGGGAAGGTGACCAAAGGGGAAAATGCAAAGTTCTCCAGTCAGATACTCAGCCACCAACAGCCAAATCCAAAGCCTCACAGAAGCTAGATGATCCCACCACGTTCTTTTCTCCCCTTTCCATACAAGGGTCCCAAACCAACATAGCACCCTGAATACCCAGGACACTGAAGGCTTCCTCTCAAGTTCTAGTTTAAAACTTGAGCAAGGAGCACTGGTATTTATTTGCTCATCTGCATAGAGTAAAGAAATTAGTCCAGGTAAATCTTCCATTTTATAACTGAGGGATTACAAGCTAAAATGTCATAAACATCATCAGACTACATTCTGCAAGCAGATAAAAGACTAGAACTGAATTCCATGACACTCTGTAAACATTCCTGACTCAAATGGGTGAGGTCAGCTGTCCACCTAAGTGCAGAAGTACTCTCAAAGTGTTCCTGAGAATGGAAGAAGGTTTCAGCAACTGCTGGTTTAGCTACTTAAAGCACAGCAAAAGTCATCTTCAAAAATGAGGTTAGTTCTAGCAATGCAGGCTACCTGTCAAATTAAACAGGACCAATTTGTTTAGATAACAGATTGTAGTTTGGTGCACATTCATAATTTCTGATTTTCTTTCAAGAAAGAGATGTCAGTTTGACTGAATTGCAATATACAAGCACACCATTTTCAATGTTTCTCCCCTATTCAAGGGGCATTATATCAAAACAAATTACAAAAATGCTTAAGTAAATAACATTTATCTAACTTTCATTTATATTGATTGCAACTAGAATCAGAAGCAGTGCACTCTTGATTTACTTTTTTCTTGCTTAGAAGATGTGGATAGCAGCATTTCATTAACCACCAGAACACAGATATTTGAAGAATTCCTATAATCTTTATTATGACATTTTAACCCAGCTGATGAAAACTAAAAGCTAACTACAACCAGAGTCTGTCTTGAGTAAGTGTCCAAACTCAGCAAGCCAAGACTAGTAATAAGCTTTTTCACATATTATAACATACAAACTAAGAAATTCACACAAACAGATCATACAGTGAAGCATAGATCTTTACCTGTGCAAATAGTCAGGTGCCTGGTTAAGCAGAGTATAGTACTGCCTCACAAATTCCCGCCCGACCAGCAGGGGACTTGGCTTCTCCATCACCATTTCTTTGGTCAACTGAAAACTACGGAAAAAATCAAAAGCTTCATAAAACAGGAGCATGACACATTTCTGTTCACATAATGACAGCATAAGCCATATAATCGCAGTGGAAAGCAGGCACCAAAACCCATTAGCCGGTTTACAACAGTAAGCAGTTTAACTGATACATTTTCATAGTCATCAGTCTTTAGTACTGAGGAGCAGACCTCTCGGTACACCAAACCAGCAGCAAGAGAGGCTGCATGGGCAAAAGACTGCCTCATAACATACCAGCACTTAATCATCCTACATACCCTCAGTATGCAGGTGGCAAGCAAGAATGGTTCTTCAAGAGGATTTGCTAAATGGCTAAGTCATTTACAGTCGATCCAAGTTCCACTTACCTCACTTGACTTCACAATCAGAATTAAAAGTCAGATGTTCTAAGGCAAAGCCTGTGCTACTGTATTAAGGGCATTTTTAAAAGGTCAGAACAAGTCCAATCTATTTTTATCAGCAGCACAGCGCTCCTTGCTTGTGACTGACAAGCACTGTAGAGGAATATCATATTATATTAAAATTACTATGCTACAAACAAATGCATGCTGCTTTTCCCCCTGCTTCCACCAAACTCAGCAAGGTACCTCTCACTTAAATCCACAACAACAGGCAAATTAGCAGCACCACCCATACCTAAGCCCAGGGAATAATCGACCTAGGTACTTTCTACCTAATTTCCATGAAGCAGTGAATTAGTCTTTACAGCTAGATTAGAGTATGGATATCTTCAGTCCAGCTCAGCCAAAAATCAAAAGCACGCTTCTGCATTCCCTTGCTTTCAAATACTCATATACACTGTCAAATTAATACAAAACTGATTTATGCTTGTAGGGAAGCACAATGACAACAAAGCATATTCTTGCTACCTAATACAGAAACAAAAGTACATTTTTTGTTTCAAAATTATACCAACAGGCAGAAAAATAAGTGCTTTAGTGCAGTTTTGCTGTGTAGTCTGTGATACATAAACATGATGGCTAATTCTCCTGCAACTATTCAGGCCCTGTAACGCAGACAGTAAAGAGCCAGCAAAAGTGCTCTCTGCAGTGAAGCAGGCAGATGTTACTCTAAAGGGCATTAGAAGACCACATGTAGCAGCTGAAAGAACTTTCCCCCAACTGACTCCCAACCCCTTCCCCTATGCAATACTCGCCAAAACACATGGTACACAAATTCAGCACACATAGTCCAAGTGTTTCATCCAAACCAAAACCAGTGCACTACCAACTTAAGCCCACTAAAAATCAATTCAGGAGTCATCATTTACTTATCCGCTTTTATTTAAAACTGCACAGCTATAAATAGCTCCAAGAAGCAGTGGCATCAACTAAAAAAAGGAAGCCAACCTAAGTAGTCCTCTAGCTCAGACTAATCCAGATGGGAGCCTGCAAAGTTCATGCCTGAGCAGTTATGTTAGGACAAGCTTTCTCTTGTCCCTATACGTAACAGCACGCTGTATCCTGGTTAAATGGAGCTGCCCACAACCATAATCTGAACAAAGCGGGAAAAAGAACACAATGTCTCCAATATACTTGTACTAAGCCTTGTTCCAGTTCACCCAAGGATCTTGTCTAAGACTTTCACTACACTTGCTGGATATCAGAGCAGTCGTCCCTTAAATGCTAAGGACTGGACAACAGACTATAGCTTCAAAAGACAGAGGTGACCCACAAAGACAGAGGTTAGTGATATTATAGCTACAGTTTCAAATGCAGACCACATATAGGCCTGAAAAGGAAGTCACAGCCACACTGCTGGATATATCAGTAATGAAACACAGAAGCTTTAAAACCAAAACAGAAGATAACTATAATGCCCTTAATATAACAAAATCTATCTTAGTTCTGCATACACTGATGTGTTTTGCTCTGCTTTTTACACAACAACACACACACTTTTTCACTTCATACATTTAAAAATAAAATAATACCCATTCTGTTTTTCAAATGCACTTGTCATGAGTTTCAATACAAGGGAGAAAGACCTGACAGGCTCCAGAGGATGCGTACAGGAGCTCCTGCTCTTTCAGTGGGAAGTGTGCATATCACCACCATGCAAAGAAATATTACTTATATGGTAACACGCAGAAAGGACTAAGACCAAACACAACCTATGACTGAAAAGGGCTTTTCAGTACATTCACAAGGTTTAAGTTGTTTGAGGACATTTTCAAAAGCTAACCATGCAGAAAGTTATTATCTTCCATGGTTGTGTCTGGCCTGCAGGAAGCGCTCAGACTCTGCAGACCACTTTCATTTCAGGATGTCCTCAGTATCTGTGGTATTGAAAAAGTCTTTGAATTGTAAGCATAATGCATTACAGATACTGACATCCAAGACCAAGGACAGTCTGGAGTACACAAACCTCAGAGATATGAACTTGTTTGTCCTCTGGTGCATATTAGATTAGTTCCTCACAAAATAGTATCAGGTAAGAAAATAAGACTACATTTAAAGTAAAGCTAAATCATGAGTACCACTGTTGATTTCATCATTTAACTTTGCTTCCTGCCAAGCACTTGTGAAGCTCTATTATTACAAGGCGCAGGACAACTTTAAAGCAGTGGGAGCAGAAAAGGTAGAGTCAAGACCTTCACTTTTAGATCCAGATGGCTTAACTGACAACGCAAGACTTAACTGCTTGGTGACAATTAAACTTGCCTCTGTGACATGAGTTTATAATGAGAAAAACAGTCCTATCATATTCTCCCTCATGATCACTATTCAAGTTTGACAAGAGCTGTATATAAAACAGCACATAAATGTTGCTTGTTCATTCTGGTTTGGTTGGTTTGGGGTTTTTTTTGGTGGGGGGAGGCAGAGAGGAAGGTGCAGGGGATGCATTTAATTTCTTTGCAAGGACTAGTTTCCTCTGGAATTCAGATTTATTCATATAGATGTCAAAAGGCAGATTTTTACCCCAATTCTATTAAGTGCTGAATTGGGTTTTTGAGAATTATTTTCAATTGCTTCTATAATATGAACATACAAAGCTCAACTTCCTCACATAATGGTAAACAGTTACCTGTAGCACTCAAATCTCAACAGCATGTGCTCTTTCAGACTTCTCTTCTTCACTGAAAGAGTCCTCACCTGTATTGACCCACTAGCTCATCATCTTCAGCCATGTTCTGAGAACACTGATGCTTTACTGAATACTTACTGAAAGTAAATCAGCTTGTGATGATTATGTCCATCATATTAACACATTAAAAATCAAAGGACTTCCCTACAGTTAAAGGTGAAAAAAACCTATCAGAAGCTAACTCTTACGAAGGAGAGGACAGCAGTGTCCAGTTGTCATTAAGCTCATCTGAAAAGAAATGGGAAAAACCTTTACGCGACCTAATCATGGACAACAATCTGTTTTCACTCCCGCTGCACCTGCTGCTACCCTGCCAGTTGCCATCTGTTCTTGTTCTCCAGCCAGCAAAACCTGGATGATAGAATCCAAGCATCTCCAGAGAGAATATTTGCTCCCTGCCACTCATGATCACTTCATTACTACACTATTTCTTGACCTAAAAATAACTGCAAATACTTTATACTGCATTTCTACTGAATAGAGCATAATAGTATCAGATGCTTGAACTATCACTACAGCACTCCTGATGGAAGCTTTTCCACACACTTGTCAATTGAGATAATTATGAAAGGGTGAAAGCCGACAGGAAAATCTGAAAATCAGATGACTTAACATTCATTCATAAACATGCAGAACTATTACTTCACATAGGTAAAACAAATTGGAAAATTCAATTCATAACAAATATGCTAGAACAACGCTGCAACACTCCTGAGCCCCTTCCTTAAGCCAATAGACTTAGGGTCAGACAAATATCTCCTCTACAGTGGTTATCACCTGGCTGGTGGAAAATTCCACCATCTGTTACGATTCTCCTACTTGGCAGAAAAATCAGTGCTAGCCACTGAATTTCTAGAGTACAGTTATGTAAATTAGAGCCATTTATGTAAATTCTGTATTAGCAAATTTAGATCCTAAAAAAACTATTAGCATGCTAGATTTCAGGAAAATAATAGACTCAAAGAGTACCTAACAGGGGGCATTGGTTAGTTTTTTCTCACCAAATCACTACACAGTGAAAGCAAATGAACTATTCTTTGTCTCAGCTCAGTTTTTTCTTAATCAGACAAAGAGTTTAGTCTGATTCTCGTTTCTACTAGAGTTCCTACACAACAGAAGTCTCTCTAGTGTACATCATACAATGTTCAGGCTCTCAGGATAACCAGTGACTGCAGAACCCACAATGCCTGATTTAACTGATGCCATCTCTATTTCCATATACTTGGCTTGTATTTCAATAGAAGAAACAGTCCCAAAAAATCTAAAGTCATTACAATGCATTACAGTTCTGTTTGTTTGGAATATTATTCAGCAGATACAGGAATAACCCTGTAGCAGTCCACAGTCTCTTTTGGCTGTTGTGCTATAAGGTGACTTTGATAGGAATGGTTGGACTCAATGATCCAGTGGGTCTCTTCCAACCTGGTTGTTCTATGATTCAATACTGCATCTCACCCATCTCTACAAATTGATAAGAGTTGATAGGAATGGTTGGACTTGATGATCCTGTGGGTCTTTTCCAACCTAGTTAATCTGCAATTCCTACTTCACAGCACCAAAACAATGGTGTTGCTCCCCTATCCCTTCAGTTACAGGTTAAACTGACAAAGGTCTTCTCAAAGAGCTTTAACACAGCTTCCAACAACCTAATCAGCTTCTACAAAATATAATTCAGATCTTTCACTTCTACAAATTCACCCCTAACTATAGAAAAGCAACACTGACAATAAGATTGATGTGTTACTGAGATGAAGATAATTTTCCCCCTCTAAATTGGAATGTCAAACTTATAACACAATTCTACTCCATCATTTATATCAATTCATTCCTTAACATAAAAAGGCTTTATGCAAACATAAACACCCAGGAAGGTTTACATGGAAAAGAGGTGTCCAAATCTAAAGTAGATGACACTACAAAGCTCGGAAACAGCAATTTTGCTGGCCATTAAAGATCTAGTCAATAGTTAATAGGATTGCGTAATTAAGTGTCATTTGGGATTTCTCCAAGTTGCTTGGCAACAGGTGAGCATGTTCAAAGTTACCAACCATTTATCTACAGGGAGTCACCAGCACTAGAAGCAGTTACTGCTGCTGCTTTGGACAAGAAAAAATAGCCAGTACAAATAATCATTAAGAGAACTCCTAATGTGCCCCCACCAGGCTTGATATAGATTAGAAGTTAAATAACAAAAGCAACACAATTCCAGTCAATTCCAACTCTCCATGCATTTTACATGACTAGCATCTGCTGATGCTGCTGACTAAGCAAAAGAAGAGAAGCTGGTACCTGTGTGATCTGATACAAAACATTAGAGTGAACAATGAAACACAAACTAGCTAAACTTGTATCACTAGGCAAATTCCAGTGACCATCTCAGCTGGGTATTTATATTATTACACCAGCTTGTTCTCGAATAGGAAGAGTAATGCAAACCTCTTCAAGGAAATGCATATTTTAAACACTACAAGATACCCGATACACCAAGATGCGAGATACCCTTTGTATTCTCATACAGCCTTTACCATCTGAAGGTAACATTAAAAAAAAAATCCTAAACAAAAAAACCCACCCAGTTGTTGACCCCAAACCTAAATTATGAAGTGCCCCAAAAGCACCTCAAATAAGTGGGCAAGCAGGGTCTGAAAACACTAACCTCCTTAAAAAAAAACAGGTCTCATGACTTGCCGCCCACTGGACACACAAGACTACAATGTGACAGAACAGTGTCACAGAAATACAGCCTGAATTTTAAACAGAAGCCACTACAGACTGTTCTCTGCCTGCAACCAGTTGAACTTTTTTGCATTCTGACAGATCCAGAAGCAAAGTATTTTGTCTGAAAGAGGTTCTCTTAAAGGTGTCGCTAGTGCACAGGAGGCAAGATGCTTGGAAGCCACAGCCTGAAAGCTAAGCGATGGGATAACTTATGAATAATGAAATACTTGAAGATCAAATTGGAACAAGTGGCAAGGTTACCGGCATTCAACTTTTACTAGTATCTCCTGGAAACATTGAGATAAGACCATAAGACTATGGAAAAAAGGGCCATAAGATAAGACCGTGTGTGTGCCCATAAGAGACATAATCACTGTGAACTTCCAGGAGGCACTCCCCAACCAAAATCAGAGCAGTGTGAAGTGCTAGCTGCATCATACAGAGGAACCTTTATAAATAATCTTCAAAACCAACACTTAAAATGTGGATATGGATCCTCCCTACAGCCATCTTGCCACTCACTACAGTGACTAGTGTCTATTGTTACAACACCACAACCGACAAAGATAGGCAGTTCCTAAGTTCATAGGGTACTTGAAGTATGACAAGGAGCTTGATCCTAAAAAAAATTATTCCAGCAACTGGAATGCTGCATCCATGGGCAAACGGCTTTCCTTACACTGAATTATTCTGATGCTGCAGCAGAAAGGCAAAGCGAGACCCACACCCCTTTCTGAAGGCTCTGAGACATACTGACATGGGACACTACAGAGCTAGACATTACACCAATATATGGATAAGAAAAATTAAAGTAGAAGCTTAACTATTTTCTTATCAAAGCATCCAAGCAGTCAAACCAAATTTATGTACAAGAAAAACATTTTCATTACAAGATTAAAATATAACTCAATTACATTCAACACTGCCCATGCTAGTACTGAGCAATCCCTCTTCTTTCCAGTGACAGATGGGAAGCCTTACTCAGCAGCAATGCACAGCCCTTTAAACACTAAAAATACAAATAAAGAAGCCATGAATTGCTGCAGAAGAGCTTTTGTTTTATAAGTCAACCTGTATTTTCGCTAGCAAACCTAAGTGTGATCCACAAGTTGATGGATATGATGGAGTTCACCAGTCCATAGACACAATTCAGTGCTTCTTCTATCATTCATCTCTGCTAGGCAAGAGACAAACTGAACTCTTCTACTGCTGTTATTCAGAATCTAAAAGAACAGTAAATATTTCAGAGAAGTATTTCTAGAGAGTAAAAGATCAAAAGTAGAGAAACAGAATACAAAGACAACTACCCCAAACACAAGTTAAAGCTAGTTGAGACCAGCATCTATGGAAAGAAAAAGATACCACATACTACTCCAGGAGTCAGGAGCATAAAGGTCCACCTACTGTCCAAAGGCAGAGTAAATTAGGTCCTGTTTAAAAGTGGAGAAAAAAAGAATCTAACCTTGAAGAATCTCAAAAATTTGGTATTAAAGGTAAGTGATATCACAAGTTTCTCACCAAGCTGTTTTTCTTGGACAGTCCTCTCAAAACACTGCCTTCCCTGAATGCCAGGCCTATTTTGGTGTGGGTTTAGGTTGTTTTCGATTTCTTCTTTCTTTTTTAAAACTGTCTCAACTGGCTTCCAATTTTCCACTCTGTATCACACAATCCTCACTTCCATACAGCAACAGAAGCTAGCAGCACAGCAGGATGATAGCATTCTGCAGAAACAGCATAAGCATTTGAGTTCTTGCTTAAAATTAGCAGCAAGAAACAGGGTTTGTGGCAAGTTAATGCTTGTAACAGCTGCCTATGTCCATATCCCAGCAAGGGTCACCTTTCAGTAGTGAAACATCTGGAGATCCCTTTACACTGCAGCTAAGGTAGTTAGCATCACTTTTTGGAAAGGTCCACTGCACTGTCACAGGAGAAAAATACTCAAGCTTAGAAGACGCACATTCAAGTTATTTCTTCAGCATGCCAAGTTTCACATGCAGTTTATTACTTGTGTGTGAGTAACGTACATTATAGATTTACAACTGGGGAAGTGAAGCGTTTATTGTCTTTCCTCAGATGTCTCAATATGGCTTTGTACTTATTAACAAGTCACCAGAAGTTTCCTACTCGTTACACAGAAGAGATTCAGAGTAGGCAAGGTGAAAGACCTAGAACTAAACATAAATTTAAGTTCCAATTACTTAAACACTATTACCTAAAAAAATCAAAAAGAAAAAACCCAAGAAAACTTCAAACAAGAGCCACCCACCAAAGCAGCAAATTAGTTATTTTTATCTTTTGTACTTCTATATGCCAAACAGGCTAGAAAAGGGCCCTGGATTAACAGCTACTTCACTAACTTCCTCTTGCAGCAGGAATCTGTCATCAAAACCAGACCTGCACAGAGTTCCAGAAGCACAACCTGGAACTCTATCACTATTTGAGATTTTTCATGAGTTAACTTCACCTGCATACATTTCACTATACAGGCCAGTCAATATTTTTATTTCTATAGCACATATAAACAATTTGATTGTTTAGAGAGCTGCTCCCAAGACAGTCAATTCCTTCGTATGCTTCCAGAACTACAAGTCTCAATTGCTGAGAAGTTTTAACTACATATGCTTGGTAAACAGTTCCAAAATGAACAGAACATGCCTCATTCCCTCTCCTTTTTTTCACTAGAATAGTTCTGAGAGCTGCTCACATCCTGCTTCAGTTTGACAGAGAAAAGCTGGAAATAATCTGAAAAAAGGGAAGGCTGCTGTCAAGAGACCTGCTGTAACATCAAGCTAAAATGACCTGCCCTAATTAGTAACACTTCATATCCTCACAAAAAGATACCCATCTTGCATTTAGTATTAACAGGAAAAAAAACCTGGCCCTTACAACTTGACCTAAGTCCAAAATGGACTCCTCTTGAAAATCTGAGTTCTCTCAAAACTCAAAAGCCTTGAAAATTCACAGAAATTCACCCAAATCAGATTCTCCTAAATGAGCTTTGTCCTACACCTGGGTGGAGGACTTTCACATTTCAAACTGGACATATTCCAACCTCATTTACCCTACAATTAAAATTAATGTTTTTCTGTGAAATTACATTTTAACCACACAAATTTCATCCTAGAGGGTGGCAGGACAGTGCTAGTCTGAATGGTCTGTCTACTCTTTTTCTCTCTTTTTTTTTTAAATGAAAAAATAACAGTCAGCTTTATGCCTATACTGCTTTCCAGGCTGTTTCATGACAAAGTAGCTCCTTAGACCCTACAGTTTTGTCATTAGAACAGGTTTTGTTTTGACATTCAAGAGCTGCTCCAACGACTTGATAAGTTTGGCAGCAGGTCCAGTCATCTTCTCTTAGGTCTACAATTTTTTTATTTGGCTCTATTGTAACTTACTAAAGGAAAAACCAACAGTTACTTGTAACCAGTCAGAAGAGGCAGATTAGAACACTTAGCTTCCCAGACATTAGAGTAAAATTCAAACTCATTCCCACTCGGGATTTAAATCACCAAGATTAAGGTTTAACAAAACGTACTCTGCATGACAAGTAATTAATACCTCTGCAGAGTCAACTCTTCACCTCTACCCATTTCAGCCACAGAAGACTTTTCACATTCATATATAGACTGCATCCCAGCACTAAAGACTGACCACCCTGGTATTAAAAGCACTTAAAAGCAAAACAAATTCAGCCTAAAAGAAATCATAAGTGAAATGAAAAAACAGTACAGTGCAAAGCAGAGGAAACTGAAAATGGCCACCAGCATTTCAGAATGCAGTTATTTCACATCTGCCTCAGCAAAGAATCAAGTTCACAGCATTATTTGGACATAATCAAGAGCTCACAAACTTCTAGCTCCAAAAGCAGCACTCTACCAGCTATGTCGTTCTGGAAGAGGTCCAGAATTTAAATACAAAAACTAGGACCTCAGTGTAATCTTCACTGGCTGCAAAGTTCTACAAGTTTTAGGAATTCTTTTAGGGTAGCTGAAGATCAGAATTTTTTTTTTAATCAGATAAAAACTAATTACTCACTGAGGTAGCTGAAGATTATAAAATCTATTAGCAGTTTCAGCAAGAAGTTAATAATTACTTCCACTCTGGAGATTTCACATAGGCACATGTAAAAAAAGTATCCAGTCGTCTAGACAAAACTATCACTCTCCCCTTCGGTTTGTTTAAAGCCCGGCAGATTACAGCCAGCTTAACAACCAGCACCACCCTGCCAGAGCCCTGCTCTACTTTGATTTCCTCCTTGATTCATCTGTCCGGTTACTTGGTCAAACAAAATGGCCCAGATTCTAATATTAAAAACTAGAATAATCAATTCAAATGTCTTCCAATTCATCAAACAGGCTACTTCTGCTAACCTTATGAATGCTCTCAACAGGATCCACTGTTATGAACAGAAATATCAACACATATTTACAGCGAGACTATCTTTGCTTTGGTTTACTTCTATTAAAAAGTGTTCCTGTGTAGATCTTTGCCTTACAGTCTACAAGGTTGAAAAAGAAAATAGTGGCTTTCTGAACCAACAAAGAACTTGCTGTTTCATCAGGTGCATAAAGATTTGATGTTTAAAACCAAGACGTTCAAATTAGAGTATAGCTCAGTTGTGTTGAACTTTATCGACACTGCTGTGCCAGCAGCAAAATAAACAGTAGAGTAGTGGTCTTACAACCACAAAATAAACAAGCCTTCTTGTAGGTTTTTGTTGTTCCTTAGGCAGCAAATGCAAAGCATCCCTACAGAAGATCCTGATGTTTATACACTTGACCCCACACAAAGAAAATCTTGTCCACCAGGTCTTCTACCTTAACTTTAGTTAAGTCTCCTAGTCTTCACCATACAGAGTTCACATTTACAAGAATACAACACAGAAAAGAGGTGGTTGCCTAATTCACACAGGTCAAGAACTGGAGACCATCATTTAGCATCTGATGTACACAGGATTCTTTTTAAAAGACAACATTTAAATAAAAATTAACACTCAGATGAAAAATAGACATTTGCAAAGGTTCCAGTGTGGACTTCATTCTTTTTCTAGCAGATTCTGCACAATTATACTTTCTAGCATGTTTTAATGCGGCCTTTGAGGCAAACTAGTCCCTGGAACATGCAATGCTGTCAAAAAGCTGGAAGATGATCATAAAGATGCTCTGTGACTGTCAGGATATAAGACCTTCCGCACCTAAACACTTACACTATCCTTGAATTTAGCTATATGTTCCATCCACTAAACTTGTTTTTTAAAGCTAGACTCAACTTCACAACATGAAGTATATTGGCTGAAACACCCCAAGAAAAGGTGAGTTCAGTTCATTGGGTGTAAACACGTTCTCAACATCATCATGGAAGCATTGTAGAACTATCATTTCAGCAAAATCATTAGATTAACTCTTTACAAAGATGGAATAAGAAAAATGAAAACTTGGTCAAATGGAAGATTTCAGAAAAGGTTTGAAATGCAGTTTCTGCCTGTCAACTTCTGCACTCCCTTCTCTTTATAACACCAATCTAAAGTCTTGTTAGCTAAAAAACAATCCCCCACACGCACAACATTTGATTTATGGCAACTGGAAGCAATAGCTTGCAGAGCTCGATAGCAGCGTCCACGTTTCCTAAAGCTGTCACTCCTGGCTGCAAGAGCACAGGGTAGACAAAAATAGCATGGAAACATGGCGGCTTGCTGCAAATGCTGCTTTCAACCAGTTGTGAAAACAAAACCCATCTTTTTTTGGTAAAGAATACTTACTATATACATGCGACCCCTAATACAAAAGGTCACCAGGTCAGCCCGTTAGGAATCAGTTACCTACTGGATCACCCTGATCAACACTAAGACGTCCGAAAGACGCATGGTAGCTTTTTCTCTGGTTTTCCTCCAGCACCTACACCTAGGGCGTTACAAGAGGCTGGAAAGTCTCCATTCAATCACCACTTCGCGTTCAAATCTTGGCCTAATCTCGGATCCAACCAAGGTCATGCGGTAAGTCCGGGTGAGATACATGCTCGAAGGATGATTCTCCTTATCTACAGGGTCTGAGCAAAGGAGATCCCTCCGATCCCGTGCACCAGTACGGGCCACCTCGCCGTGCGACCTCCAGTTTTACTCCTTCAATTTACAGCGCCCATTGAAAGGGCCGATCTCAGCCAGAAGGCAGGATTTGGGCCCCATCTCACACCTAACCCCTCAAAAAAAAAACCCAAAAACCAAAAACAAAGCAAAAAAAAAAAAATCCAAGCCCACAAAACCCCAGCGGATGAAAAGGCACCAGAGCCTCTAAAGCCGAGAGAACAAAGCTCACAGCTCCCCATCTCGGCCAACACCGCTCCCTTGCAGCTCTCCGCGCACCATTGTGCCCCGCTCCCGCCTCACGAGGCCGCCGAGCGCCACCCCCCCACCCGGCCCCGCAGCAAGCGCTCGGCACGCCGCTCGGCCACAAAGAGGGGTCGGTAACGCGGGGCCGCCCCCCCAACAATCGCGGCCTATCCTTGGGAAGGGGGGGGAAAGGGGGCGCGCTCAGGCCAGGCCCGGGGGAGGCGGCTAAAGCCGAGCCAGGCCGAACCAGGCCCCGCAGCCGCCCCCCGGGAAGGGATAACCCCGCTCGCAAGCCGTGCCCCCACTCACCTGCGGGCGGAGCGGGACGGGAGCGGGAGGCACCGCTTCACCACAGGCCTGCCCGGCGGACGAGAAGCACCTCACGCAACGGCGTGCTCAGCCGCCGGCCAGATATATCCGGCGCGCGGCCGGCCCCAGCACGGGGCCGCTCCGCCAATCAGGGAACGGTGGCGCCTCCACTCGGACGCTCATTGGCCCTTGCCGGGGAAAGGGGCGGGCGGTTAATTGACAGGCAGCCCTGCTCGCCAATCGCGTGGCGGGGGCCCGCGAGGCAGTGAGAGTGAGAGACACCCAGCACAGCCAATGGGTGGCAGTGCTGCCGCTGCGGGGGCGGGACGAGGCCGGATGGATCGGCCCTCTAGCCAATAGGATGACGCTACCCGCGCTCCCGCTCCCGGAGGGCGGGGCGGGCCTGACGCCATAGTGGGGTTGAAGCCGCACCGCAGCGCCCTTGAGAAGGCGCTGGTAAACCCCGTTTGGAGGGGGCGGGGCCCTCGGTGCGTGGTGACCAATGGGAGAGCGTGGCGGCCAATTGGAGAGTGCGGCGGGCCCTGACGGACAGCCCGGCCCCCCCGGCGTTCCTAAAGGGTCACGCAGCGCACGCGAGGCGTCCCGCACCGCCCCCTGCTGGCGGGACGGGCACGCGCCCAAGATGGCGGCGGCGCAGGCCATGCTTGCTGCAGTTTGCCGGCCATGGGACCGGGCCTTGGGCTCCTGGCTCAGTGGCTGCACCTCCCACTGTTCACCCAGCCCGAGGCTACGGGGGTAGAAATGGCCCCTCGCCCCAGGGAAACCACCAGTGTGGGTGGATAAACGGAGGTTTTCACACCCGAGGGCTCCTGTACTGTGGTCACCTCCACCAGAGCCAGGCCCAGAAGACACTCTGGGCTCACTGAAGGCAATGGTCGCCATCCCCAGGCTCAAGAAATGTTGTCTGGCTTTACCTGTGCATCCTTGGAGGCCCTGGGTCGATCTGGGATGCTGTTTTTCCTTCACCTGTACTGAGCAAAGCAGACATATCACCTGCCCCAGAGGAAAGACAAGGCATGCAAGGGCAGTTTGTAACCCACCGTGCAAGGCCCAAGCAGTCCTGCAAAGGAGGAGAAAGGCCTTGAAGTTCACAGATCCTTCCCCGACAGAGTTTGCAAGGAAGCGCAGTCAGCCTGAGCCAGCTCTCAGAAGGCCATAGCTTTCAAATTTGTGTCGCATCCCATCACAAATGATGCTTAGTAGTCAGAGATACATTTCACCCTATAAAAATGATTTCCTCTCCACTGCCATACTGCTAAACACTGCCTAAAACCGTCCCTGCACTCCCTTGCAGCTGGAGATACAGCCAGTGGACTGGCACAGGTCCATGCTCAGCATTAATATCTTTTCCCCCCGCAGCCCCCAGCTATTTATAGACTAAGCCACATTGAAATCTGCCAGTTCATAAATCACTACTGCAGACTTTTGCAAAGTTTAACAGGAGACCAGTGACCAGCACAACAGCCATGCAAAATAAACTCTACCAGGGGGACCCCAGGCATCTCTTCCCCCAAGGCAAGAGAAGGAACAGTAATTCCTCTTTCATTAAAAGGTCAGTTCAACAACAGGGTCGTGTGCACGTTGAAATGAACAGCCTCACTCCTGTCATGCAACAGAAGCTCACAGGGAAAGGCATTCGCATCATCTTCAGCTCAGCCATGCTGGCAGGGACTCAGCCTTTTCAGCACGAGGGGAAGGGTTAGCTAAGGGCAGCTGACATCCCAGGAAGCGTCTCCGGATGGTGTGATAGCAAATAACCAGAAATATCCTGGTTATTTTTCCTGCTACAGGTTAGGCTTCTTAACAGGAAGATGTTGAAGCCCAGCACGTGGTCAGGAAATATCATCCCCCACGCAGCTCTGCCAGCTCTCCTGGGGCCTGATGTACAGCTGCTCCTTTCCAGGTTACCCACAGCCTCACAGAGCACTCAAGCTGCTCCCAGCCCCTGCCATGGCCTCTTCCACCTAGCCTGGAGTTTTTAAGATGGAAGTCTATTCTCCTTCAAAGGGTAAAACAGCTGGGGGGGAACAAACAACAAACCACCTGAAAGCAGACACACAAATATCTTCAAGAACTGGCATCCTTTCTCTTAGTCTATTCTGGAGTCCCCATCAAACTTTCCTCATTCAATAATCCTAGTCCACCAGAGCTCTCCTAAACCAGTAAATCCCAAAAGACCATGGGGATCAAGCTTTCTGCAGCACTCTAGCCAACCCTTGTGCTTCCTGCCCCATCTCTATCACTCTTCCCCTTCCTTCCCACAGCTGCTTTGTCTCTGTGCTGCTTTCTCTGATCTCGCTGCCCTCCTGTGCCTCTGCCACTGACCCTGGCTCCTGGCCCTCTAGAAAAAAAACTTAGAATGACAAAATCATAGAATGGTTAAGGTTGAAAAAGAGCTCCTAAGATCATCAAGTCCAACCATCAACATGCCTTCTGAACCCCCCTCTCCAGGGGTTCGAGCTGAATGATGTCACCCATATGAGGGCTCCAAGAAGGGCCCAGGTCTCCTGTCTCCCTATTGCCATTGCGTATGGGCAGGGACATGGTGAGGCTGGTGAGGCCTGCGCAGGGCCAGGGAATGTGGTGGAGTTGGGGGTCTACATGGGGCCAGGGACGGGGGGCTGCGTGGTGCCAGAGGGGTCCTGCACGGGGCAAGAGGACATGGTGAGGTCAGGGAGGGGAATCCTGCGTGGGATAGAGGGGAGGTTGTGAGGGGCTGGGGATCACGGTGGGATCGGAAGGGGTCTTGTGTGGGTCAGGGGATCCGGCGTGGGACAGACGGGAAGCTGTGTGGGGTGAGGGACGTGGGGCAGGGGGATGGAACGGGGCTCCGTGGGGCAGAGGGAAGGCTGCGTAGGGCAGGGGGACACGGTGGGGTCGAGGAATGGGGCTCCGTGGGGGACGGGTGTGTGTGGGGGGTGGCACAGGGCAGGGTCGCGGTGCGTTCGGGGCTGGGGGTGCTCGGCGGGGCCGCCAGCCTGTCGGTGGGGCCGGAGCTCAGGGCCCGCAGCAGCGAAGCGCGTCCCGCCCCTTCCTCCGCGCCGGGAGCCGCCTGCGCCATGCCGGTGCGTGCGGGGCCGGGGGAGTGTGGGATCGGGGGGTGCTGCGGGGGTAAGGGGGTTGGTGGAAATGGAGGTGTCCTGCGTGGGGAAGGGGGTGTGGAGGGAATGGAGGGGTCCTGACTGGGGCTGGGGGTTTGCTAGGAATGGAGGGGTCCTGTGTGAGGCTGGGGGTTTGGTGGGATTGGGGGGTCCTGTGTGGGGAAGGGGGTTTGATGGGAATGGAGGGGTCCTGTATGGGGCTGGGGGTGTGGTAGGATCGGGGGGTCCTGTGTGGGGCTGGAGGTTTGGTGTGATCGAGGGGTACCTGTGTGGGGCTGGGGGTTTGGTGAGATCCAGGGGTCCTGTGTGGGGCTGGGGGTTTGGTGGAATCGGGGCATCCTCCATGGGGCTACGTGGGGGGGCGCTGTGTGGAGTCGGGGTATATGGTGGATTGATCCTGCATGGGGCCAGGGGATGTGTTGGGGTCAGGGAGAGGGGCTGCCTAGGGAATCTTTCGTGGGGCTGCATGGAGTGGGGGGGGTGTTGGGGCCAAAGGGTTCCTGTGTGGCACAAGGGATTCAGTGGGGCAGGGGAACTTTGTGGTGCTGGGCACTGTCTGATACCAGGAGGAGCCATGGGGTCCCCTGGGGCTTGAGTGCACAGCTGGTCCCAGAGTTGGGGTTCTGTGCTGGGACCCCTCCTGCCCGGGCCCCATCCCACCTTACTGCACAGCGACCCCGTAGTGTGTGGGCAATTGCGAAAAGAAAATCCAGAAAATGCTAATTATGCTGGGAAATCCTAATGGGAACAGCAATTCCTGAACTCCTTTCTGGGGTGCATTGTGGCAGTGAGGGGTTTGGCTTCTCAGTGGTGGGGGGCAAAAGGCGGTTTTGAATGAAAAGAAATATGGGTTGTGGGTAACAAAAAACAGCTTTAGTTTTCTTTTTTAAGGGAAGTAAAAGGCATGGACAAGAAAAGGGAATTAGGATCCATCTGGTGCCAAGGGTTGAAGGCAATAATGAGTGTTACAGGCAAGCATGTTTGTGTTGACCCATTCATTATCTCTCACAAGTAGTGAAGATAACACTGGGGCCCTGATGGAGAGAAGGCATGAAAAAACATCACTAATGTTCCTTAAATTTCAGTTTTGTTGATATTTTTATGAGTTTATGTTGGGGACAAGAGGCCGTGTAGGCAAAAGAAGAAGAGAATGGGCAAGGACCAAAAAACCTTGCAGGCTAAGTCAGGGCAGTGGGCAGCTGGGTGCAGGAGACTTGCTTCTGGCTCACCAGAGTCTAGCAGAGGCTCACAGAGATGGTAGCCTGTGCTGATCCTGAAGGTGGCCCTGCTCTGAGTAGAGTCCAGACAATCTCCAAAGGCTCTTAGGGTTATGCTGTGAGGGACAGCACAAGGACATCACAGGGAGCTCTCAGGTTTGCTGAGGATCCCTTAGTGGCAAGTGTGGACCTTTCAGTTGGGGAGGATTTGAACTCACTTCCCTGAGGAAAAAGGCAAGCATGGAGGATGAGTGTTTGTGGTGTGCTGCCAGCTGCATTCTCTCTGAACCTATCCCCGCCCATGTGCCTCTTTCCAGAAACACGAGTTCTTCGTGGACATGACCTGCGAAGGCTGCTCCAATGCAGTCACCCGTGTCCTGCACAGGCTGGGAGGTGAGTCAGTGCTGGGTGTGTGACAGCCAGCTTGCCAGAGCAGTGCTGGTTCTGGGGTGGGATGCTAGTGCCCTGGGGACCCCAGTCTTGCAAGGTAAAAGCTGAAAGTGGCTGATTGGAAACCTCAGCTCCTCACTGTGTTCTGAGCCTGCTGCTTAGTCAGTGATGAGTTGCTGAGAGAGACCCCTGGAGAAATGCCAAGGGAGGGAGGAGCTACAGAGGCTGCAGGAGGCTCTGACTCACCAGGGTCTCATCCTGAATCCTCTTGGAGCCAGACTGGTAGACCCCTGCTTAGCCTGCCAGAAGTAAAAGAGGTGGATATCCTGCCAGGCATTATTCCCAAGGAGGCCTGGGGTATCTGTGGTGCTTCCCTAGATGTGTCACCAGCAGTCAGAGGGAAGAGTTGCTGAGCAGAGCATTTGGTGGTTGCCTGCACAGCCTGTTTTTAATACCACCTGGAAAATTATAACCTATGTCTCCTTTATACTGACATTACCAAGCAAAAAGGATCTTGTCTGCACTCACCAGTTGTGAGGACTTGTCATCCTGCTCCTTGTCTTCCTCAAATGAGAACAGCTTTCACCATGGTGTGAAGGCCTTGGGACCAGACTGTGGTGATGCCAATTCCTCTGTGTGTGGTTGTCAGCACCTCCATTGCTCTTCAGCCTGCTGGCACCTACAAGTTTGTGAAAATACATGGCTGGACAGAGACTTCATGTCCTGTTCCTTTCAGTGGGCTAAGAGTGGTCCACACTTACTAGGCACTGGCCTGCCCCGTCTCTGTTCTAAGCCCTACGCTCAATTTTTCATTAGTGCCTATCCATGCTGAATCACAGCACAGACTGAGCTGGTTGGAGATTGCAGTAGTTGGTTTAAACTCAACTAATGAGTGATTGTGCTGATCTAAGGTGGGGTGAACAGATTAAAGTTGAGAAACTGATGCCCAATGCAGACCTATAGGATATCTGGCTTCCTTCACACCAGAGCTTGTGGGACACCAGTTTTGGTTTGCTGGCTGGTGGCAAAATCAGGGTTTGCTGGTGGGAGGCACGTGTATGTTTGATGGCCTGGGGATTATGGCTGCTTTTACCTGTGGAAAGTGTTTTTCCCTTCCTCGTAGGTGTCCAGTTTGACATTGACCTGCCCAACAAGAAGGTGTGCATTGACTCAGAGCACAATGTCGACACCTTATTGGAAACCCTGAAGAAGACTGGAAAGAATGCGTCTTACCTGGGGGAGAAGTCTGCACAGTAGCCTTGCCTGATGTGAAGAGGTTAGGTATATAGCAGGTGTATGAAATGCTGAACAGAGAGATCTGAGCTTTTTCCAGCTATCCCAGTAAAGCAGAGTGCTTCCTGAAAAACACAAAATAGGAAAGACTTGCAGGTCCATCTTCAGCAAACTCCTGGTATTTGACAAGCAGCAGGACCACATACAACCAGCACCATATCTGTGTGGGACCCCTTAGCTACTCTGCAAAGTCCATGTGATCCCAGCAATGGTGGTAGTGGAGAGGTAGAACACAGCCTTTGTGCCATTCCAGGTGATCCTAGAGTTTGCCAGAGCATATCACACATGAAAAGATATATGAAAGACATTCACCAGCTGACCAGAGAGAGTGGTGGCCCCCAACAATACCCGGGAGGGCAATGGGACACACAGACCGCTGTGGATATGTGATGCAGGGAGATGGTTGTTAGCGCAGGGAGTTGGTTGTTAGCACAGGCACCTCATGCCATCTGATTCTGTTGATATTGCTGCTAATCCTCCACTAATATTGAGGGTGGAAAAAGAACAGCACCCTGCTGCCCTCATGGATATTTGATTTCAGAATAGCTTCCTGTGCACACAGTCTCTGGCCAACTGGATGCCTATCCCAAAGACAACCTGATTATTACAGCTTGTTGATTTTCCTAGAGTCGCCGCACTATGGGGTCATGTACAAAACTCCTTCCTGACTGTGAAATGGTTTTGTAGACAGTGTTCAGTTTCAGTGGAAAAGAATGAAGAAGGCTGCCTGCTCTGCGTGTACTGTTTCTTTAGTGTCCATAATTATTATATTGCATCTCTTAAGAGCTTGTTTCTGTCAGTGGAGCTTTCTAATCTGATGATATTGTCTTAAAATGATATAGTTGATCATCACAAATAGCTAGCACAGATGCACTGAAATCGGTTCATGCTGATTTAATTCCCAGTCAGTAAATTAAATCAAGGATTTACACCAGCAGGAATTAAACTGATACAAGAAAGAGTTGAGCCAATACTTCTGTGACTGTGCAATAGATCTGCATTGGTTTAATAGACTGATTTAACAGATTTAAAATCTGCAATTTGTATCATTTGAGCAAGCTCTCAATACTTCTTAGAAATTGTTTAAAATCATAGCTTTAATCAAATAACATTGCTCTTTAAAGCAGAGAGAGAAACATGCTCTGAACTGATTAGTGCCTCAAATAGTTTTCAGCTCATAGTATTGACTGAAATGCTGTTTTCAGCTTGCTGGGACTTGTGGACTATGTCTCATATGCCTGCAAAAGTTAACCATTACAGCAAAGCCAGTCTCAAATAACATGCATGTGTCCCTTTTTCCATGGCCTTGTGTTCTCACCAGTTTCCTTGTGTTCTGTCAAGGCAGCTATGGAATCAGTTCAGCCAGCCGACATGGCAGAGTATTTCTCTTGATGCTATTGTTTTCACGTGTTTATTTTAACTAAAGCTATATTTTGACTTACTCGAGGATTGTAAGATCTAAAACAAAGGAGCAGAGTGGTTGGGCTGCCCTTGCTAGTAGTTTGCTGCTAGATCACTTGAGTTGTCTTGGGAAGAAAACACTAAACTAAAATTTTACACCACATTTCCCTCAATAGTGCATATTTGTAGCAGTTCATTTATAAAAGGAGGGAGGGAAGTTGCAAATCACTGGCATAGAGCTCAGATGGGTGTCTTTCCCTTCGCTTGTGACCGGCAGAGGGCATCTTTGTATAATGTTAGCTCCTTTGTGTGTTGGTATGTTTCCCTTTTATTTATTTATTTATTTACATTGCAGGAACTCTAAAATTACTTCAGCAAAAAGATGGCTTAACTGTTTGCGTATCTCCCAACTTGCTCTGTCATTTGACCTTTGCTATCCTGCCAGCTGTTGGAAAGCAGAGGGCTGGCAGGAGGACACAGCTGCGTCTTGGGCTTTAAAAGTGGAGAAACCTAGAGGGGAGGTTGTTATATGCTGTTTCTAGTCCCACAGTAAATGAAGGTGCTGCTTCTGTCTTTCAGTGCATGTGTATGTGTCTCGTGTGTCTTTGTACTGCTTTAAGTTGATTTCTGTAAGAGAGAGCTCTTCCGGATGGGAAACTACCTATTACATGCAAGACAGATCTCCCAGGAAATTGCATCTATCTTTAGAGGCTGACTGCCACCTCTGCCCAAGGGACATGTCTCAGGAGAACTGAACTTGGATGTCACTTAGATTCAGAGAATCTGTGTCTCGTCAGATACCTGTTTCCATCAAAGAACAGGCAAACTTTCAATTTTGGATGCAAGTGCTGGGAAGAAGGACTTTTACAGCCCGTATAAGCCAGGGGTAAGCAACTGTCCTTTTGAGATAGATGGAGCCATGAAGCAGAAGTCACTGGGCCAGCACCGTGATTGAGCTTACAGGCCAGCCAAATTGTGTGTGCTCCTCAGTCAACCTTGTCAGTTTATTGGGGGAACAGGGTGTTTCCAACAGGCCAGGCAATCTGCAGAACACTGTCTTTCTGCCTGCTTTCCTTTCCTCGGGATAAGATAAGGTGTCTGAGGATGACGACCTGCTATTGCTGTGTCCAGGACAGTAAGCGCAGGAGGTTCTGCACCAGCACTTGGCTCTGCAGGAGCACAAAGTGTCCAAAAAGGCCACCTCTCCCACAACACACAGCCAAGCTGAGTAACAGCACCCAGTGACAGTCTTTGCTTGGATCTGTGGGCTGGGTTTGGGCTGATTACAGCTGAGTTAGTGAAGTTAAGGAAGGATGCTTGAGTCTGAACAGAGTAGCAGACCTGCAGGGTGGCTCTCTATGGAGAAGCTTTGGGAGAAAATACCTCCTTCTTATAGTCTTAATTGCCAGGACAGTCAGTAGTTAAGCAAAGTCTCTTTGTTCCACCGCTGCCCAACTTCAACGTCTTCCAAGTCTTCATCAGGTTGCCCTCCAGGTTGCACATCATGGAGAGAGAGACCCCAACTAGCCTGCACAGATAACATGGTCACAATAATTTCTACAGGAGACAATATGCCAGACATTGAGGCTGTGAGGACGTTTTCAGACAAGGAAATGCTCAGTTTGCAAAGCAAACAGGAAAGGGTGGTACTTGGAAAGCGAGCTTTTCTGTACCACAGACGACCTGGCTCTGCAGGACATCCCAGTGCCATGCTGGAAGAGGGATGTGTCAGCTTTGCCAGCTGCAGAACAAGCTGCTGGTGAGGTGTAATCTGGGGCACTGCCATCCATGAAGATGTCCTCCAAGCGGTGGGAGTTCCCTCCTCCTTTCTTCTCAGCCCAGCTCCAGCTGAACTGTTGAGAGTCGTGAACTGCCTCTAACTGTGGCCCCAGTGAGAACTGGGCAAATCTGGAGGGGCAGGCTTTAGAAGTTCTTTTGTTCCCCCTGCCTCAGCATTATCTTTGCTTTTCTACCCTGTTCTATGCCCAACAGAAGGCATTTGCTTCTCTCGCTCACCTCAGTGCATTTGCAGCATCACCCTTCTTGTGGTGCTGCTGTACTTCTGGGTGTCATTTTTCACCCAGCGTTACCTTCCCCCACTTTTTAAACCAAATTCTGATTTGAGTGGAAAAGTCTACAGCCTGCAAAGCCTTTATCCACAAAAGAAAAAGCTGCCTTGGTTATCCCAAAGCCGCCCTAAGCACCGCTGGCTTTTCAGCGCTTTCTAATTAGCAGATGACAAGCAGGGGATGATTTTAGCCAAAGGAGCAGTTGTATTCGGTTGAACCACCCAGTAAATGAGTGAATTTCTAAAATAGCACTGCAGGCTGCAGAAAGCAGACAAGGAATGGGAGATACCCCTTGGTGCCTGCAAATGGTGATCCCGGTGGCTTGAAGAGGTAAACTGTGAAATGTCAGAGTGGGAATGAAAGGTTCAGTTTGCAACAATCTCAGGAATTCCACAGGCACAGTTGTGTCTGGCTGTTAAGGCGGTTACACTAGGGATTCATTACCAAAAGGCAGGGATTTTCTAGTCTTATTCTGCTTTTAAATGCTTGCTGTAAGAAAAAATCTGCCTTCGGCTTCCACCTTTGCTCACCTGCCTGCTCCAAGCCCAGGCGTCCAGCTGGATGAGCATCCCGACTGCTGTTTGACTTGCAGGCAGGATCATACTCTTATGCATTTGGGGTCAAGGCTCCCAGCTGCAACATTGCCCTGACCAGTTGCTTTGTGGGTTAGGGCCACGCAGCCAGACCTGGACATCCCCATTGCACTGAGCTGGTCATCCACAGCCACGAGCATCACTCTAAGCAGTCATACATCTCTGGTGAAACAGGCAGATAATGTGGCCCCTTGGAGGGACTCAAGAGCCCAGTCTGGCTGGAAAAAGCTTAGCAGTCTCTCTAAACTAAACCTGCTGGTCTTGCATCTTTTCAGTAAGGTCTACAAAGACACAATCTTCCTTGTCATAAGGCCACAGCCAGGTTGTAATGGGTGATGGAGTGAGCTGTCCTGATGACTGCTGCACTGACATTCAGAGCAGCACCAAAGGCCCTTGCTTGTTCCCATTCCCCTGTCGATACGTATTTCCTGCATGACCACCACAGGCAGTTTTCCATATTACATCTTCCAAAACAGCAAAACACATGGGGACTCGACAGACTTCCCCCTCCAAGACTGTGGCAGAGTAAATAGAAAAAAAAAACCTGAACAAACAGAAAACAGGCTTAATTAATGACTTTGAGAGCAGGAAATGTGTGCATGTGTGCTAGCCAGAGCATAAATATTTTCTCTGAAGTTGCCTTCTCCCAGGGTTCAGCAAGGTGATCAAGGCTGGAATATAGAGCGAGGGTAGCAAACAGTTCCCAGCTCCTCCGGAAGGCAGCGGCCACAGGGCACTGCTGTTCTGCATCCTTTCCTGGTACTCCAGTCTTTGGCTTTAGCCTCCCACAGTATATACTGAAGCTATTCAACCATTTGGCTAAAAGCAGATGGGGAGGGAGAGAAAACAAAGTCAAATGAGAGGGAGAAAGACAGCTTTTGTGCTGTCTCTGTTTGCCAAAGACAGCCCAAACCCCTTTTGGACTAAGGTTTAATTTATTGGACTCTGGCAAGATGAAGTTCACAGCCCCACAGCTGCGGCAGGCAGTGACATTTTGGGGCAGAGATAAGGAGCAGGTAGGGAGCCAGCTCTTATGAGTGAGGAGATCCTGCAAAGGGGCTATGGAATACACAGGACCCAATGCAAGGTCTCTGACTGCTCTGGGGAGAGCAGATCTGCTCTGTGACTGTTCTGCTACATGGACTTGTCCCACGTCACCTGGAATGGACAAGGGAAACTGGTCTGCAGGAGCCCTCAGCCTGGCCCTTCCTGCTATTGTCCCTCTGTTCATCATGCCTGTTCCTGAGCACATCCCGAAAGACTGCTGGGTGCTACATAGCTGGGTTAGGGTTTCCCCATTACCAGGCCAGGCCAGTGGGTTGCTACGCTGTCACTGGAGCACAGCACAGCCTGAAAAGAGATGCTACACCATTTCAGAGTTCACAGTTCTCAGCTGATGTGAAATTCTCCAGACAGGACCATCTCTTTCAGCGCATCTGATGTGAATATGTTAAAACAAACACAGCTCATTCCCTTGTGAGTGAAAGACGATGCTTGAATGCTGCAGGAATGTGCTATGCCCAAGTCCCCTCCTGCCCTGTTTCAGATGAAGCAAATTCCCCTTTCTCTGAAGCTCTGCTCACCCAGAGCTCAGCCCACAGAAGGCAGTGTCAGCATGGTGCATAATGCCCAGCAATCACAACAGGGGCTGCTGGCTTAATCTGTTGTTCACAGCTATAAAAGAAAACAACCAGCACTGCTATTGTCAGGGTGATCCCACTGATTGCATCAGAAGCCTGCGTGGCACACGGGGCTGTCTCGCGGGCAGGCAGGACTCAGTGGGGGTTGCCTGGGGTACTGCCTGCTCCTGACAGTGTTGTAGGGAACAACCCTGGTATCCCTGGGGCTGGCTTTCCCAGGCTTGTAGACGAGTCACAGTGCTGGCTTGTGCTGTGCTGCTGACCTACAAAGAGAGCTGGTGGGGCTTCGTTCTTCATATCCCCACAAATGCAAGGGGCAAAGAATTTAGCGCCTCCCTTTGGTGGACACCCCCCCAGTATCAGTATTTGCATCTATATTTATCTTTATTTTTAACTTCCTCTCTTCCCCTGCCTCTGACCAGTGCTAAATGCTTGTGGCCTCCCAGGAGCAGCCAGCAAAGCAGGCGGCTCGGTGGGAATGATCCAGTTTCCAGGGCAACTGGGACGGGATGGAGTCCAAAGCGTCCTCAGTTCACAGTGCACCTCTTATTTCTCCACAGTTTCCTCTCCATTTGCTTTCTTAATTCAGCCTGTCCTTTGCCAGGGAAGAAGCCGAAAAAGCAGAGATGTGGCACATCCAGAGTTCTCCCCGCTGCCTTTACAACTGTTGGGGGATTTTTAGCTTTTCAGTTTCAGGATCAGGCCTCCAGGCTTGCCCTGCCCTGGGGCTGGAATATGTCAAAGTACGGTCAAAGCAAGAGCATAGGAAGCCAAGAGGCCACCTCTGATTCTTTAAAAGCTCTGGACTGAGCTGTTGGCTTCTCAACAAGGATCCATGTGCCAAATGAAGACAGGGACATGAATCCCCAAAGAAGGATCACCATTCTTTTCCACCAGCACTGGCCACCCAGGGCCACCTCCACCATGAACCTGCTCGGGACAGCTGGAACTACAGCTCGTGGTGGAGGAAAGTCAGAGATGTAGGGCCCCTGTGCCCCTCCAGCCATCTCAGGTAAATGTCTCCAAATCTCTCCTGCCATCCACTTGATTCCCTTCTCCCTGACAGACAGCGTCCTCACAGCTCCTCTAAACAGGCTCTGAGTGTGCCAATGGGTGCTCAGCTGCATGCCAGGCAGCTCAGCAGAGAGATTGTGTTAGCAGGAAACCAGCAAACCTTCTCTGTGAGCTGCCCAGAGCTCCAACGAACAACGGGAACTGTACTTAGATGCTAAAAGAGTCGCTTTGAAGCGAAGGGAGCTGAGCATGAATCGGTACCAATCATTGCTATCGAAAACAATAGACCCAACCCAATGCAACCCAGTGTGGGAGCATTTTCAAATTCATCCCTAGAGCAGGATAGCACGGAAAAACTCCAGCTGTTATTTCCAGATTTATAATCCCACCAGAGGAGCTGCCAATTGCTGCCAGAGAAGCAAATTTGTTTGTCTGTGTGCATAAAAATGAAAGCCAGGCGTTGCTCCCCATGCCTGGCATTGTCTCTCTGCCTCCCAGCTGGGCAGGAGCTCAGTTCTGCAGCACATGGGAGATTCAGGATGGAAAGTGACTTTGTCCCATGCTGAACGGGCCCTCTCAGGCTGTAGATGCAAAAGAAAGCGCTGTGAGAGGAAATCTTGCTACCTCTGTCTTCCTTTCTTCCACAGAGCTTCAGCAAAGTCATGGGGAGGGGTGCACTTTCTGATTCCACTGGAAAAGGTCTGGGGAGGGAGAAAGAGATGTCCCCCTCCAGGCTTTTCACCCCCTTTCCATCCAGAAGCAGCACAGGTTCCCTCAGTAGCACTCGCTGTTTTTAATTCCTCGGAGTAAAAACAGCATGGGGGGCCAAACCTTGAGTGAGACAACACCAGAGTCAATCCAGACATATTTCAGGGAGAGAGGACATTCGCACTTCAGAGTTAATGGGGGGAAAAAGAAGCAGGAAAGCCCTTGTACACATGCAGAATCCAAGCTCCCTCTCCTGCTGCAGGGATACCCTTGCTGTCCACAGCTGCATCAGTCTCTGTGTGCATTAGAGTAGGAAATAGCTGAAAAGCCCCATGGCAGGTGTGTTGTGAGCTGCCTGGATCCAGCTGGGTGACCATCAGTCCCAAAGTCCAGCATGGTGTCCCTCCTGTTTTGCAGCTGAGACCATCCACAGAGACCCAGACAACTCCCTACATCATCCCACTCATTAAGAAAGTTAGTGTTATCCTGTTTTCCCAGTTCCAACCTTTTCCTCCAAGTGAAGAACAGATTTTTTTTTTCTTTTGATGATTCATGCCATTAAAAATCCAAGCCATTATTCCTGTTCATCAGTCCTGGGTGACCTCGCTCCCTAAGGTGCCGTGGGCAGGCAGGTTAGCGCAGGAGAGAGGATGCACGGGGCAATTTTGGGCATGTCTGAAATTCAGGGGCAGGGGGGGTGGAGTGTGACATCACCAATGCTCATGTCTCACCTCTGTAATTTTCTAGTTAGTCTTTGCAGAAACCTGATTTGATTAATGTTCAGTAGCAGTCTCATCATCACAAGGGAAAAAGCCCAAGGACCTCTCCCCAGAACCCCCATTTCAAGGAAGAATTTTTTTCCATCAGTATTTCCCGTAAAAGAGAAGCTTAAAAGGTAGTTCTCCAGATCTGATATTTTTTTAAACCGTGATTCTGGTCCTTCCATCTCCTTAAACAACAGTTGATAACAGATGGAGGGCATACGGTATGGGGAAATGCTGCTAATTTTAGTAGAAGGTCCCTAAGGAGGGACCCAGCTCTGGGCCAGGCACAGGATGGAAAGTCACAGCACTCGCACAGGGCCCCGTGCGACCTCGCTATTTTGGGGCTGACCACATCCCACCTTGCTCCAAGCCCACAGTCACGGTGCAGCATTTGCTCTGAGCCATTCCACAACCCAGATATTCCTGCCCGCAGTGCCGCTCCTGCCCACGATGCTCCTGCCCGTAACACCAGCCAAGCTGGATGGTGGTTTTTGAAGGGAAGTAAACAAGTTTCAGAGCTAAATTGAGATCCCCAGAACTCATCACATTGAAGCAATGACAGATGAGTTATTTTCATCCAGCTGAGGGAGTTGTGTCCTCTTGGGTTTCTTTTACCCTCTGATCAGTGAAATTCCATCAAACTCCGCACCAATGAAGCAAATGATTCCTCCACTGGCTGGCCTTGCAAGGAGCAGAATATCTATGCATGGCCACAAAGATCTGAAATGCTTAAGGCAGGAAGGTTTTAAGGGACCTGAACTCCCCGGGGTAAAATCCAGGCTGGGATGGGAGTTTACAGGGGCTCAGAAGGGCACTTGGAGATGATCTGCAGGAAGCCAGCAAGCAGGCATGACAGGGAGGTCAGTGCTGTCACTGCGGGTGTTGGCCTGGAGTGGCTGTGTTTGTAAATCACAGTGTGACGAGATGCTAAAATCCTCAGTGGCTGTCAACACTGCCCCTACCTCCCCTGCCCGAACAGCCCTTTGAGCAGCTGCTTCACAGCAGGGATGGCTCAGGCTCCTAAGAACCCGTGCTCCAAAAGCTTGCTGTTAAAAAAGCATTTCCTACTCTCTCCCTTATATCTTCTTTGCTTGCTTCTGAGCCTGCCTCTGACCAGCTTTTTCCTCTGTATGGGATCCTCCTAAATGCATGTTGCCAAAATCAATCCCATCTTGTCTCCTTTAAGGGACACTGTGTTTCTGGGGCCTCCAGTACCCAGCAGCCTGACTTGTTCACTGGGTAAATCTCAAGCCAGGGCTTGTTGTGAAGCAAGTTCAGCTCAAGCAGAAATTGTTAGAGCAAGAGATTGAAAAATGTGGATTCTCAGGGTGGGTACACGCAGGCTTAGCTAGGGGTGGCCTGAACATGCCAGACACCCTAGCACTGTGCCCCACCTGCTGTGCTGGGATCAGCCACAGCTCCAGCACGGTCCGATTCCCATCCAGGGATGCTGTAATAGCTCACCCACGAGCAGTGCTGGAGGAAACGCTGGAGGAAACGTGGCCTCTTGGGATCCCTCTGCATGGCATGAAGCTGTGTTTCCTGGCTTGTGGGGCTGTACAGCTGGCAGGGGACAGTGGCAGTGCTGGGGGCACTGAGTCATATACAGGCTGAATTACTGTGAGGCAGGGCTGGCTGGGAAGGGGGATATTTTGATACTTTTGCCAGCGCTGATGGTTAATAGGAGGACAATAAAGTCCTGTTCTCCAGCTTCCACAGGGAACTGGTAAACTTTCCACATTTAACGAGCAGCCCAGCCTCCTTGCCACCAGCATGCCTTGGCCTCCCCAAGACCATCTTTCTCTGCTCCTCTTCACCTCCAGCAGCGCACAAGCCTGGAGCAAAGGCAGCATCATTTAAAGCCCATGTTCTCAGCCACCATGCTCCTACAGCCAGTAAATTATGCTAGGGACAACATAGCTTTGCTGCCTCTTTTGCCTCAGCTGTGATTTCAGTCCATGGTCCCTCTGCCCCTTCCCTACTCAGCCCCGTTGCACCCTCACCAGTCTGCCCACTGCATCCCATTGCTGGCGGGGGAGCTGTGTCAATAATCTCCCAGCAAATCACCGGGGAACTCTTAGCAAAGACATGGACCAGGAAAACCACTGCTTTCACGCCAAGAGGTAAGGCTGTAGAGCTGACTAAACTAAATTAAAAAGGGTCTGGTTATCAGTGATTGTGGAGTATGTAGCCAACTCATCTAGAATCAGCTTTTCTAAGAGGACCTTACACTCATGAACCAAAAAGAGCAGAAGGAGCTGGCCCCAGAGAGCCTTGTGAACCCTGATATTTGCCTTTCAGATCTTTTCCTTGACCACGCACATTGCCATTGCTTTCTAGATGGTGTTTGGATGCCCTGAAGCTGGCACAGCTACACATGGGCACCCCCATCAAAGCTGCCTTTTAGGAGACATTTTCAGGCTGTGTTTATCCATGCAAAAGAGCCGCCATTGCAGCCCAGGAGCTTCCCTCTCCTGTGAGTCCCAGGGGGTTGAAGGTGGATTCCTGTTTATTTCCTTAAGCAGCTCTATTCATAGCTTTCAATAGCTGCCAAGCCGCATCTTTTAGGCCCAAGAGGACTCAAAAGTGCATCTTAGGTAAACAGAGTTAGCCCAGAGTTAGCAGCATCTGCTGCTGTGCTTCTCCTCTGGAAACTTTATTGCATCTTCTGCAAGTCATAAGCACCTCTCCAACACATGATCCCAAGCAAAAATTAAGTTGGGCTGAGACATCAGTTTATAATTCAAGCACACAACATCTCTGTGTCCAGGATTAATACAGAACAGCCTCCTGCAATAAGGGAGAAGTCCTCTGGGTGTAGATGGGGGCAAGCACAGCTGTAACGTGCAGACCTGATGCCCACAAGAGGTGTCCAGGGCAGTGGCACACAGAGTTCCCTGCTTGCACCACAACTGAGGAAGGTGGTGGATGGTTTTTTTACCCTGCTTCTTTGGGCTCAGTTTGATTTCAGGGGGGAAAGACAGGCTTCTCCCAAACCTGCAGCCCTATGTGTTTCCAAGAGAGTGAGAAGCTCTCCCATGGGGCACAGGAATTGCCTCCCATCAGAGACCCCATGGGACAGCTGTGAGAGCCCACGCACATCAGGGAAAGAACAAACTATCCCACATCAGGCATGTTCTGCCTCCTGGCTCCGCAGCCTGCTCCCAGGTCATGACTCACTGCCGAGTCATGTGCAGCTGGATTTCCACCCCATGCCTCACAGGCCTCTAGTTTACAGCTGAAAATCTGCAATGACATCCACCGCTCCTTCTCTCTCTGCTTCTGACAGAAACAATACACCATTTGCCTGCATTGCTGCATTAGGACAGCTCACCCTCAGTCCATCTGCAGAGCACTGAGGCTCAGGCTTTCCCAGTTTAGGCATTGCAACAGACTTTGGCTGGGTGTTGATCTGCTCCATCTGGACCAGGCACCAGTCCTACTGCTAAGTCCGGGAGGAGAGTCTTGTCCCACCATGAAGACATCCCTGCCCCATGCAGGACAAAGACAGTCATCCTTAGGCAAGTTCCCAGGACAGTTTGAGTTCATCCTGCCCTGTGCATTTGGTGCTTCCAGTGGCCATGCATCTGCACAGCGTTTCTGCCTCTGTTCCAATTCTGAAATGGAAAAAACCCCCAGAAATCATCCTGCAGGACCTGCTGACACACTCACTGACAGGAAGAGAGCTGCGACATTCCTGGGATAAGCAGACTCCTGCTTGCTCTGCACTTACTTGTCTCACTTGCCTTTTCCTGAGCTGAGCGCTGGGTTCCAACCCCAGCAGCCATTGCCTTTCCCCACACTGCCCTGTGCCTATGAGGAGCTCAGCTTCCAGCCACACATCTAGCAGTGGAGACTTAGCGAACGACATTCCTGCAGTGGTTGCAGGGCATCCTTTTTATATATATGTATTTAGGGTTCACTGTTTTGCAGCAGCATCCATCAGCAATTAATGCAGAAACACCCTCTCCAGAAAGTCATTAGAGAATCCCTCACGAAGAAGAAAAACAGAAAGGTTCCTTTGATAGATTTGTGAGTAGTAGACAGCAGGATTATTAATCCACTCTTGCATCACTTCCACCAAGCTGCTCACTCACATTCCTCTTCTCTTGTGGCAGAATTGTTCCCCTCTTGGAGAGAACCAAGGTCATCTCAGCTGTGCCAGACCAGATCTGCCCAACCAGGCTTAAAATGGGATGAAATCTGGGCTTAGATTTGGGGTTAACCAGAGTTCAAACCTCAGCCCTGCAAACCTCTTGACTTTGCCGTAAACTGACTTCAAGCCTCAAGGGGTCTTGCCTTGTTTGCTGTTTCCATTGGAGTTCATGTGGTTCCTTGAGCCCAACAGACCCTGTGAGCTCATAGCTGGAGATCCTGCACTGGATCTGCGAGGCCAGCTCATGCTGCTCAGCACCACAAGGACTGTGAGGGCTCCTGCACTGACATCTGCCCACCCAGGGCCCCAGATCGCACAAGATGATCTTCTAGCATGTGTGAGGTCTAGTTTTCTTCCTGGCAGCTTGACACCTCTTTGATTGCCCAGCTAAGCCTTGTAACTGTGCAGAGGACTTTTCAGGACTTCCTTTGCAAGCACCCAGTCATTTCTGGAGCTTCTTCAAGATGCTGAGATTAAGCAGACAAAGACTAAACCAGTCCTCCAGGCTCTTGTTCCCCTCTCAGTGCAATCCCCGTCCATCCCACAGCTGACAACGAACACTCAAGTCTGACAGGGAGCCACTCAGAAGATGCAGGACAGAGCTGTCTCCACCATGTACAAGGAGGACTGTGAGGACCCCTCACTTTTGCCCACCCGGGGCTCACCACTGTGAGCTGGGAGGCTGATTCCAGGTGTGACTGCATCACTGCAACAGGCAGCTTTGTGCTTTCGCTCAAACCCAGGGTTTAAGCCGCCACGTATATAAAGAAATCCCTGTTATAATTATCTTCCTGGCGCTGTTACTTGTCTAAGCCCATAGAAGAAGGTTTAGTTTCAGGCTACAGTGCAGAGCACTAAGCAATTGCCACGTTGTCAGTTAGAAAAGACGTGGTTTCTTTTCTTTTCATTTTTTTAACTCCCTAAAATTTTTTCCAGATGTCTTTTTTCTTTTTTTCCTTAGGAGAAGTCCCAGCAGCTGCACAATTTCAATGCAAGCCGTGACTAATCCAGCACAGAGAACATTCAACGAGAGCATTCAACTCCTTGGGGTGTGAATCAAGCAAAGGAAACTTGGGCTTAGGGGATATGTGACCTCTGGAGCCAAAATGGATCTATGAGAGGCACTGCACTGTTTGTGGGAACCATGGACACCTGTGGTGGGAGGAGAGGATGCTTTAGATGCCACAAGCAGTTGGCTGTGTTAGAAGGATCCTAACACCATCACAAAGTTTGCCTCCACATGGATGCAAAAGGGTCATGTGGGGTCTTTATGGATGTCTTTCTGAATGACATCAACATCCACAGATCAGCACCCTAGATGGCTTTTGAGTGGAGTCTAGCCAAGTAAAGAAGTGGGTGAAGACTTTCTTCTCTTGTTCTTTGCTGCCAGCCTACCAAGCTGCCTTATCAGAGCTTGACCATCTAACTGTAAAGTGATGATGGTTTCTCATGTCCCCTTTCCCTATATTTCCCTTTTGTTTTGTTCATTGTTTTGTTTCTTGTTGACCACGTGGATGTTTATAAATGCTGCAAGGCCAGACAAAGAGTGAGTGAACTGATAAAGAATCAGAAATCACATAGTAACAGGCATCCTACAGAGCATGGAGCCAACACAGCCTGCCAGGTCAGGACAGGCCAGTTCCTACGTTGATATCTAAATCCTCAGCAACATCAGTGGGAAGAGTTATGCCCCAAGACTGGGTGTCTCAGCCCCTCTCAAAGATAATGTGTAATCATAAGGAATGAACCCAAACCCCAGGCAGCCAAGACAAAACATGATGTTGCATTTTGTTATGGTTTTGTGTGTCCTTCACCCAGAGTCAGCAATCAGACTGCTGATACCCAGATGCTTTGTGCTCAGTCCTGCTGGCTACATGAACAATCGTCTTTCCATCAGCCTCTGGAGAGCAGCCTTGTATCACTCCGGACAGGGTGAGGCTTGGTGCCACAGATGGATAACAAGCCACAAAGAAGCCCTGTATGTTATGGAGACGCTCTCACAGATGCCCAGATTCCAGCAATTTGATGGTCTCTCTTGTTGGCTGCTGGTTTTACCTCGTAATGCAGTGCCATGACCATGCTGGTGCTTAAAGGCATGCTGTCTGCTTCTGCCAGTGGAGCAGATGAACCTTAAATCCTCCCTATCATGGCTGGATGCAAAGAGAGAGGAGCTGGGTTTTCACCCTGAGCATAGAGAGGAACAGATGGGACAACTCAACTCCAAACGGCTTTGCTGTCTGGCTGCCTCTGACTGGGCAGCTGCTTCAGCTGAGTTATGATTTGCAAGATCAAAATACTTAATGATGTCTGAAAAGGCGATCGGCAATTTCAGCTGTAGATTTTGCTCAATCAGTCCAGATCTGCTGAACGATAATCACAGCAGAGAGACCAATCTGCTGAGCATCACGTCTCCCATCCCAGCACTTCTCTGCCTACTAGAAATATATTTCAGACATGTCACAACTCTCTGCATTCTCTGGATCATGCTCTCCCTCCCCACAAGGCAGTCCCAGATGGTAGCAGTGTTAGGAGAGAGGATGGAGGAGTGAGGATGCTCCTGCTTTCCTCTGCAACCCCTTGACCCTGGGAAACACTAGCTTAGGGACTGGACTACTCCTTCGTGAAATGACAGCATTTAACATTTTAATTACAGTAGGCCAAGGTGCCAGGAGGTGCAGAAACCAAGCAGAGAGATGATATTCCTCCCTGCACCCCTCATGCTGTTAGTCCGTGAGAGCCAGAGAACTGACAAACTTGTTTTGGCAGAGTAGGCAGCTGCTGTGAACATGACTCTGCTGGGAAGGTTGTGATGGGGGCTGAAATGTCCCTGCAAGAGACACTCTTGATCTCCAGCCCCGCTTGATTTCTCTGGTCTATCCTTTGGACCCAGGCTGTGCCTCAGCCTGTCTTTGGGGCGGGTGGGACTGCCCACTGGGGAGAGACGGAGAGGAAGAGACCGATTTAGAAAGATAACGGGGAGGAGGAGAGGCAGCTGGAAACCCAGCCCACCCTTTGGCTTCCTCCTGCCTCCTTCTAAAACCTGCAGATTCCTCCAGCCCGTCCAAGCGCCTGAAGTTTCCTCAGCCCTGCTGCCGGGACTACGAGGTATGGCCCGAGACCTTCGTGTTTGCCTTTGCTGTGCTGCTTCTCCCAGCGTGGGAGCTCCAACAGCCCCACTCATGGGGTCTCTGACCCGTGGGATGCAGCCGGTACCCAGCAATGCATCCCTTGGAACCCCATGGCATCCTCCTTCCCACCCTGAGTGATGCATTTAGAGACCTTTCCTCACTTCTCTTTCTTTACTTGGCAGCATCTCCAGTGCTAAACCGAGTCTCTTACCGTATTTCTCTGCCAGCCCCCCAGCTTTAATGCTTTAACCTGCTGTAATTTTTCCTCTCTCCTCCCTTCTTCCCTTCTGGGTTTTCAGTTGTGGGGTATTTCCTTAGCGAGATTCATGAGACCAAAGTATCAAACCAACCTGCAGTGCAAATCAGATCTCCTTACAAACCAGTCCCGATTACACTCAGCCTGAGGTGTGTTGCAGGTGATGTTTTACTCACCAGAATATCTAGACGAAGAATAAAAGAGCTGTTGACTTCATCTCTGCTTTTTTTTTTTTTTTTTTTTTTCAGTTCAGCTGCTCTTATTTCACCTAAAAAAAAGAACCAAAGAAAGACAGTTGGCTTTTTGTTCCAGGCAGACTTTGAAACTATTTCAAGTCCCGCTGCCCTAGTTTGCTTAACTCCAGCTGATCAACTGTTAGACAGAGGCTGCAGGAGAGAAGGAACAAAGCTTTTTTTTTTTTTTTTTAATGTTTTAAGAACTTGGGCTCAGTCAGGCACAATTTTAGGTCCATGCAGAAGAGCTGAGGATTTGTTTCCTTTAAAGGCAGCTGCTGTCCTTCCAGTCCCAGTGACATGCGCGGACAGTCTAGCTCTGCTCTTTGTGTCCCTCTTCTGAGAAAACTCCACTCTGTTGCATCCAGTCAAGAAAAAGAAATGCAAGAGGATGAGGGTTGAACTCCCACCCAAACCTAAAGGCAACCGTTTCAAGTTAGAGTGAAATCGGGGGCACTGGGAAAACCGATGGTGCTTCCAGCACTCAGTCGCTAACAACTTGGAACAGCCCAAAAACTCAGCAACCTTCCAAAAGGACCAAAAGTAAATCACAGCCGTTTGTTAGGGTTGGTCAGGCAAGTTTTAAGTGGAAATAAAAGGCTGTCGCATTCCGCGCAGCAGCTAAAGCCAAGCTATTGTCTGCCACATAGGCAGGAGCTGGGATGTGGACGGTGTTGGGAGGGGGAAGAGCAGAAATAAACTTTTCAAACTTTTTCAAGCCCCTCCTTCCACAGCCTTCTGCTCTTCCATGACTCAGCCCCAGAGGAATGTCGGCTCCCATGGAAACCTTTTCTGGGTCCTCTGGTCGGAGGGATGTCAAGGCTGTTATCGCTGGAGCGGCTGTGGCAGGGAGGGTCCAGGGAATGCTTTGAAGATGGTTTGCATTTTTGCAGACATATTTAGTGGACAGTTTCTTCCCTCCCTCTGTGGAGCTGTGTGAGATCAGCTTACCGCATCCCCCGGGAGCCAGAGGGACCGCGTGCACCTGGCACAGAAGTATCTGGGTTGCTTTGGCACTGCCCCACATCCAGTCCAAACAAAAGGAAAAGCTCAGGTGGGACAGAAAAATGCTGTATCTCCTGCCCTTCCAACTGGGGTCTGCCAAGGGCTCATTTGTGAACCTCTCCTTGCAGCCCAGGTCTCATCCATGCAGATGGCACTTATTCTTGGTATTTATTTAACTGTTTCCTGGCATGGATGCAATTTGGAACCTAGACAAACTATGACAGCGTCAAGGCTACACACACTAGAGTGGCACATGGGCTCTTGCCATCCATAAGCCCTGTGTGGTCTGGAGTGTTAATGCAATCAGAGCTGCTCAACTCCCTGTAAGGTGAAAGAGCTATTACAGCGTTGTGGTGTAGCCATGACTCTGCATGAACAGATGTGGCAGGTAGCTCTTTCCTGTGTTTTCCTGGGAGTGTGTAAGTGTGTGAATGAGCTAAAGGGGATTTCACTTCTATCTAAATCTATCTTGGCTTTGTGAGCCTGCACATTGTGTGCGAGGGGACCGTGCAGGTGGCAGGCTTCTCCCCAGCTCTCTGCTCCTGCCCCACTCCCTGGGGACCCAGTGCAGCTGCAGCACATCTGGGCAAGCCAGCACCCCAGCAGCACGGCCCCGACATGCAAGAATCTGTTCAGCAGGGAGCTTTATGGGGACTCACGCAAACAACTCTGGCTTCAAACCAAATGTTAGCCCAGGAATGGCTGGCTGAGTAATGCTCAGAGGGTCTTGCTTGCACAGCAAAGTCAGGGCCAAACAATGGGGCCACTGCCCTCATATTGTGTCTCTGTGGTGGCCACACTTGGTCACCCATTTGTGCCTTGAAAACCATGGCCCATGGTTTGTAGGCAGAAGCTTTTTCTGCTCTGGTCCTGCCTTTACATTCAGTCTGAGATGCTGGGATGTGTCAGACCCTGTGGAGACTTGGAAAAGCAAGGAGCAAATGGAGGGTGGGTGCAGCAGACCCTGCCATGCTGGCATGGCCAGGCTGGGGTGCAGCTGGGGAGCTGAGACATGGGAAGGGTTTTGCTCAACCGTTACCCACCCCTGCTCTCCACAGCTGGTGATGGGAGGTGGCAGCAGGACACCTCGCCTGGGTTAATGGTGGAAGCTGGGGTCATCCCAGTGGCCCTAGGGAGGAGCTGACAAACTGGCCAGGCAGAGACTCCTCCCCACGCTAACGTGGCAGCCCCAAAGAGCTTATGTAACCCTGGCCAGGGCCAGCGCCACATGGACCACGCTCCACCATCCATGGAACCTTCTCCAGAAGCTGCACCCACCTGGTCCATGTCCTCCTCCAGCCCACAGAAGTCCCCAGGCTGAGTAGGAGACAAGAGGGACCAACAGAATGCAGTGACAGACTCTCATCCATGCATTAGTGCAGGGTGTTCTCCCCAGCAGAAGAAATTTATGAGGTGCTACCAGATTACCAGAGGGTGAAAGAGTTTGCCAGAGTAGCCTGCTTTGAATTTATGGAGGTGCTGAGTGTCAGTCTTAGACCTTTTTATACATCCTGTGGCTCTCCTGTTGCAAAATGCAATGAGCAGCCAGTGCTGAGGGACAGCCTGGGCCATACTAGAAAGATAAACCACTGAGAGGGGTTAATGGGAGCCATAAGACTGTTTACACAGGAACTGAAGTCCCCACTTGGGATGCAATTGCAGTCAAGCATTAGAAAGGCAGTTCAGGCCATGGGTCCTACAGCCAGATGCCAGGTTTTCTTCTCCATCATCATCAGTCAGGAGGGCAGGCCTTGGGAGGGGGTAGTGATCATGCAGGCTTCTCCTATTTTATATTCATTCTGTGCCCATGATGTGCTGGCTTCTGTTGATTCCTTTAGGGAACTGAAGGGTCTAAGTCCCTGCTTGCTAAAACCTCTTTCCCAGTCCTGTTTTCTTCTGTCCCAAATGACCACCTGCTGCACCCCATTGCTCTGCCCCTCATGCTGCCCTGTGCCACTTACGGGGCTGCGATAGAGCAGTGGCAGGCATTCCCAGTGCAGGGCCACTCACAGGGATCCCCCTGAGCTCCTCTGGCCGGGAGATGGATGCAGAGCTCATGGTATGAACCAGCTGCCAGCTCCAAAAAGCATCATTCTGGACAGCAGGACCATGGTAGGTTCACAAGGATGAAGACCCACACCATGGGCCAAGCTCTTCTGCTGGAGCAGCTCCATATGCAGGCCTCCTGACCCACTATTTCAAGACTTTTGGCCACCAGGCATTCAGGAAAGAGCATGACTTCGCAAAACAGCCAGGGGCTCACAGACACTGCAATGTCCACTGTGCTCTGCCTCCAGGAGGATGTTGTTTTTCAAGTAAACTTGTTTTCCCATCTCCAGCGCGAGACACCTCTGCAGAACTTGTTTGCTCAGACTCTTTCATGTCCTTTCTTCTGCCAAACACAACACTGGCAGCTCGGACTGTCTGCTGGCTCCTAGAAAGCATGTAACTCCCTGACCCCAGCTTACTGCATGCCCAGACTTTGAAATTCAGGGATTTATGGGGTTGGGGAAATGATCTGAGAGGACCTTGGTCTGGGGTTGGGATATTCTTAATGCCATCTTCCACGTGTACATGTACTGCCCTCTCTTCTGTGCTGGGCACTGCTATGTTTCTGCCCACCAGGCATCACTGAACCTCAGAGCATCATCCAAAGCAAATAAGCCCCTTGGTTGAAGCCCAGGAGGAGCCTTTACAAGCCAGGGGATAGCAGCAAGGGAGGAGATGGCCAGATTCACCAGTACTTTTCCACCTCTCCTCACAAACCACCCCTCCAGAAGCAAAGAACCAGTGATGTCTCTTGGCAAATGTGTGGAGAGCTCTCAGTAGCTTCCAGAACAAATAAAGGCAAGAGGAAGGGACAGTAAGTACTGAGAGAGAGGAGGGAGCTGCTCAGCTGCAGCCTTACCAAAGCGATTGGACTTATTCCCACACATCCACAGCCTCTCTCCCCACATGTCCTCTGTCTCACCACAGTGTCCATCCCCATCACCTCGTGCTCCCAGCTCTCCAATGTCCTTGTGAAGCTACTGTCCGCATCCCAACACCTATTTTGCATGGGCACCCAGGTGGGGCTGAGTGAGGCTCAGACTGGAAGGAGGATTTCAGTCTCTGCATGGCCAAACCTTGCTAAATTAAGAATCACAGCCCAGCCTGGCAGGTGCCCTGGCAGCACAGTGTCAGAACAATTTTATACCCGGACAGCAACCATGCATAGGGAGGAAGGGAAAGGATGCACAGGCAAATTAGGCATCCATCCATGCTTGCTGGGAAAGAACACCTTGTCCAACTCTTTGTCCCAGTGAAGCCATCCACCCATCCAGCCTCAGGGAGCTGCTGGGATGTGATGTCCCAGCCATGCAGGTGGAGCAGAACAGGGTGAGTGGAAGGGAGGCAGTGGAAGCCTTTGGCAGGGGGACAAGTCCCCTCACTGGCAGAAGACAAACAAGGGGTGTTTCACTCTACCGGCAGGCGGAAGGGAGCAGGCAGCCCTTGCTGTCAGGAGTGGGATGCTACCAGCATATTAAGCGGCCAGCTGAGCTCCTCTCTGCCTTCACACAGAGGGGTTCAACCCTGCCAAACAGGAACCAGGGGGTACAAGGACAGGGTGATCTCACCAGCTGCACGTTCCTTCTGGCTCACATCATGGCTAGTGTTAATCTGGCTGCCTGGTTCTCTCATGCTATGGAGTCCCTGCTGTGGCCCAGATCAGGAGGGTGTGAAGAGCTAATCCTGCTAGGGCTCATCTCCTGGCAGGACACACCACCAAGGTGTCCTGGATCCCTCAAACTCAGTTTTGGGACCTTCAGGTCTAAGCAGGGAAAACAAACCTACAGCAGAGATCCCAACATTCGGGACTGATGGGCATAGGGAACTGGTCCCTGAAATGCATAGAGATGTCTATGTCCATGTAAGAAGAGCTTTTTCCATAGGATTTAATTCTCAAGTGCCCTGTCTCACCATCTCTCTGTCTCATTTTCCTACCTCTGCTTTCATTTTTCCTCTGATTGACAAACAAAATGGCAGAGAGTTTCGCTGCTTGTAGCTGGGGCTCAGATCAGGGGCTTTTAACATGAAATATAGGGGAATTTTGATCAAAAAAACCTCCTGTGAAGGAAAGGGGAGCTGCCATTTTGACTGTAATTTTTCTAAAGTCATCCAGGAAAGCAACAGAATTCTAAACCTCCGCCATCCCATTCTGCAAAATCAAAAGAATTTGTCTTGGAAACATGATTTGGCTTAAGGTTTTGGCTAGAAAAGCCAGCGTGTGGGGCTGTGACACTGAACAGACAAAGCAGGAAACAAAGAAAACATCCTTTTCTAAGCATTTAGCTGCCAGCCATGAGCTCAGCTCAGAGCTGAGTGGCACACGGCAGACTCCTTCCTCATCCCTCCTTTTTCTCTCCTTTATTCAGGGTTTGCCAGATGATGAGGGCCTGGATTTTTTTCCTTCTCTGCCTGGCAGGCAAAGCCTTGGCAGCTCCGGTAAGTACAGGAGACAACGGAGCTTCTCTGCTGTCAGGGTTGTCCATACAACGTATCTGATGAAGATTTTCTTTTATAACAAAGGAACTCCCAAGGTGTGGGGGGTAGTGGGTGGAGAGCAAACCTGTGAGCGGCCCTGCAGCCCTTGGGACTGTCCACCCCACAGTCCCCAGCTCATGGTCCTTTTCCCCTGCAGCAGGAGGCTCTCCCCGATGAGACGGAGGTCATTGAAGACCCCACAACAGAGGTAGGTGATTCTGCTCCTCCTCATCACCCCCTGCAGGACCCAGCCTGAAGCTTAGAGAAACTGGGGGAACGTGGGGTCTGCTCTGCCCCTCAGGAATGGGGCTGAGCTCTTATTGAGCCCCTACCAGAAACACTGACTTCTTTTGCAGGAGCCTGTGGGCACCAACCCTGTCCAGGTAGAGGTGGGAGAGTTTGAGGAACCCACGGAAGATGTAGAAGAGATTGTCGCAGAGAGTAAGTCACTCCCTCTGACCTCCAGCAGGCAGAGACATTGTCCCTTTCCTGGGTGGGAGAGTTTCAGCCACCCCAGACACTGCGGGACTTCTTTGGGAAGGGCTGTAGCACAAGCATGATGCCAGCCCATATACACACTTAAAAGCAAAAGAAAGGTGCGCAGCCTCTTTACAGCACTGGATTCTCTGTAACCTCCTTTCAACAAACAAAAGCCATTGTATTGTGTGGTTACAGAAAGGAGGCCTGGGAACTAACATGGGTTCCTGGAAACCCTTACACCTTCCCAGTGCGGGGAATGGTGCTCGGGGCCGTCCCTGGTGAAGTCTCTGTCTTCCCTCTGTGCCAAGATGCCCCAGGCAGCTTGTGAGAGGTGAGGATGGGGCAGGCTGTGACTTTGCTCCCTGCTCTCTCTCAGATCCCTGCCAGAACCACCACTGCAAGCACGGCAAGGTGTGCGAGGTGGATGACAACAACTCCCCCATGTGTGTGTGCCAGGACCCTTCCAGCTGCCCAGCCACTGCCGGTGTCTTTGAGAAGGTGAGGACAGAAGTTGCTTGATGGACCAGAGCAGGGAAGGACCTCACGTGCCAGAAATGGTGGGGGAGACAATCAGAATCAGAGTGGCTGGTCCCCATCTTGCCTCAGCCAGTGGTGAACAAGGAGCTGTCGTTCAGCCCAGGAAAAAAGTTAAATGTCTCATTTGGAGGTTCTTCTTGCTGAATCCCCAGCAAGGCTGGGCTCTGCAGTCCCTGACGGAGCATTTGTCCATCCTGTGCAGGTCTGTGGCACTGACAACAAGACCTACGATTCCTCCTGCCATTTCTTTGCCACCAAGTGCACCTTGGAGGGAACCAAGAAGGGGCACAAGCTGCACCTTGACTACATTGGACCTTGCAAATGTAAGTGGAGCTATTTCTCTAGACAAGGGGACACCTAACCTGAGCATAGCCCATGGGCTGAGGGAGAGCAAAGGTCCAGGCAGATGCAGGGCTGAGGTGGGAGGGTACTGGAGCTTCATGCCTGGGGTAGTACATCCAGTTGCTGGGCTGACCACTGTGTATGGCTTACAGTCATCCCTGCCTGCCTGGACACAGAGCTGACTGAGTTCCCCCTGCGCATGCGGGACTGGCTCAAGAATGTGCTGATCACTCTGTATGAGCGTGATGAGGACAACAACCTGCTGACTGAGAAGCAGAAACTCAAGGTGAGGGGTTGGGGAAGATGTCTGGGAGCTCACCTTATCCACAGAGCCCAGCATACATGGGGAGCCCATCTCAAATGACCTGTGGACACCCCATATAAAGCCCCTCCCAGGGTCTTCCATTGCACCCCATTCCCTCATTGACAAGGTCTCCCTGGCCTCTCCTACAAACAGGTGAAGAAGATTCATGAGAATGAGAAGCGCCTGGAGGCTGGTGACCACACTGTGGAGCTGCTGGCCCGTGACTTTGAGAAGAACTACAACATGTACATCTTCCCCGTGCATTGGCAGTTTGGGCAGCTGGACCAGCACCCCATTGACGGGTGAGTGTCACCAGGAGAAGGACAGGGGCCCTCGCCAGGACCTGCCTGCATGAGGACCAGGGAGATTTGGTAGCAGAAGATGTCAGGACTGGAGATGTGACACAAGTGGGTGGCTGGTGGCAGAGGCACAGGGAAAGTCCTGTGAAGGGACAAACCCTGCACACATCTGGCAGGGGCTGCAATGAACTAGGCTGGAGGAGAAGCAGTTTTGCCTTCTGCAAACAGCAGAAAGAGGGACACCCCCACCAGCCCCAACTGCTCCCATCTCCCTTGGGTGTGGAGTTCCTGTCTTCTCAGATTTACTGTCGTATGATAGTTCCCTAAAATATCTTATTCCAAAGGCATCGGGATAACTTCAGCAGCTGAAATAGCAGCTGCTGGCTTAGCTGTGAGCTGGATGGGCACAAGAGCTATCGCAAACACACAGACCCACGTGGTGGGGGCATTTGGCGAGGACCCCCAGCTGCCAGCTATTTGATGACTAGCACAGCCAGCGGCAAAAGCACATACCAGCCCTTGGCCTTTATGACATTCAGTGGTGGGTACTGAGAGGGTGCTGGGACAGCAATCAAACCAGATAGAGGGCTGAGGCCAGCATCTTGCCCTGTGCTGGCCCCCACACCTGGCAGAGCATTTCCCCTCCCGCGGGAGGGCAGCTGGTGGTGGCGGATGGCACATTGAGCATGCGGTCACCTCAACAGGTACCTGTCCCACACTGAACTGGCCCCACTCCGTGCCCCTCTCATCCCCATGGAGCACTGCACCACCCGCTTCTTCGAGGCTTGCGACCTGGATAATGACAAGTACATCGCCCTGGAGGAGTGGGCCAGCTGCTTTGGCATCAAGGAGAGTAAGTAATGAGTAGGGAAGGAATGGGGAGTGGAGACGACACTGAAAAGCACCCCCAAAGCCCCCACTCGGGATGAAGCATTGCGTTACAGCCAGTTCTGGGGAGGGAAAAGTGGGAGAGCGTGGGGAGGGGGGATTGCAGGAGCAACAGGGCCCTGGCAACATCTGCCTCCTAACCTTGTCTCTCTCTTTTCCTTCCACAGAGGACATAGACAAGGATCTTGTGATCTAAACCCCCAGCTTCCTTCTCTGCTGCCAACTTTGTCTTGTTTTAACCTTCCCACTTCCTTTGGTTTTTAAACCGCTTTTGTTTTGTTTTTCCCTGGGAACAAGGTGCTAATATAGATCTAAAGATACGTAGTAACGGTGCTAAGAGAAATAACAGTCCTCGTTCATAGCCTAATCTATTACCACTAGATTACTCACTCGGCTGTTTCCTCCTGCTCTTACCAACCCTTTCTCTCTCAATGTCTCTGTACCATTGACCAACCCTGTTCCTGTCCTAAATATCCGCTCCATCTTGGTATCCGCTCTTGGATCAACTTCTCTTAACTTCTTACTAACAGCACTTTCTTGGACACATCAGCATAGACACAAAGACCTCTCAGCTGATTCACAGCCCCCCGTTACAGACCACCAGCAAGGGAAGGCAGAGCCAGAGGATGTAGGAGGATTGGACTTCTCAAGCAGAGCAGCTGTGGGTGACATTGCAGTCACCCAGCTCATGGTAGTGGAGATGGAGGGGGATGAGAAAGATGCAGAGTGGCATGATTTCATTATTCTATTTTTTTTTTAAATTTCCAGGGCTTGAATTTAACAATCATTGGGCACAAAAAAGGGCTAACCAACTAGCCAACTAAATAAATAAGAAAGCACACAGAATTTAAAGCAAAATGCATCCCATCCTGTAAAATCCCCTTGAAAAAATAAAGGTTTGAAAGTGCTACGTGCTTTACCATTACTCATTGTACTGCTGTTGTGTTTTCTGCGCTACAAAGCGAGATTGGGTGCGGCAGCCTGTTCCCCCCAGCGTGTGCGTGGCTGACCTTGCTGTTGTGATTCTGCTGTAGCTGAGATAAAGCTCTTGGCTCCCCACAGATCACTGTGCCCTTGAGCACTTCCCACCTCTGCCTTGGTTGTGCTTAAATTCCAGCCCTGATCTCCCAGGGAAGCTGTTAGGTTTGGAAGGGATGTTTTTGCCCAGGAAGAGGGGTTCTTGCCACACGCTTAAGGGAGAGGCTGTAATGTTTTTTTTCCTGGTTTGGATTTTGGGTTTTAAGGGATGGGCAGGAGGGAAGGGAGAAGGCATTTGGATTTTGCTTTATAGAGAGGGTCCTGACAGGAGCAAAGTGATGGTTAAGTCTCACAGACTGAGAACTCTTTTTACCTCTGAATGTTCCCTGTGCCTTATACTATTAAATTCCTGCCACAGTGTGAGCAACCTGATGAGTCTCTGTAATAATAAATACTGATTTGAAACACTGACAATAAACAAGCTTGCAATGTTCCTCTGTTTTGTCCCCTCCCAATGTCAGGGGGGATTGCACATACATCGCGAGCCTCATGTGTGCGTTCAAGTTGTAACACAGGCATCCCAGCCCCAGGGAAGAATCTGATCCAAGGTAAGCTGAGGTGCTTCTGCCAGTCACAGCCTGTCACCTCACTGCACACAGGTTATCGGATGAGCAACGCATGGACAGACGGAGCCAGAGTGACGGAGGCAGATAGGGTCAATGCAGCAGCCAGAAGAGACACTTGCATGGTTCTAAGCAATAAAATCCCTGGGAAAGGTGAAAAGGCACAACAGAAAAATAAACACGACCACTCAGATGGGCTAAAAATATCCATGTTGCAAGAACTCTGGTTAAGCTGTGAGCTCCCCCTGAGAACAGCTGGACGTGCTGTAGGAGCTGCAGGGTCAGATCCTGCACTATGGTCACTCCCAGCTGCAGAGCCCTGGGCAGGTCTCCAGGATGCTGACTTTAGAATCATAGAATCACCAGGTTGGAAGAGACCCAGTGGATCATTGAGTCCAACCGTTCCTATCAAACACTAAACCATGCCCCTCAGCACCTCGTCCACCCGTCCCTTAAACACCTCCAAACTCAACACCCTCTCTGGGCAGCCTGTTCCAGTACCCAACAACCCTTTCCATGAAAATTTTTTTCCTAACGTTCAGCCTGAACCTCCCTGGTGGAGTTTGAGGCCATTCCCTCTTGTTCTGTCTCCTGTCACTAGGGAGAAGAGCCCAGCTCCCTCCTCTCCACAACCTTTCAGGTAGTTATAGAGAGCAATGAGGTCTCCCCTCAGCCCCTTCTTCCCCAGGCTAAACACCTCCAGCTCTCTCATCCATTCCTCATAAGGTCTGTTCTCCAGTCCCTTCACCAGCTTCGTACTCTTCTCTGGACTCTCTCTAGAGCCTCAACATCCTTCTTGTGGTGAGGGGGCCAGAACTGAGCACCAGATTCAAGAAGAACTTTGCAGGTGCTTTGCCAAGCTGTTGGTACCGAGTTGGAAAGCTGATGCCCAGAGGAGTGCCCAGAGGATGAAGGTTTTTACCCTTGCCTTGTGCCCCAGGACCCATTCCACCCAGCCTTGCTGCTCCCCAGAGCCGCCAGCCAGAAGGGGGTTCTCAATGGAGACACAAGGAACGCCTCCCCACCTGCAATCTGTCAGGCCTGGCACAGCGAGGGCACTGCCTATGAGATCCAGCTGGCTGCCGGATTGCCTCTGGGCCCAGAGAGCTGGCAGGAGAGCATGTGGACAGGGGAGAGGATGAGGAAGCAGGCAAGGATCAGAGGAGATCCGCTGCCTTGTGTAAACCTGCTTTCCAGTTGCTCCCTCGCAGCCAGAAACTCCCGCCCACGCTCCTGAACCAAGACGCAGTCACATTCCTTCCAGCCCCAACCCTCCCAGCCAGCAGCACCAGGCAGACACAGGGAGTTCAACTCCCGTGCAAAGGAAGGTTTTCCAGCCCTCCTTTGCTCTGCCTTCCCTTCTCCTTTAGGAATCAGCTCTCAATGAAAGCAAGCTCGGGAAAGTCAGCAGGCTCCACCAGTAGAGTCAGTCATCACAGGTCAGCAGCAAAAGGATTCATCTCTAAGGCCACGTCCCATCCCAGGGGACAATATTGACATCCCAGTAGCATGGCAGAGCCCAAAGGACACAGTGATTACAAGTGTGGCTGTCCTGGCTTTAACTGGGTACCAAAGTGAGCTCAGGAGGTTGCAGCTGGGCCTCAGCCCCTCAAAGGTCACAGCCTGACATATCAAGTTGCTGGAATTTCACTGCCTTAGGGCAAAAGCCATAGGTGGGGTTACATCAGGACTTGAGGAATAAGCTGGCCTTTTCAAGCATTCAGACCTGGAAGGTCAGCAAAGGTGGAACAGAACAGCTCTTTCCCTGTTAGAGCTGAAATTGAACCTTCCAGTGCCTGCACAGCAGTAAAGAAACTCGCCTGTAGTTTCCGAGTGGAAATTCCCTTTGTGGTTAGTGCTGACTGAGGACACAGTTTGAAAACTTGGAAAAAAACAAAATAGAAAAACATCAGAGAGATCTGCATCCAAAAATGAGCATAACGCAAGCACAATCTGATCTGAGTGCTACCGCGCATCAGCAGGCAGAGGTGGTTCACTTTGCTGTAGTTACTCAGGGTAGCACCACAGAGCAGCTCACAGAGCTTTGTCCTGCACTCAACAGAGAAATCACATTACTTACTTTTGCAAAAGAAGCAAGCTGTGGAATAAACATTGTGTTAAGGTTTGTGGCTTAAATATTGAAAAGGCAGGTGATGTAAAAAAGACAACGAGCCAGGTTCGCTGTGACCACTCCAGTCACACATTTGGAGACAGTCTGGACTCCAAAGCTCAGTGGAGCTGCACCCAGAGATGCCACAACTTCAGCTAACGGTGCCACTGGAAACCCGTAGCGCTAAATCCACTCTGCAACCTGTCTGAAGGCTGGTATTTCACACAGAACCAAGCCTCATTAGCTAAAATCAGTACTGCAAGGGAAGATCAAGCCATATAACCAAGGACTTTGATCTATATTCATCTGGTCTGTGCTGACGGGGTTAAAGGAGTTACTACTCCTACCAGTTTGTTGGAGTTACTGTTCCCAGGAGCCTGGTATCTCTCAGCAGTACAAGCACATCACAGAATCACAAAGTTGGAAAGGACCCACTGGATCATCGAGCCCAACCACTCCTATTGATCACCAAATCATGCCCCTCAGCACCTCATCCACCCTTCTTTTAAACCCCTCCAGGGAATGTGTCTCAACATCCTCACTGGGCAGCCTGTTCCAGTGCCCAACGACCTTTTCTGTGAAACATTTTTTCCTGATGTCAAGCCTGAACCTCCCCTGGAAACCTGAACCATCCACACATTCTGCTGCTGAGGGATCTCATCATGAGCTGCTGGCTCTGGCACAAGGTGGGTCCCACAGTGTTTGGCAGGGACCATGCCAGGACCTCCTCGATCCCTCCAGCTCGTTGAGCAGCTCCTGGACAACCCATACCCACCGCGGAGCCTTCTCTTGGCTTAAACCAGCCTGAGTATTTCAAAACGCAGCCGTAACTCCAGCGAAGAGGCAAAGCCAAGGGAAAACAGCTCAGAGGGAGGCATCTCCGGCTCGAAGAGATGCGGGAGGGAGGTACCGCTGCCCCCGCCCAGGCAGAGAGAGGCGACCTCCTTCTCCTCCTCCATCTCCGGCCGGCTGGGGGAGCGGCAGGACAAGAGATGGAGACGGGACGGCGTTTGGACCCGCTCCCCGTCTGCCAGTCCAGGGCTTTGCCCTCTGCAGCCGAGAGCCTCAGGGGCAGAGAGATGAAGCCTTGCAAAGTGCAGCCGTGGTCCCTTTCGCGGCTACATCCCTGCCACCCTTGGCCATCCCATCCCATCCCATCGTCCCCAGCCTTTCTGCGGCACAGACCACTTTCTAGTCTACAGGACACGTGGCTTAAATGATCCCAGGCTTTGTGTTTTGCTGGTCCGTCCACCTCCCTCTGCATCATTCCGTCTCATTTTTGAGCCTACCAGCTAGGTTTAACTTCATTTGGTGGGGCATAAAACCACAAAGATCTCTCCTACGGTCAGGTACGTCTAAAGACAGACAGAACACGGACATACACACACACAGACAAGTATTTTGCTGCATAGTGATGCTGAAGTCTAACAGGAGCTGGGCTGGGCTTGCTCCCAGATGCTCTGGTGCCAAAGTAATTGCACAGTAGGTAATTATGTGTGTCAGTGACTGTCCAGCCTCTGCACTGGCTGTGAATAAGCTACAATACTTTCTATTTCATGGCTTAGCCCACAAACCATGGTCATTTCCCAATTAAGCACACTTGTCAGCCTTGGTATTGTAGTCCTAAGAATCAGAGAAACTCAGATTCTATGATACTTAAGAAACAACTCACCCCAGGACATATTTTTACGTGCATTCCCTACATTTTTCTTAATCTCATATTCCTTTTGATCAGTGCTTCAGTTAGACTCAAGAGACTATACAAGTCTCTTGTTATTTCATGTCCAAACACCTCACAGAACACCTCTACTGCCTGGGTTTTGGAGACTTCGCAGCCATCAGCTATACAGCCAAAATACCCTGCGTGCAAAGCCAAGCCTGACCGCAGCACGATGCTGTCCATCTGCGGTCTGCCCAGGGCAGCCATGGCACCACAGCCATGCCTGGCAGGACAATCCCCTGTAGCTATGGCTGTACCAGCCACTCATAGGACATTTCACAACCAGGAGAAGTGTAAAAAATAATACAGGGCTTTGAGAATGAGCATCCAATGCTGACCAGCACCACAGTGCATTTCCTCCCATCACAGGAGGGAAAACCAAAAATTCATTCTCCCCAGCACTAATGTCCCCGGAAGAGCTGCTTTGGCTCAGGAGTGACTCAGCCAGACACTGGCTGGAAGCTGTGGTTATATTTGTCTCAGATACTAACCCATTTGCTAAGTCCCCTCTTCCTGAAGCATATGCTGCCGTGTGCAGAAGTCAAGGCAGATCTTTGGTCCCACCCAGCCCTGCTGCTCTTCTGCACAAATCAATTCTGCAACTGTGCCCTGCCTGCTAGGGCTTGAGCAGCAGGATGCATCCTGCAAGATTCCTGTTGTTCCCTCTTGGTCACAGCGTCCCTAATGAAATCCTTACTTTATCTATGATTAGATGATTCCTGCATCACTCAGAGCCAGCTCCAGGTTTTAGCTCTAGTGCGGATTTTAAAGAGCTGTTCCCTATTCTGAGTGCTGCCCACATGCAGTCTGTTTGGTGAGCCTTTATCCTGCACCACAGGAATAATTTGCTTTTCCTTTAAAGCTTGTTCATCCAAGTTGAATGCTTGAGTATTATACTTAACATGCCTTGCTTGCATCCTTCTCTTTATTCTGGCAGCTGGCACCTGATGAACTATTTGTGGGAGGAAGAAACATGCTGTAATAATCACAAAGGAAATCTAGAGGGCTCTGGTTCACTCCTCCTCAAAGGCAGGTATTAGTATCCCTTGCATGTTGACCATAACACCAGGCCTGTGCATAAAGATGATGTCAAACTTCAACCCCCAGCCATGGAAGCTCACTTCCCCTGGAGATCCTAGCACACCGGACAGATTGGAAGGAGCACGAAGACAATATTCCCCCTCCATATGCAAAAAGCAAAAGAGAAAAGGAGATGACTATAATCCTCTCTTTGGCTTCCTCTACCTAAAAACTGGCAAGGGCAAACATGCTCTGCACAGAGCTCACACCTGCAAACCCCTGCCCATGCCACAGGGAGGGGCACACAGAGTGCCAAGCAGCCTCTACAGATCACAGCACTGCTGGGCTCAACCTGACACTCCCACACCGCTGTACCCATCCCTTCTCCCACCTCCCCCAACTCTGCCTCCAGATGCTCCTCACCACCATGCAGCTGCAGTGCCACAGCAATGAAACCCTGGCAGATCGAGCCATCCTCTGGGCAGTTCATCTCCACAGGGATGCTCAGTTTGGCTGAAAAGGAAAGGAATTACAATGGGAAGCTGGGGTAGAAGTTGCTGCTCCAGATGCGCCAGCATCAAGCCTCCCCTCCACAGTCATCAGTGGGTGCAAGCACCAAGCTCTGGGCTCCGCTGTTGGCTCCCCTTTTTCTCCACACTGGAGATGTGGCTGTTTTTTCCTGCTTTTTGCCTCCAGCTTTACCTTTAACATGTGTAGGCAAACCCAGGTTCTTGAATGTAATTCAGTTCAAGGCAAAGGTGTCAGGGCACGTTCCATTTGGGAGAGAAAGAATGGCTGAATGGCTGGGGAAAGGCCAGGCTTGGGCTGCCAAAGTTGGGAGAGGCCTGGCTTCCTGACCCAACCCTGTCTGGGGAGGCTTCCGAGTGGACCCAGGGAGGAGCCAGCAAGGGATCAGCTCTACCTGGCAGGTACAGGGTGAACAAGGTAGGGATGAGGTAAGACCCCTGCTGTAAAAGATTACTTCTACAAGCCAAAGCATCTGCAAAAAGCGTGATAAACCCATCTTGGCATCCCTGCTGTTGTTTCTTTGTAAATGTCTCCCTTTTCTTCCCAGATGGGAGAACAAAGATCTTCCCCTTCTATGCAGGCAGAACAGAGACTGCATAGCAGAGCCATAATTAAGGCACAGACAGACAAACAGGGTTCCTGGGGTTATCTGACAAGTCTCCTCTTCTCCTTCCTCATTCTGCTCCCTCTCTTGCTTCTCCTTGGGCTCAGCTCATCCTTGCACAGCCCCTTCCATCCCATTTACTGTTACATCAGAGTAAAGCTGGGTCCAGACAGTTGTGACTCTTCCTGGCTCCCCACCAGCCCCAGAGAGCAGGAGCTGGGCTTGCTAACCCCAGCACAATCCTGTGGGTGCTTCTGTACGGGAGTAATTTGTTCAAACTACTCTACCAACCAAATCCTTTGCCCATTTCTGCACATCCTCTCCCTGTCTCCCTTCCATCCTGCCGAGATGGCTGCACAGGGCTGGAGAAGGCAGCTGCCCTCAGACTGCCCTCTGCTCTAGAGAGCTGTTCCAAGCACCCCAGGCTCTGTAGGTTCAGACACCCATTTCTACTGCCCATTTCTCAGCCTGTCTTCTCTAGAACCCACAAGGCTTCCCAGGAAACGCTAGAAGGGATTTTCTGCCTCTCCTTGCTGGGGTTTCCGGTAGCCAGAGTAACCCTCCCTGTATCTCCAGATCTAAATCACTGGAGACAAGCCACAGCCAGTAGCCAGCCCAACTCTACCCCAATAGCTCTGGAGTGAAGTCAACCTTCCCCTAGAGCCAAACAGGAGGCTCTCCTCCCCTCCTCTTTGCCAAGCCCATTGCTCACCCAGAGGCTAATATAAGCNAAACAGGAGGCTCTCCTCCCCTCCCATTGCTCACTCAGAGGCTAATATAAGTCTTCCTTCTCCTGGCCTCATCAGTCTCTCCTTTCCCCCTCAGCCACAAGTGCTGGGAAGCAGCAGGCACTGATCTCTTGGGTCTTTTTCCTACCAGGAATCTGCCTGTGACCTCTCCCTAGAGACCTGCAGAGGCTCACATGTGAAAAACATGACCTCAAATCTATGTGCCTCAGCTCCCTGTGTGAGTCAATTTATATGTGGACACCCAGGAATGGGACTAGCTGTGGGGTTCAGAGCTCTCATCTAAGTACTTCTAGTTTGATCTTGAGTTGCCTTAGAGAGATTGGTAAATCGGTTTTTAATTATTTGGGAGATCAGAATTAGCCTGGCAACAAAAGTTTTTCTTCCTTGCAGAGTTCAGAATTAAGCCATGTGCTGCTTTGCTAATGATCACACAGATGATTGGTTGCAAAAAAAAAGGGGAAAAAAAGAAAAAAAAAAGAAAAAAAAGTAGAATGCAAAACCTCCCACTGGATTTTATTAATTTCCAGTTTTCCTTATTTCCACTGCCTCCCATTTCTCCTGACTCTGGTGAGGACAAGAGTGATTCCAGAACAGGGAGGCAGAGATTGACCAAATTCTTCATCCTTTTTATTTACTTTCTCATCCACACACAAGGGGCCAGGCTTTGATTCTGTGAAGAATCAGCCCCTTAATGTTCTTGGAGACTCCTCTACAGTGATAATCAGCACAGATGCCCTCAGCAGGGTTGAGCCATTTGCAAGAGGGAGTGCTGATTTCTTGGTGTTAATCCAATGAATTACCTCATCCCAGAAAGGAAGCCAGAAATCATCACCTCCACTGGGCAAATCGTAGTGTTCAATGCCCAGACAACCCTGTGCTCCCTGCAGATGGTTCGTGGTGCCTCTCCACTCCTCAGTCACTCCAACACCTCCATGTTCTTCAGTTCTGGTTTCTTAGCAGCAGTGGTCAGTACTGCCGTCACCACAGTGACTGTTAATCAGAGTCACTGTATCACCAAACGCCAAGTGGACATCAGGAAAGCTGGCCAAGGAGTCTAAGAAACCCATCTCAGTGTGGGAGTAGCAAAACCCCAAAGAGAGCAGCACAAGCAAATGATTTGACTGACAAGGGGTGGATTGGCACATGTGATGTGGAAGATATTGCTGGGCTAAAAGGTAAATCATGTATCTCTGCAACAGTCCCATCCCTGCACTGTCTTTCTCCCATTTCTTTGAGCAACCTGGCCATTGCCCACAGAGCAAGGTGCTTTTATGCAGTCCAGGCATTGTTTCAGTCACCTCTTCTTTCCTTAGCTGTGAGACTATCAATAAAACTTTCCTGTTGCCTGCGCAGGTGGTAGCACATCAGTCACACCATGTCTCTTGTAATTGTCTTCAAGGTGTCCTTTCTGAGACCTTTGGGAGGAGGTCACCAATGCAATGACTGATCTCCCTAGCTTTCATTTCTTGGATGAGAAATTAAAGCAGTACACCAAGTCCCACCCTGACCACAAGCCCATATCTGCCTCCCAGCAGTGTTCTCCAAAAAGGAGATTTAAACCCTGTCTTTGAAACTTCTGAGACAATCAGGTCTTAACAATGGTCACTCTGCCTCCATCACACTGCAGCCACAGCTTTACTTTAGACCAAGCCCTCAACCCGCTGTCTGCTGACACAGCCTGCTGACCTGCTGAACATAGTGAGGGAGAAGGTAGGGAAGAGATGTGGTTTGTGCATAACCACAGACATTTATTGCAATGGTCTCACTGCCAGCAGGTGAGGGGCTCAGATTGGCTGGGAAAAGATCATTCCCCAAGGTCCCTCTCCAGTCAGCCACCTGGGATGCTCTGTGGTGGAGTGGAGCTTTCCTAGCCCTACCTCTCACTCTTATTCAACCTCCTAGAGAGACTTTGCCTTTCTTCTCTAATCTTGTGACCTATTTTTTCCTCCTCCTCCCTGTCCTGTGTCTCAACTGAGCCTCCCCAAACCTCTGGCTCTTCCTTCCAGATTCTGTTCTGCATTCATCACTCTTAATTTTCCATTCCAGTGCCTCTTGTCCCAGACTCCCTTTTACACGTCTCTTCTAAATATTTTTTTCTCTATTTGTTACTCGTTCCTCACCAGTTCCCTTTCCAGTTCCACCCCAAAACCCACCTCCATCTCACTCGTCTCGGCTCTCTCAGCTGCACTCTCTGCCCACCTCTACCCACAGCTTCTGACAACACTGCCTACCTCACAGGTGGCTTTCCCATCCATCCCTTCCATCTTCAAGCTCTCCAGGAAGGCATGGAGCCACCAGAAAACATCTGCCTCTTGGAGAGAGGACATCTAGCCTAAGATCCCCTTCCATGACTGTAAGAGCCAGCTGGAGGGGTGAAATATTTGTGATGGGTGGGAGGGACTGGGGTCCACAGGTAATAGCTTTTTGTCTCCTTAGCTGGAAAGCCCTGTGGGACCTCCTACTCTCTCTGCCTGTGAGCCACTCTTTCTGGAGAGCCCACAATACCCTCTGCTGAATGCGGCACAGCTCTTTGTTTCTGTTCCAAATCTTTGCAATTCCTTTGTTTACCGCAGATTTCAAATTGCTGAAAGATTTATAAGACCACAGTAAATCGCAAGACATAACACCCAAACAGGGCTTTAATTATCCTTACAAAAGGTATTAAACACGTATCTAAAAGTAGAGGGGGACTGCTCATCTCTCCGTGGGTATAATTCCCTGTTGATGTGTTTGGGTTCATCTCTTTCCCCCCACCCTACATATTTGTATATCAGCGCATGAATTCATCTTTGAAGGCTTTACAAGAATGTGTACTCTCCCTTTTATGTGTTTCCATATCTTTTCCCATCTTGATTAGCAGGAATACTCCCCCTTAGTCATGTTCATACTATGCCATGAAAGGCATCTGTGCACATACATGGAGAAGAGCATAAACTGCTGTTTACCAACTCAAGATGTATTTCCACGTAAATACATTCAGTATAAACTTTGCTTTAGCATCTCACTAAGATGTTTTGACATGTGTGCACTCATGTATTTATTCTATGTGCCTAAACACACTAACGTCTGTACCTACACAACTTTTACATTGTTTTTCCTGTCTTTGGTGTCATATTCTTGCATCAGTACTGTTGCCCTGCCAACTGACAGCAGATGCCTGAGCCTCTGCATGCCGGCTGCCCAGCAGAGGAGAAAGCAGAGATGTGAAGACCTGGTTTATTTTCCAGGTCACTCATTTCAACTGCACCACCTACCCTAGTTTAACACAAGATGCCCAAACAGCTTTGAAGGCAAACCCTTGATCCTGAAACCACCCAAACATCTATTTCTTTCCCTTGGAATTAGCTGTGCCTTCATAATTGGCCCTTAAAGACCCTGGCAGAGAGCAGACTTCCCCCTCCACCTTCAGCTTACTCACTCCTGAGCCTCACATAGGTCCGCATCTCCCTATGACTAGAAGCATGCTCAGAAATTTCAACTTCCATGTAATGCCAGTGCCTGTTGCCATTTCACCTTTACACTTTATGCAGTCCATACCTACGTAAACCCACACCAGAAAAAGATTTTGGCCAGGTACATCCATACCAAGAGTTTACAGGGTATTTGTCCATCTGTTGCCTGCTGAAAAGCCATGTTCTTATTGCTCTTGCTTATTCAGGAATGGACCAGCATTCACAAAGCAAGCTGTGTGCATGCTGTTGTTGTTTCCATGTTCCCTCCAGACATGGTGTCCTGTGGTAATTTTGGACAGAAACACTTTGGAAACCACAAGGTAATATAGCGGGTCCTTTCAGTGCTTCTGGCAGTCAGATAAGAGGCTTTCTTTTCTCTGTCCTCAATGACCTCAGGCATTTAGAGGAAGGAGATAAACCAGAGATATCAGAGTTCATGAGGATCCACATATTCTCCTGTTCTGCCAGAAGACAAATAGCAGAAGAATTTCAAATCCTGCACCCAAGAAACAAACGCCCCTGCATGTGCTGCAGGGCTCATGTCCGTGCACACACACTATGCTGGATACACTGAACAACATCTGGGCAGGGGTTCAGAGCTGAGCCAGCTGCTGCAGAAAGCTCTCCAGTAGCATCACAAACTTTGGCTCAGTTCACGTGTTTTTGGGAACTAGGGCCTATTCCCCACTTTACACCAGCCTTGGCCCAAAGTGCTTATGTTTATGAACATCCTTTTTCCCAGGATTCACAACTAGACCTGCAGTGCATGCTCAGCACAACCACCAGATGCCTGGTTTAACCCTGAAACCACATCTACACACCTGAGGGGGCAGCATGGCCCAGTAGGTATTTTCCATCCACCTTACGTCCCTTGGACTCAGTGGTTTAAAACAACCCTGAATCAAGCCCCTCAGTGGTTCAGTCAAAACAAGTTGGGGGTTGATGCCTTTTCCCCTCACTGAGGGTTTAGTCACAATCACTGACACCTCACATACACAGCTTTGCTCATCCCGAGGAGCTCCAGACACTGCTCTGCCCTGGGTTGGGCTCCCATGGGCACAGAGGAAACTTTACACAGTCAAGGTGCTCAGCTCTCCATCTTCCAGATCTGGGTACCCCGGGGCTTGCTATACTGGGCCTGAGGGAGCTCACATTGGTGCCCCCACAGATAGAATCCAACTCCACTGTACTTTCATGTACTGCTCTGCTGCATTTCCAGCAGCAGAGATGCATTCGCTCCTAATCCCTTTATAATTTCCCCCATTAACATTCTGTCTCTGCTTTTGAAGAGAGAAATCCTTTCTAAGTGCCTAACAAAGCTATGCCCCATAATTTTCTATTCATTTTGGAATCCTGCATGTTGCTGAAACTGGTACTACAATGAGATGTGCTACGGCCTAGCAGGGAATGCGTGGTAGCATCTAAAGTAGAATTTCCTCTATCACTAGCTTAGGAAGTATTAAGAAGACAATAATAGCAATCTCTGCCTGTTTAAGGATCAGCAAATGCTGATCCACATCTGAACACCTTATATGCTGCCAGACTACGCAGCAGCAGTGCGCAACAGAGCCAAAGTGCATCGACACGGTGGGGTGTGTTCGCAGCTGCAGTCAGTCTGGGCTCCTTGCATCCTGAAGCTGTAAGCATGAAGTTCTCCAGACTTAAATACAGATGAAAAACTTGTCCCCAAGCTTATCTGAGAGAAGTCCTATGTCTCCCGATGGCATCTCTGTGCAACAGCCACAGCTCCTGACTGAGGACAAAGTGACACGCTACTGGTGCAAGTTCCTGTCAACAACAATGCAAAACAGGGTGCAGGATCTGTCCCCCATGCCCAGAACAAGCCATGACATTAAGAAGTGCTGCATTCCTAGTGTTGTTCTCCCACAGCATTGCCCAAGTGGAAGTCTCGGCTGAGCAGAGCTACAGACAAGGCACTGGGACACCTAAAGAATTACCCCTCCCTGGTTGTGCAACACCTGTGTTATTTGTATAACTCAAACTATTGCCCAACAACTACATTTAGGCTCCTGACAATCATCCGATGCATATATAAGCTGAACCATGTCGTTGTTAGCCAATACGTACTAGAGATCTCAGCCATCCGTCTGCCCATGATGCTGCAAATCTTGCGCTGAAGCTAACCAGAAGGTTAGGTTTCCCATGGTCAGTCAAGGAACTAGTTATTTCTCCATTCCTGCTCTGCTGGTGCTTAGAATTCCTCATTTCAAGGACTGCAACCTTCTGATTTAATATGTGGGATATACAGCTGTTTGCCTGCAGCACAGGCACATGTCCAATAAAGATACATTTGCCCCCCTACCAAAGATGTGACTAGTTGACGCTGGTGTTGAGGAATAACATCATGCTTTGGAGGAGGAGCATGACCTTAGCAGGGTACCTGATTTATTATGAGAGCAAACCCTAGATTCCTTCCTCTTTCCATGTCACCATGTCACCAGAATTACTTATTTCCCATTAAAAGAAACTTTAACAGGAAGAAAATTCAGCTTAGAGGAGATGCTCTGCAGGTGCCAGGGAAAGCCTTCAGAAGGCAGAATGACCCCAGTGGTCCACTCGACTACCTGAAGCACGGGCACCCACTCCAGAGACTTAGTGTATAAGACCTTAAGTTAATTCCCTGTTAAAAGCCGTCTAATAACTGGTGACCTCTCCTAAATCTCAGTGGCAAATCTCCCCCCTCAGCCCGACTTAGGCAGTGATGGCACGCAAAGTTCATTTTTCAGTGCAGCAGAAGTCTCCATGTAGCTAAGTTGGACTAAGTTTAGCTCCATGGAGCTAAAGTATGGACAGAAAAGATCCAGAATCTGGAGGAAGTGGGGTTGCTGGATGAGAAGATAACTTATGCGAACATACCAGCCTAGGCTTTAAACCTCATCCCAGGGTGCTCTGAAGCCCTCAGATGGTCCCTTCGCTGCTTCGGTGCCCTCTGCAGAGCTCACTTGCTGGGATCCATCTGAGTGCAAGTCAGCCTGGCACAAACCCTCCTACTAATTCACAAAGCAGCATGATGCAGGCTTTACAACAGGGCTTTCTTCAGGCAAGTCATTAGACGTTGGGGAAATAAAACCCCACTCTGGGTGGCACCTACAGGAGATAATTGCTGCTGGATAGTCGCCTGGGGCTAAGGAGAAGCTATCAGCACAGAGGAGCTGCTGCTCCCCAGGTACCCCCAACTCCTTTACATCCACATCTTCCCTCTCCAAACTGCAACAGGGGAAATCCAGAAACATCGTGCAATCACTGCAAGTGCGTCCGGCAGCTTCAGAGCATGGTCAGACGAGACGGGTTAAACTGCAGTGCCAGCAACAACCCTGCTTCCCCCTCATCTGGTGGCTCCTGCCTTTTCCTGCTTTCCTCAGACGAGTCCCAGTTTGTCCTGAGGTTTGTTTGCTCACCTTGTTTATAAGAATGATAATTTTGGATGTGGTAATGGCAGAACTGTAGCAACATGCCTGCCTCCCACCCCCCATTCTCCCTCAGCAGCACGGGGCACAAAGCTGCGCCCTGCCATAGCCCAACTATTTCAGGTCCTGGGAAGGACCAAGATCCTCATAACTCACCTCCCAGCCTCTTGCTCACATCCTCTCTTGATCTCAGGTCCTGCTAGCAGACTGCAGACCCTTTCCTGGCCAGCACTGCAGCAAGCCCATTGGGGACCTACCTGCCCACTGCCGTGCTCCCATCCCATGTCATGCAGTAGCAGGGGTTGAACCAGCTGAAAGGCATTACAGGGTTTCACCTGATTTATTCAGGTGTATTTACAGGCCTGTCCCCCACAAACCCAATAAATCATGAACAAGATCCTCTCGGAATACTATTAATGGCATGTTTATAGTCAGCGGTTTGCAGGAAATTCCCTACCCACACCTCTCAGTGTCAGATTTATCATTTAACATTCAAGAGCTGCAATTTTATTGGGACACTTGATTCCTGTGTCAGAAATACACAAGCTATGGGTCCCTTGTCCCAGACGCGCATCTGAGGTTCTTCCCCAGCAGCTATTGACCATGTGTATTATCATGGTGCCTCACAGTCCTCGTCCTAGGACACCTCAGCACTCATCTGCACAAAGAAGGTGCCTGAAGCATGGTGACACCAGCTGGAAGGAGATTGGAAGCCACCGTCCCAAGCCCAGGAGGCAACAGCTCATTGCTTGGTGTCAAATAAAGGATGCTTGGCCAGGTGGGATAAGCCATGATGCATCTTGAAAATGAAGGCATGAGCGGAATTTGATGTGACACAGGGTGGGGACAGACAGGCAAGCACATCAATGTTGTCTTTTAGGGACCTGTTTCCAGATCAGACACAGCTTTGCTGTCATCCAGATTACTCCTTGGACAGACTGAATGGAGCCAACAACAAGGCTCAGCAATCCTGACCAATAGTCCCACTGGAAAGCACAAGTCAGACCCACAACCAAGCACAGATCCTGCAGGCACCTCAGAGCACAACCTGCAGTCAGGCTGACTGCAGTCCCAGCCACCTGGGTCCATTGCCCTGCTCCTGCACTTTCTCCGATTGCTCCTGGGGCAGAACTCTGTTTTGTTGTTGGCCATAAGGCTCCTCTGGCCTGATAGGGACATATTTTTACAAATCCCATCTAAACATGTCATCACCAGACTCATCCATCAAATCAGCTGTTTTGGGAGCCCAAAGCAGCCTTCCCCTCAGCCCCATTCCACCAGGAGCCAGTGCAAAAATGCTCCAAGTGATTAATGCTCACTATACTGCAAAGTACACCAAACCAGACAGGCCAGAGGGGAAGGCTCACCAAGTGGCTTTCTTTTAAAACCGATATTATCACCACAACGTATTTGTTCTTGTGCTAAAAAAGTTAGATGCCCGTAACTACTCTGCCAGAGAGCAGCTGGGAAAAACAGCAGAGAGATCAGGTCAACACATGACAAAGCAAAAAATCCTCTCTCCACTGACCATGTCCCAGCTCACCTGAAGCACCAGCAGAGCCCAAGCCACCAGGCTGGAGATAAACTGCAGCCCATGTAGTCAGAGCAGGGCAGGCACCAGCTGCATTCTGTTCCAGGAGGACAGATGCTGGGGTGGCCTGCAAGCCCGTACAAGACAAACTAAATGCTACACCTCTACTTGACTCTTCTTCCTCTGCATCCCAAACCCCAGTGCAGGAGTGTTTCCCTGTCAGTGGATTCCCAGCCTTGCTCCCCTTCTCCTCTCCTCCCATTCCCCTTCCTCCTGGCAGCAGGCAGGGCTAGGTATGCCACTCCTGGGTGATTCACTCCCTACCAGGCAGAAATGCCTTCTTGGATACACACAGCTGTGCACAGGGAAGAGGCACAAGTCCTCTGATCCGAGTTGAATCACTGCACCCGAATGAGCTCCTGCATGCAGGGACATGGCGCTCTCAGAGGTCGCAGCAAGGTGAGTATTGCAACAGTACGACGTGTGACTCACCAGCAGAGAAAAATGCCATTTGGGGTAGGAATCCAGGAATGTGAGGAGTAGAGCAACCTGCTAGCATGGAAACCTCCAGGTCTAGGTCTATCTCAGGACAAGAAGAAGAGCAAACTCGTGCAGAGTGGTGGGAAAGCATGGGGAACAGCATCAGGTTTGGGCTGGACGTTAGAAAGGGGGTTTTCGCAGGAGGGGTGATTGGGCACTGGAACAGTCTGCCCAGGGAGGGAGTTGACTCACCTTCCCTGGAGGTGTTTAAGGGACGGGTGGATGAGGTGCTGAGGGGCATGGTTTAGTGATTGATGGGAATGGTTGGACTCAATGATCCCATGGGTCTTTTCCAACCTGGTGATTCTATGATTCAGGTGAGCAAGCCTGCCCTGGGAGCAGCTGGCACCTCATTGTGCTGGTGAGGTTAGCGCATCCCAGTACCCGCTGAGCTCAAATAGAAAAGTTCCTCCTCCAACCACACTGCCAGGAGCTTTTTCTTCTCTTCCAGGATGTGATCTACCCACAGAAATCCCTTCATGAACAGAAGGGATCTAAATCACCGAAGGTTCTGGCTGGAGGATGCCAGACCACATCTGGCTGAACTCTGTCACAGCACCAGGTTCTTGGGGGGACAAGGGCAAGATCTTCACCTGTGCCCCAGCAGGGAGCCAATATCTCCACTGTTCCAGAGCCTGGATGCCTCTGCTGGCACTGCTCTGGGTAATTCCAGTTACATGCCCTGCACCTGCCCTACAGTGTAACAGACTTTTTCCCACACCCATGTTTTCTTGCTGGTCCCTAAGGCAAAGGAACTTTGATCAGGATTTCCATTTTGTGTTACAACAAGACCCAAGCTCCCTAGTCAACTGTCCCAACAGCTTTGCCAGGAGCAGAATGGAAGTTGGGCAGAGGTTCCCGGTAAGGCACCAAGGTTTTCCTAATCCCTGCTAGGAAATGCATGTCCGTATTCCAGGACGCAGCCTGGTCCTACTTCCAGCCAGCTGCAGCTGAGGGGGGGAAGGTGTCAACTGGGAACATCCATGTCGAGATGACACGATGGAAAGCTGGCAGGGTGTCCTCCCACACCTTTCCAGCTGGATTTCTTCCCAGGAACTGCAGAGAAAGGGAAACAGGGCGCCCATGAATCATTCACACCCAGGCTAGCAACAGGGGCTCCCCCGTCTCCCTCTAGCGACCGCAGCCCTCGGAAGAATTCAGGTTAATTAGGCTGTATCGTTGGCTCCTCTGGTTCACGGGGCCCTAGGACTTATTCTCCCAAAGGGCAGAGCCCACAGCGCTGATGAAGCTGTTGAGCAGGAGTGTCCCCAGACCGGTGGGAGAGCTCGTGTGTATGACAGCAGCGTGTCAGAGCAGGGCACGGAGCCAGAGCCCTGTTGCACAAGATGCTATGCACAATAGAGAACAAGGAAAAAAACAATATTATCTATCTATACAAATAAACCAGGAGCATCTCCACTGGGAATTTCTAAAAATTCACCACCCTTTGGGATGCAAAGCAGTTAGGCCCAGAGAGCAGCTAAGTATCATTATTAAATAAATTAATTAGCTCAGCAGAGCCCGCCAGGTACTGAGCACTTTCCACTTCCAAGCAGGTAAATGAGTCCGTGGGAACAGAGGCTCCTCCACACTTGCCAGGTAGTGCAGGCTGCATTTTAATGGCAATGCAATTTCTACAGTTCTGCCCCTAGAAGCATCATGTTGGGGTGCCACGTGTCCCCCCAGGAAGAGCCAAGGAGCCCTTTGATGCCACAGGCCACAGTCAGCTCTCTGCGCGCCCCGATGCAGGGGAAGGGGTTAGTGGCAGAAGGAGGCTTGTCCTCAGCAGAGCCTGTTTCCACCCCTGAGGAGCAGCAGGTCTGAGACCAGTGCTGCAGTCTGGGGGAACCACAAGCAGGGCTGGGAGGGCAAGGTGTGCCTGGCACGCAGGGCTGATCATCACCCCAGAGAGAGCAGCTTTGCATCACCAACTGCTTCTGCAGGTAGGCAGGAAACCTTTGATCCCCTCCCCAGCCATATCTTGCTGCCCTTAAAAAACAACTTTCTTCACCCTGGGGTCTGGCAGGAGCAGGCTAAGTAAATTCTCCTCTTCCATATTAATTGCAGCTGCAGACTACGCTGGCAGGCACAAGTCGGGCAGGCAGGGCAGGTGATGGGGCAGCACTGTCCTCTCCACTCCCCACCAGCCCAGAGGTAGGGAGCTTAGCTTTGATCCTCGATTAGGAAGAGGTGGCCCAGAGTCAGGCTGGCAGAGCTCGCCAAGAGGCAAAGGAAGTAGGAAAGAGGAGCTGGGGAGGGAAAGCAGAGGGTGGAGGAAGCAAGAGGGGACTTCTCTTCATCTTTCGTGCAGGTCAAGGTCCAGCTGCCATGGCTTTTCCTACATAACCCCTTCTATATGTCGTGCAACAAGATTTTCTAAGTCCCACTCCTCTTGCAGCAGCTTTTCTAAAGCTTCCAGCATATAAGTGGGATTTTTAGATTACTCGCCAAAAAACACCAGCACTGCTCTTGTAGGCCCCATTCTCAAAGCCAAGGGAGCAGGGACCCAGATCTCTCTTGCAAGAGGAAGTTCACAATTACAGCACAAGTTGTTACTGGAAAATAAAATTCCCTGGCACGTTACAAATAAAATCTGAATTCCCCAAGCTGGGGTACAAGACAGCCCATTGCATTCATTCCAGGACCCATTTGAAAGAGATAATAGGACGATATTTATGATGGCAGAGATAGATAAAAGTTGGTAGGAGAAAAACTCCAGGAGGTCATTTCAAACAATGAATATTACATCCACAAGAGCACAAGACTCATTTGCAAATATAACTCCCCAGTGAACATGCATTGCTGACAACTCCTGAAATTAAATCTGAGCACACACACACCTGTAATCTGAGCAGCACTATTGCAAATGTCTCCAGAGAACCCAAACACACTATCTCTTCCTCTGCTCAGAGGAAATGGAGTTATTCAGACTCTAAGACCCTGCAAACAGCCTTTAACTTTCATCGATTAGTAAGGGTAGCAGTCTTGCAGATAGTAGCTTTGTCTGGGGCACAAGGCTGCTTGCAATCAGCTGCTGCCCAGGGTTGGGATCTCTGCCTTGGTATAAGCTTCTGACACACAGAAAGTTACTAGTCATATTCCCACCTGGCAATGGATGATCATTCAGGGTGATTCCACCCTGTATCTCACCTCAGCATTCCCCGTGGGAGCTGCCCTCAGAGCAAAGCACAACCCACCCATCCCAAGCCCTCCTGCCTGTACAGATGTACCTGCCCATGCAAACGCATCAAGTGCTCTTGCCTCCCAGCCTCCTCCAGAGCCACAACAAGCTGCAGCAACTCCAACAGGCTGCTGAAACATCTCATGTCACCCCACAGCTGAGAAATCCACAGATTTGCCTTGACTTGGGCAGGACCAGGCAGAGCTGCTGCCAGGCTGAGCCTCCCAGGGAGGACTGATGATTCCTGCCAGGAGCCAAGGCTCTGAAAAGGGACATTGTTTCAAGAATGATTTCCAGTTTCCCCCTCATGCACACACAAGTCTATAGCTTCAACATGGCCTTTTTGTGAGGTGCCTGCTACCACCCACTATCAGCAACAAGATAGGAGAGGGATAGTCAAGGGAAGAAGGGAGAAAACCCTGGGCCAGTCAGCTGAATCTGGGACGCTCTGGAGAAGTGCTGAGCCCTGCCTGGGTGCTCCACATTGATTTAAGGGCACCTGAGAGTCGTGGAGAGCTCTGTTTTCCTTTCAGGCCAAACCCTGGCTTCCAAATAGCACCTGCTGTGGCTCAGGAGTTGTGCCGACACAGTCATTGCCGGAGGAAACAGGTTGCAATACCTCACTCCCCCTCCCCAGCCCATCTTGGCTAAGGCTACATTGGCAGCTGGGAAGAGGCCACGTTGAAATGGTGACTTCAGACTCTGCAGGAGTTTGATTTGGGAGGGCAGAGCACTCCATGCAGCACAGGAAAACCTCAGAGGACGACCAAGCTGTCCTGGCCTCCTTGCACACAGCCTCACTTGCTGCAACTTTGCAGAGCCACGACAAGAAGGATGGAAAGCAGCCTCCGCCTCTTTCCAACAAATAAGCCTCTCAGCAGGGTGTGAGACAATTTCAGAGGCCCCATAACAGCATCCCAAATGCCTCATACCAAACGCAGTCCCTCAGGGCTCTTTAGCCACCATCCTTCCCCTAGACAAAAACTAGTTTAAAGCTGACTTCACGCACACACTCCAGCTACAGAGCTCCATTCCTATTTCTTCTTGCCCTGCAAAGATCCCCCATGCCCCTTGCTCACAGCAGCACTTCACTCCTCAGGGCAGCTAGTCCCACCAAGGTGGACTTACTCTTATCCGTCTTACAGTCCAAAGCCACCACTCCAATCTGGATTTGGTCACACCAAAGCACTCTTAGAGGAGCAACGAGCAACCTCTCCTCAACCTTAACCTCCTGCCAGCCACTCCCCTCCCCTTTATCAGGCAGCAAACTCCCCACCTGCACCAGCCACCAGCACCATTTCCCCTAACCCTTTCTCTTCCAGCATGGGGCCTACCCAGAGGTGATGCAGGTACCACCACATACATCAACATGACATCTAAACTTTGGGAACTCAAACATAAACGAGACTACAGATAAACCAGCCTCCCGTGTTTACTTTCAAAGCTCAATGCAAATGAGTACAGAGGACGCTTGTCAAAAATCAATGTTGCCTCCTGCTGCAGCATTGCAGCTCTGTTGTTAAAAAGAAAACAAGAAAACCCTGGTTTATGGGACAGCTTAGTACTGGGTCCTGTCGATGGGTCAGGAGCATCTGTCAAACATGCAGCCGAGCCAAGAGGCTGGACAGTGGCTTGAGGTTTCAGCAAAGCCTCCTGCAAAGGACTCAGTGCTTGTCATGGTCCTGGGGAGGATTTGCATCTGCTGAGAAAGGAAGAGTGGGGCTGCACTCCTGACACCCATCCCTTGCCAGTGGTCAATGTTGCTCAAGCTCCTGGGCACCAGGGTTCACCTCACACTGCTGGGAGCAGAGCAGGAACGCTGGGCAGAGGAATCATGTTCACACTCTGTGCTACCTCCAAAACATTAATGGATGGTTTGGAGCAGGATGCCAGAACCACCCATCATACTTCACTTTTTTTTTCCTTTAGTCTTTTCTATAATCCTTTAATGAATTAAGTGGAGTAATTAAGCAGGATTTGTTTTTTTAAAGTGAACGTGCATGAAAAAAAAGAAAGGTATTTTGCTGTTCAAACACTTACTATGATAATTAATGCAAAGCCCCTCAGCTTTAGGGATTCTCCACACCTCACACCCAGCCCTTTTTCTGTTTATCTTTCTGGCAGACTGCTTCTCATATTTATTCTAATGTGCGTTGACCCTTCCTCTAGCTCACGCTATGCCCAAACTGCACGAGACAGGGGGAGGATGGAAGGGTGGAGATTCAAAGCTGCTTCAGAGCAAAAGCCTTAACCCAACATCAATGGTGAAGGGCCCTGTCATAGCAGAAAACTGAGAAATCTCCTCTCTTGCAGAATTCAGGGGGCACCACAAGGTCTGCACAAGGTCTGCATTGTAAGCAAAGCCCTGGCACTATGGGGCTGCTTTGCACTCCTCTCAGGGCCACGTTGCCTGGTGCTACATGCAAAGAAGAGGTGCCTTTTGCTTTCATCCACTTCCCAAGCATGGCCTCATTGCACCATTTTCCACAGACTTAAGGCAAGCCAGAAAAGCTGTGTTTACAGGACACAATGAAGAGACATTGTCTTTGCTATTCAGTAGTGTAACCAGCCCTCATTTCAAGCATCGGAGTTGACTCCTCATGCCCAGTTCACTAGGGAAGGATCTACTGGACAGGGTGACAAGGCAAGCAGGTTCACCAACCCTGACAAGGCAGAGTGTTTGGATGTGAACAGGAGACCAGACAGGCTGGCCTTCCCAAGACAATCCTTTGGTAAACTGCATCTTCTGGTCCCACCAGACCTTCTAGTCCTCAGACCCGTTCTCCATTCCTCTGCTCCCCCTCACCCACCTAATCTGTGTTTGATTTAAAATACTGGTAAGTATGGCTGAACATCTCTGTGCCTTAGTTTCTCCAGCAATAAAAAGTAGGTTAACAGACCCCCTGCCTCCCTTGGCAGGCGCTGGGAGGTGATAGACATCTGAGAAATATTGTGGGCCTGGGTCAACATCTAGAGGTGTCCTGCTCCTCCTGCTCTCATCACAAGTATTTTGCCCAGAAGACTGACAGCCCTACAAACGTTCTTAACTCCTCACCACAGCAACAATGGGAAGGAACCCAGAACTGATAAAAAACAGCAGCACAAGTCCAAGGAGAAATCTCTTTCTCATTTCTCTTTGCTTGGGCAAAGTGTTTGAAGATGAGCAAAGTCTTACCTGTAGCTTTATGGGCCGTTTGCAAATGTGACTCACTTGAAAGCAGGTAGTGGGTCAACAGTGAATCCTAAATGCACTGTCCCAGCTGGGCTGGATGATATCCCTCAGCACTAAGTTTCGCTGTTTGGGCTGGGACAATGCCCCTGCAATCTGCATTTCTCTCTCTTGGCACTCCTTTTTTAACTTCATCCTGTTTCCATCAAAATGCATTTCCTGACACAAAAAGGTCTTGGTAAATTTTCTCTGACTCATCAGACTGGCCAGACAAACCTTCTACCTCCATGGGAACTGGACCATCCTGTTTGTGGGTGCAACAACCACCCCCAGCTGTGTGATGAGGGCTGAGGAAAGCTGTTTCCATTGTGAAACACTCCTTGCCAGATGTGGGCAAGGCCTCCCTCACATCTGTACAGCAGTTAGACATGTTTTATTTTCTTTCTGAGGTTTTTTGTTACCCTGTTCCAGAGCAGAACAAGCTTTGGAGATGAGGTCTTTAACCTATTTCTGCAGAGAAGTCCACCAACTTTTTGTCTGTAGGTCCATGGTTTTGTAAACCCAGAAGGAAGGCAATAACCACCACAGAAAATATTTTCCCCGTCAGGAGAGAAGTTTACCTCCTCTCCTGTGGTTCCCTGTGAGAGTCAGTGGGAGTTTGGACAGTGGATTTTCCAGTAGTACAAATTCACAGAGATTTGGGTTGCTGGTACTGTGGCCATTGGTGGCCATCACACTTTACAATGTGTCTGAGACCCTAGCTTTCTCTGTATTAACATGCAAAGTGCTGCATAAGTCTCAAAGCCCGCAGTGCTCATGGCCAAACATAACAGTCTATAAAGCTGATGGCCCTTGCTTGATTGTCCAGTTCAGCCAAGTAAGCACTTTTCCCCTTGGGCTGCTGTGAAATCAGGGAAACTGCTTCCACAACATCCCTGGGAAATCTCAGGGACACACCATCCATCAATATTTTGCAGTCCAAGACAACAGCAACATCTCCTGCTACACTGGTACAAGCCCAGACATTGTGCTCTGGCTTCCTGTAAACAAGAGCTGTTTAGCTCTAAATTCTCATTTTGGCTCCCCTGGTTCAGTGAGGATGGTATCAAGATAATCATCACAGGGATTGTATTCCTGGTACGAGGCTGCATTGCACAATGGCACCTCTTTATAATGCCCTTGGAGCAAGGAAGTTCCAGACTGGTTTCTCCGCTAGGCATGACTGGGTGTCGAGTCTCAGCAGCAAGACAAAGGAGAAGTAGTAGACAATGAGGATCTGAGAGGACAGCAGGAAAATATAGGATTGAGACAACTGATTAACAGAAAAACATTTATAAACTGCTATGCAAGGGAGAAGAGCGTACAAAAGATCTGGGCTCAGGTAGAACAGATTTTTTTTTCCCAAAGCAAGATAAAGAAGGAGAGGAGTGGTCTCTGGAGAAAAGAGTTGGTGGTCTAGGATTTTTCAGGCCAGACCAGAACAAACACAAGTTATTTTCCTACTTGAAAATTAACCTGCACTTTGAAAGGGTTTCTGCCTGAGCCAGGCTAAATGGAAACCTGAGTGAAGTAAGAGAACACGCAGTCCCCTGTGCTGCCCATGCCTGATCTCCCAGCGCCTGTGCAATCCCCAACATGTGATCCAGTGCCCTGGACTCAAAGTTAAACATCTAGTCTAGGCTAGTGGGGCCAGTGAGGGCAGAGAGGCATCTTCTGGGAACAACTCATTCCCCCTGGGGAGACACAAGAACTTATGGGGTTGTAATTCAACCTCTCATCCCTGCTCCACCCTTCAGATAAATTAATTTGCTGTCCTCTTTCCCTACTCTGGGTAAAGACCCAACCATTTCCCATGGTCTCCCCTCTACCCTTCTTCACTGCCACTCCCATCAACCTCTTTCTTCTGCACAAAAGTCAAGCTGAAGCTTGGTTTCTCAGCCATGACAATGGAAAGGTGTGTCTGCACTAATCCACCACAGCCCCAGCTCCTTCCTGAGCAACAGGGCTGTGAGAAGGGACTTGGTGAGTCTCTAATTTGGCTGGGAGCCACCATGCTTTGCAGCACTTGATGTGGAGAAGGGGCTCCAGTACAGTAATTTCAGAAAAACTTACGGTGGCCTGGAACATTCCGGTGAAGAACATAATGACCCAGTAGAGTCCTGTGAAGAGTACCAGCTCCTTAACTAATTAAGATAGGAGGGTTAAGGAGTCTGCGCTACGAGACTGTAGGCACTCTGAGAATGTAAGGCCAGTAATACTACCTCAGTAACCAAGAGAGAAACCCCCTGCGAGACTTGGAATTGAGATGCTCTTCCCTGGGTACGCGGGCAAAAACTTCACTTTGTCCAGCATGCTTTGATGAAATCAGCCACTGAGGTCTGGTGGGCAGTTTTGTTTGAGGTCACTTCCCCAAGCCTCACAGGGACACGGTGGATCTTCTCCGCGCACTGCCCTGACAGCCACCCTCTGGAGACTGCAGTCACGCACTGCTCCGGATTCAGTCACTGCCGTTCCAGCCAACGATGAGATCAGCCATCCAGCACGCAGTGGAAACCGATTGGCTTGAGATGAGCTAATGCCTGCTCTGCGCAGACGGATGGAGGGGGAGGAGGAGACACATTGACTCACTGGCTCATCCCATGATGAGAGCCATGGTCCAGCCTGTGCCCTTCCAGGAGGACAGAGCACAACTCCCACCTCCTGATGGGGTTCCACTTGACGCGGACAATGGGAGTGGGACCATGGCACACCCTAGCACTCTCTCCAGCAGGTCTTTGTTGACTTCCCTGCAACACCAAACCTTCTCCTGGGGTCTTGTGCAGCATCTCACCCCAACCCATCACGGTCCCATCTGTCTGTAGAGTGATGACATCCCCTCTGTGGGCTGGCATCCCAGCCTTCTGTTGCACTGAGCTTCTGACTCTGTGCTGGTGCCAAATGGCTTCAGAGGCAGATGATTTCATCTCTTTTAAAGGGGCAGGGGATTTGTCAGCAGTGCCATGTAGGAATCAGTGTGCATCATCCTCAGTGGGGAAGCCAACAAGGGGAGCAGAGCACAGCAGTGGTTATGACCTCCAAAAGTGTCCAAAGAGATTTGGATTCCAGTCCAACAGTACCAAAACCTAAGAGTCCTTCACGCTTAGCCATCCATTGCGTTTGATCTGTCCCACACAACAGCTTTGTGCAACACCATGGAGCGTGAGGGACCTGATTCCAGGGTGAGCTCTGTGGTGGTGGCCTCCTGTGTGTGAAAGGGCAGGGAGTACCCAGCATTCAGCCTCAAAAGCCAGAGTCTTAGTGGAGCCTGTACTGGATGCTGGGGAGACTAGGAGTGATTTGCATTGCACCAGCCTCTATCCCCAAAATTAAGTATGATGGCTGGCTTATATTAAATCCACTCAATCAACAAATGCCTCTTGGACCTCAAGCCAAGATAACCTGGAGATGCTTTAATTCAAGTTCGAACTTTTACTGGGTAAAAAGGGCATCTCAGAAAGGGCGTCAGGCTTGCACACAGAGACAAGGTTCAGGGCCTTTGGTTATCAATGCAAAGCAACAAATAGATCCACTCTATGCCCCTTGGGAGGCTTCAGGAAGATGAGAGAGATGCAACCTGCCTGTCCCTCTCTGCAGACAGAATCTGCCTTTCTCATCCACATGTTCTGCCCAGCTGGGAGATGCTTGGTACTTTGTGGCTCCACAGGAGACTCATCAGAGCAGCTTCATTATCAACGCTGGTCAAAGAGGTTGCAGTGCACCCACGAGCACAGGGAGCCAATTCCTGCTCAGGGTTGGATCCTCCCTTCCCCCAGCGCACACGCTCCCGCTTGTTGGGGAAAATGCTGCTCTTGTTCCAGGCAGATAATCGCCCCTTCCCTTGCAAGTCCCTGCATGCTCCCGTGCAAACATACCCACAGAGGATTTCAGCACAGCAGATGCTGAGGCTCCAAGGCCAGACCCACAGACCAGCTCTCCTTTTTGCGAAGGGGAAACCAAAGTTGTTTGTCCCTGAGGGATGTAACTGTCCATCTGCCCCAGGGGCCACTGGATCCCAGCACACTAGCAAGTGGACGTTTGCTGTAGATTTGAAGGTTGCTAATAAATCGGTTCAGGCACCATGGGAGAGCAAGGGGAATTGGGACCACTTGGGAAGTGCCCACCATGAGGCTGACTGCCCACCTTCACCACGACAGCTGGAGCATTTCATCCCTGGCTAAGCCAGTTTGCTCAGAGGGTGCCAGACTCTCAGCAGGGGTGACCGAGGGGGTCACATCATCCTGTCTGTTTGGAGGGTTAGGAGAACCACCCTGGTGCCACATCTCAACAACACTGCCCTGACCTGCAGGCAATGCTTCGGCGGGGCCAGCTGCCAGCGTTGGCCAGGAAGGGCATATATTTAATTGGATGAGCTGTAAGATGGGCCCGCAGGCATGTGTTGAGGAGACAGGCAGATCTGGTCCCCAGGGCAGTGAGTAGCTATAGCCATTGGCAGTGAGGCCCCTCTAAGTGTTTCTTGTTGGTCCAGAGAGACCTGTGGTGATTTCCCTGCCCTAGCCTGAACATGCTGCTTCTCTACAAAACTCTTTGTGTGCAGCTAACCCACAGCAGAACCTCTCAGCTTTATCAAATGGAGATCTTGGGCGGAACCAGGAAATGAAATCTCTCCTGTGATTAGGGAGAAAGCAGCATCCTTGCCAGCCAAGTGATGGAGCTCTCACATTCCCCACACCCTGGAATAGAGCCCATTGCATTTGACAGGGTGAGACCCCAGCAGCAGGACAGCTTACGGAGCTTTTGTTGGCTTGATGATTGACTGTCTGAGCAATGTGAAGCAGCACACTGGGCAAAGTATCATGCATGACTGTCTTCTTTCATTCTTTCCTCCTGGTGCAGCTCCTCAAGTCAGCCCAATCCTCTCTGCTTGCAAACACAGGTAATTCTGCAACTTGCTCCTTTCTGCAGGAGTTGCTCCTTGGGACAAACTAAATCACTTTTCTTCCCAACCCAGCTTGACTTCAAGTTGAGTAGAAGAGCTGAGAAGGCAGAGCAGGATAGTTTTCACCAGTCCCAGGTTCTCTCCCATGACCGATAAAGAATTAACATCTTGACCTCAGGAGAAGTTCTTCTGTGCTTCTTTCCCTTCCTGTATCACTGGGACAGTAACTGATCCAAATGGTCTCTAAGAACCCATGTTTGCCTTTGTATGGAAGGCAAGAGTCCATCTTAGTGTCATAGCCAGCTATAATCTGAAGATTTTGGGGTCCCTTCTCCATATCTAGGATGCTGCTTAGCCTGGTGGCATCAGGAAACATAATATTTCTTATTAAACCATCTGATACATTTGAAAAATTGGAAATACTTTTGGACAACCAGGTCCCACTATACCTGTTGGGCTGATATAATGTTTCTCTGCTCTGTAGCCAGGGAGCAAAACCTTCTCTGAGAGCTGAAACTAAGTCCCTTGCAAGTCCCTGCACAAGGAAGATTGGTACATGCTCTGCTGTGGAAAGGAAGACCTGGTGTTGCCAATCTGTTGGCAATGGGACGGAGTTGCCAGCAGTTTTTGCACTCTCTGAACATTTGTACGCATTTTGTAAGGGGATCGAGTAGTAACCACTTTCTGCAGGTAATAATCAGCCTTTCTGCGGGATCTGCTTGATACATGGCACCGGCTTCTTCAAACAGTATTTCATCAACAAAATAGAGCAAAGAAAGGGACTGGAAGAGCAATGAGGCAGCACAGGGCTGTCTTATAGACAGCAGGATAGTCTTCTGCCTTGCTGAAGAACAGCATTGCCAGCCTTCCTAGCTGAGAGTTCACACCTTGCTGTTCTAGATGAGACCAAGTCCCCACATCTGATGTCTCCAGGGTTACCTGCTGCTCCAGATGCAGGCAAAAGGAGCGAGGCATCTGGCCAGCTGTGAAAAGCTCCAAATATAGGGAAATGTTGGTTCTTGTAGCAATCAGCTGATGCCCTGAAGCCAGAGGTTTGCTCACTTGTACCTTGGTATGTCTAAATATAATGCAAGTATTGTTCTAAGCCCTGCCTCAGCCCCACTGAAATCCAGCCACCAGTACCTGATTTTCTCGCCTTCCGTGGCTGTGAGACACGCAGCTGCATGAAGGAGCTTTTCCTTTCATTCCTCCCAAATGCACCTCCCATTGCCATTACAGACTGATCACCTGGCTTCTTTTCATGAAACATCTTAAAGAAGAGGAGCTCATTTGTAATTTCAAGGTACTATTACTTCTCTTATCACTTTATCAAAATTTCCCTGCAAGTTTTCCTGCAAGTCATCTGAGTAAACCAGCTGGAAAAATGGACAAACCGCACATGCAAATCCAACTGGATTTATGCCCTCTTCTCATTCAGTTCAAACTGTTGCTAAAAGGCCATGATGAGCTTGAAAACAAAGTCATTTTCCAAGTGAAGTTAAAATGCTGTCAGGAGAGCTCTCTACATAAACATTTGTAGCACAATAGCTAAAGATCAGTTCCCAACCCAGCAGAGCCCGGGGTAACCACAGGGAGAGCACTCAGTCTTACCATCCCATGCAAATTTCATCTCTCATTCCTGTCCCAAACTTTTCACTAGATTTCTCCTAAAATGCTGCACAATTTTAATTCTCTCAAAACTGCATTTTCTGGTGAATTTACCAAGTTGCTCTCATTCACCAATCAAATACATCACTGATCAACCTCTTCACATATTTTTGGATTCATGAAAACACATGATTTTTTTCCCATGGATTTGTATCATGTGGTTTAATTCAGCTGTATCTAGTTTGAGGCAAGTTCCAAACAAAGTTGTATGTGTGGCTGGAGGCTTCATAACCTGCTGTCCTGGGGTATTTGCTGATGACTAGCAAGGTGCAAGTTTTAACCAACCACTGCTCCTCAAAGAGGATGCTAAGGGGGTCTGTCTCTCTTCTCTGCCCACTCCTATACTCACTTTCATCAGTGTCCCCTGCACAGAGCCTCAAAAGGAGCGGATAGACCTATTCGGGCTGATTAAAATTGTCCAGTTTTCACGTTCTTTATTCTTAAAACTGTACAGAAAGCTTTCTGGTCCTTTCCTCTGCAAAATGCACCACAGGGGGGGAAATCCTCAAGCAAACCTGAGCATTGATTTCTTAGTTTAAGACCTACTCCTTTATCTGTTCAAATCCCACTGCAATCTAAAGGGGGTACATTAGTACTTACTGAGGGTTGGGAGGAAAAAGAGGGGGGGGAGTGGGACCAGGACAAAGAAGACTGAAGCTACCCGCAGACTGCAAAATGCTCCAGCCAAGGTGACAGGGAACACTCACAGAAGGGTCTGTGTCTCCATCCAGCCCTGCACAACACTCCAAGAGTTGGGACGTCCTTTCTTTCACAAGAAAAATCCCCCAAAGCTGTGGTACGATGTCTGGTCTCCCTGTTCTGCCGTCTGTCCTTGCTGCCTCCCTCTCTTTTCTTTGCCTCCTGCTTTTTGAGGACAGGGACCACCTTTTCATTCTCTGCCTGTACAGCACCAAGCACCCTGGGGCTTGTTGGCAGCAGCTTGGGTTTCTGGGGGCTCCCCCAACACAAACAACAACAACCTTCAAAGTGCCTCTCCACATGCAGCTGCTCTGAGGGTGGATTCAGGTTTCCCCCACCCCCTTCTCCCCATCCCTCCTTGCAACACCCACCTGGTAGCTACTTAAGAAGAGTCTTTGGGTTTTTCAGGTGTGTTGGAGGGATTTACCTGACTTATTCCACCCCCCCTGCTCCCTTGCAGTTGAGGTCCTATATTTCATGGCAATACTAGATAATCTAACAGTAAAAAGCTCTGCAATTATTTGGCTCTAAGGCTTGGGTCCTTGCCCAGCTCTGACATACACACACACGCACACACACAGGTTCACTTCTGCACTGAGAGAGCGGGCGATGCCTCTCCTCTTCCTCCTCCTCCAGTCCGTCACGGGAGGGTTGGCTTTTCAGAGAAGGAGTTCCACCTCCTGCAACTTTCTCCCTCGCTGCTCTCAACCTGTGCTGCCGGAGTTTCAGCCAGAAAGAAGTCCCTTCTATCAGGAATTACTCTGAGCCTTCTCTGATTTGCAAGCACCATGGACCCCCAGCAGCCAGCGAGGTGCTGCTGCGGGAGAGGATTTTCAGCAGTGGGAGCAGAGAGGCAGTAAACTTTAGGAGAGGTCTCTCTCCTGTTGCAACAGGTAAGGCACGCCGCTCGCTCATGTGGGAAGTTGAAATGACTCAGGGAGCAGTCTGTACAGCAGGGATGGAGGAAAGCATGGAGGATGGAGAGATTTAGTCGTGAAACTGCTTTTGCACGTGAGTACCTTTTACTGGAAACAGCCTTAACCTAAAGGTAGGGCTTTGGGATGCCTTTCATCTTTTCCTCCCTTCTGGCAGCCCTAGCATGGGGTCTTATGGAAGGAGCCAGGAGAAACTTCAGCCGTGTTTGCATGCAGTTTGCATCTGGTCTTAGCTGGGAAACTTAATCACATTGCAGCCAGTGCAAGCAGGTGGGCTCTGGGTAGCAAAGGTGAATGTTGTGCTGCTGAGCAAGGCAGACAAGGAGGCACTGAATAGAGAAGCACTCCAGGTGCCCGCACAGGGCAGGATTCCTGCAAGAAGCATTCTTGTGCTGGAGTAAATGGATGAGCTGCTGCAAGAACAGTGATGGCGCCCGGCTCTAGGCTCAATTGTTGGTCGAATACAACCTTACTAATAATGGGGCAAGGCAGTATTGCTCCAAGCTCTGCCTCCGTGTTCCCCATTAAGCCACTTCCATTGTTGGCTCAATCCTGGCTGTGCCTTGGGTATCCTTGTATGTAGATGTGGCACTGGCAAGAGGTCCTTGCCTGGAACCCATCCTGGTCCCCATCCACAAAGGGCAGTAGAGCTGGGGACCCGAAGTGAGAATCACTGTCCCTGCTTCACACCGAAGAATATGTGTCATCGTACGTAACGCAATTCTGTTAACTATCTGGTGCATCATGGCAAAGTAAGTTGAAATCCCAGAGAAAATCCAGTCCCAGTTCAGGATGTGCAGGAATTATGGTGCTGAGAAAAGAGGTGAAAATACAGGAAAGGAGGCCTGGGCTCTTGGCGCAAACAGGGCCCTTCCAAAGAGCAGTTATCAGCTAATCAGCCTCCTGGGGAATTAAAGACAGACTTGGTGGAGTGCAACACTCCAGCAGGGCAAAGATCAGTTGTCACACGACAGGAGCTGCTTTGAACAAGACTCAAAAATGCTGGTGCTCTCTTGGGTTTGCTGCTGTCAAGAGCTGAGAGTTTCCAGGATGTATGAAATGCAGGCTGTGTGGTGGCCAGGGCAGGTAGGGCTGTGGCTGGTGAGCTGCTGCTGTGCCCAGGATGCCCTGGATCCAGACAGGAGGGCACAGAGCTTGCTGTGTCCTCCACCCTGGTGTTCGGGGTTAGGGGGAAACCAGCCATGAGACCCATAGGGATCTGCTATGGATCTCCAGGCTGTCAGTTGCTGAGACCTGGGAGGCTATTGGAGCCTCTGGATGGAAAGCAAACAGTCTGTATCGGGCTCCTGAGGAAGGCTGGGCTGTCTCGGAATTCGGGGACGCAAAATCACCAGGCTTGGTATTAGGCACCCTTATCATCTCCTAATATGTAGCACACCTCACCTTATCAGGAACAGTTCAGAGACATCTACTTGTCTGATAAGCGGTTGGGGTTCCTGAGGAACTGAGCAGGCAAGAGGTTTGTAACCCAGCCAGGGGCTTCAGCCTCTGCTTCTCTGTCTGCTTGTTGTGCTCTAACATACTAGGTAATATAGCAAAGGTGAGCCCGACTGCGCTGCCCATGGAAGTGAGAGTGCAGCAGGATCTTCTCCTCTCCTGAGCCCTTCCCTCAGCTGCAGCTCGCACCATGGAAGTGTTTCAAATCCTAATGCTCTCAGAAACCAGAGCGTCTCCCAGCCCTCCAAACAAACAAGCATCATTCATGTACGAAGGTAGAGTTCAAAGGAGGTGTAACACCTGGAATCAAACATCTGTTAGAAACTAATGCATTTTGCATCCTACGCTCCTGCCAACTGCTCCAAGGCAAGTCCTACAGGATCGTTCCAGCTACCTCCTTCCTACAGAAATTGTATTCCCTGCTCCGCACACCTTGCTTTGTTTTTTGCCACGTGTGGAGTATGCGAGTGCAGCTGCACCCAGAGCAATAGTGGGCTTTCTTCTGTACCACGGGCAAGCATAAGAGGATTAAATACCCTCAGCCCTTTTTCTTTTCTTTAAAATGGGTTGGCAACACTGATGTTCCATTGTCTGTTAGCAAGCTGATTTGCTGAGCAAGCAATTTTTCCACCTAACCACACTTTTTCCTTGGCAATGGAGCAGGTACTGGTTTATTAGCAAAAAAAACTGTCTTTCCAAGTTCTTGGAAGAAGGAGCTCCAGGCAGAGGCGAACTGCAAGGGCTGTTAGGAAGGTTTGTAGCTCAGAAATGAATGAGCACCAGGTTTGAAACAAACCAAAGGAATTTTTCTTGTTTTTTTTTCCACCAAGAGGGCATAATTCTGGAATATTTTGCCAGAGGATATTGCAGAGGCCAAAAGTGAATTTGGTTTCAAATAAGTTTATGATCCATTTGGGATGGATAGATCCAGTGGAGGTTATTAAACACAACAACTGTGCACTTACACTGGTGCTGAAGAAGCAGCACGTTACATGCACCTTGTTTCTTATGCTCCCTCACTGAGCAATCAAACCTGGCCATTTTGGGAGAGAGATACTAGAGAGGTGGCCAGGTGTGGGTGTTTTCATGTTCTTATGTTGTGGGACTGTTTTGGAGTGACCAGGTTGTGCCATGGATAGATGCTGCGACTCAGGCAGCCCAGGATGGGCTGGTCATGCCATGAATAGATACTCCATATGGCTCAGGTTGACAGGGACGTTGCATGCCCAGCATAGTATCTGGTTGTCGCAGGTGCCGCAAGCAGCATTTTCACACAGCTGCCTGCTCCACAGATGCATTACAATAGCGAGAACTTTCAGAAATATGTTTCGAACAGACAGTCCAGAGTGGGAAGTAGTGCCTTGTGCTGGAGTATAACAACAGCAGTGAGACCAGCCTGGGCAAACAAGCCTGTTTCAGGTGTTAATCTTTTCTCTGCTGAAACCCTGAGCTCCTCAGGTAAGGGGCTGGCATTGTATCAGTTTGTAGACACCATGGATACCACAGAGGACGCGGGCAGGTGGGTCTGAGAGCTAAAGGTTTGCTATCAGCTTGAAGGTGTCTCTTTGCATTCAATAAATATCTGCTTCAGGGAATTTCTGTGATACAGCTACTGGTATCCTGACCAGCCAGCCTTTAGCAAAAGAGGATCATGCCCTGATCATTTCATTCATTCTGTCCTCTGTGTCCTTACGCTGCCTCTGAGCATGGGAGAGGAATGGGAAGAAGCAGCACAAGGCAGACAGATGGCAAGAGAGTGAAAGAGGATGCGGGCAGAGCAGAAAGCTGCTCTCTGTGCTCACCTTCAGGTGCCAGAAGGGAAAGACCAGCAGGATGCTGGGCAGGAGAATGAGAAGATCTTTGTGTCAGTGCAGGGACAGGCCTGCATATGAGTAAGAACTGCCTAGTAGGAGATAAAAAGGTGAGGGGGGAGTCACAGTGTTCAGGGCAGAGGGAAGTCAAGCGGTCCAAGTCCTGCTGAGTTCCAGGGCTCCTCACCTGCGTCCAGCAGGGCTCATGGTCCCTCACCCATCTCTTCATGACAACATGCTCTTGGACCCATTCCAAACAAATTTTACTCACTGTAAGATACTATATATGTTCCTCATGTTATCAGAGAAGGGACACTGGAGGACTGCTGGCACTCAGGTGATGCAGCCAGTGCCCTTGTTGCAAACATCCAAGTTGAGTTAAGGTGCAGATGAGGACTCACAGGTCAAATAACTCAGGGTTAGAGCCCCTTCAAAAACTGGGCAGATCAGCTGTTGTCTCCAGGCTGATGTGGCAGCTAAGCCCAGTGCAGGTTCACAATTCTGGTGGGTTTGATGGGAGTATCCTGGGATCCCAGAAAGGATTGCACAGACTTTGCAGCACCTAAATAAACATCTGTTTTGTGAGCAGCAGAATTCATGAAGCTTGATTGCCTGAGGTGCTCTCTCTCGTGTGGATTCTCTGATGTCTAATAATCGGGTTGGGCTCATATTAGAGCCTTTTCTTCCAGCTGGGAGTCCTAATTTGGACTTTTCTCCTCTCTCCTGCTGCTTTTCACAAGCTTGTGCAAACCTAAATCCTTTCAAGTCTTTACATATCTGGTTAAATTTGTCTGAAACTGGCCAGTGGATTCAAAAGGTAGCAGAGAGGCCTGACAGTGTGTCCCATGCACCAGCTTCTCTCAGCAGGCTGCAGACAGAAGAATGATTATCAGTGCAAGATAATTTTTATCCCAAGCATGAAGAATATGTGCAAGGCTGAGTATGAGTTTTGATAGGAGAAAGCAATCAAGATAGCCCAGCATGCCTTATGGGCTCTCACAGCCCGTGCTGATGGTCACAGCCCGTCTGCTGGGCCAGCTGGTTTGCAGTGAACAAGGTATGCAGCCCTTGGCAGTTACAGCCTCCATGGGAGCTAAATTCTGGAGGGAGACATGCAGTCCGAGCAGCAGTAGAGTTGGGACACGCTCGTGTGAGTGCCTGGCATGCTGCAGCTGGCTCCTGTGCCAACATGTTTGGGCTGCTGCTCCGTGGTGCCCAGCCCCTGGCCTCCTTGCACCCTGCCTGGTGAGCAGCTCCCACTGAGCCTCCTTCCCACCAGCACTGCCCATCTCCACTCCCCAGGGCTGTTTCTCTTCACAGACAACAGGTACCTTGTTCCCATCAGAGCCACCAGTAGTATCTGCTGGTTTCTCCCCACCTCCTTGTTGTCCTACCTGCCATCCTTGGCCAGGGAGATAGTCTCTAACAACACCTCCCTGGTTATCTGTGAGGTGGCAGCTTGTGAACCACAGGCAGGATTTATCCCCTTGCTGATGCTGGTTGAGGAAGGCAGTAAGTGATCAGTGAGGAGGGAAAAGCAGTTGATCTTTACAACTGGGAGAGCAGATGAAGGGCATTAGGAATAATGGCAGAATAGCAGGTTGAAAGGAACCTCAAGGATCATCTGGCTCAACCTTTCTTGGCAAAAGAATGATTTAGGCGAGATGGCCCAGCACCCTGTCCTGCTGAATGCTTCCCCCTCCCCTTGGCAAAAGCAAGACCCTCCCTGATGTGATTGTTTCTGTGAGACACAAGCCAGCAGCAAAGCAGTTGACACTGCAAGGTTCCTTCACCTCCTAGGCCTCCTCCATCAACCCCAGGCCCTCATCGAGGGCTCCACATCTCTCGAGGTGCGTGATTAACTCTTGCTCTAGAATGATGTTGCAATGCCAAGACAGATAAAGATCACTGACATTTATAACTCTATGTGGAGTTCAAGCCTGGTCAAGTTCTCCTGTGCCTAACATATGAGCTCCTGGAGCCTTACAACAATGACAGGGAAACCTCAGCTGCATGACATACCTAAGCGAGGCTTAAGGGTGGGCAGCAGAATGAAATCAGGCTCTCCCTGGAGTCCTCACAGAGCACAAAACAGAAATGCACACTTCAAGTGGAAAGGTTGCAAAAGAAAACCTTCATCTTCACATACGAGGTGATGCCTTGCTCACAGACAGAGGATGGCTTGGAGACAAAGACATGTAGCACCTGCTTTCTCTGGTGGAGAAGCAAACCAAGGCAGCAGGTAGACCAGGGCATGAAAATGGGCAACGGGTCAGATATACAAGGAGGAAAGGGGTGAGCAGCTGGCTGAAGATGACCATAATAAGATGTCATGGGGGAAGGTGCCTTTAGAGCCAGTCTGGATGTGAGCATCCAACTTGTGAACAACTGACATGGTGACAAAGGTGGCAAAAGCGTTCAGCTGTATGGAGGAAGGAGGAGATGGACATCAGAGGAACTAAACACTTTGCAGCTGCCGGAAGACCTCTTTTCTCCTCTGCAACTAACCCATGACTTGCACATCTGTCTTCACCAGCCCAGGGACAGCGTCCCACCACACTCCCGCTGTCAGCCCTGCATGGTGGCCCTAGCAGGACCCCTTGTAAGTCCACTGGCTGCAACAGATTAGACCCAGGGAAGGCAGCTCTGTCTCAGAATGAAGCATTTTTTTTTACCCAACCCTGCAGCAATACAGCCCTGCTAAAGAAAAATGGTGTTCCAGTACCACACTGGGTCTACCAGCCTGGGGCCCAGATTGTCACAGACAAGTCTGTGACTCACAGGCTTCCCCCAGACCCTTTAAAGAGAGTGTATTCTGCTCCTCCAACATCCCTTAGAGGCTGCTGGTCTTTGCTTCCCAGGGTCCTCACAGTTAAAGCACCTGCCTGGTCCAGCTGGCAGGTGATGGGAGAAGCTTCTGCTTGGTCCTTGTAGGACTGTATCCATTCTGCTCAGGGACCTGTGTGTGACCCTCTGCCATGCTGAGCAGTCCATGAGTCACTGCTTCATACACCAGCGTGCCGCTCATTAATCCTACGGCTTTCCATGGCTCTGCAGCTGAGAAGCCTCTGGTACAGCCCACCCTGCCAGCACACAGCCACTTTACCACCAGGAATGAAGCTGAACCACGAAATCATCACAGCACAGGGTCCATGCACTGCCCACAGGCCACTCGCTGCGTGGCAGGAGCAGCGTTTCACAAGTGACTCCAAGCAAGGACAGACCTCAGTTGTAAAAGGCACACGCACCAGGTTTTAAACGATCAACCACCTTGCTCCAGGCTGTCTAGCAGTATGGAAACAAATTTCCAAAGGTCTATCCAAGCCATTAAGAGACTGGAAAGCTGAGATGGGGAAGGAACAGCCCAGCTGCGCCCTGGTGGAACCTGCAAGTCCAGCAAAAAGCTCTACCCACACTAACAGAGCCCCCAAGCAAGCTGGTGCAAAACACGGTTCTGCAAACATCAGCCCTAAGAAAACCATCCACAGGCACTGGAAAACCCCGAGATACATTGAGGAAGGAAACACCATAACTTCAGGGGCTCTTTTCATTATTTTTTTGGCTTCATGCAGTACCTCCAGGATGTATTTCTCCTGCTTCGCTGCAAAATCAAGCGAAGGCTGCACAACTGAATGCAGGATCAGAATCTCCAGGGACAGCACCAGCTGCTAGTGCAGATTCAGTGTCCCATCCAGACACTCATGGCAACAGCGTTGTGCCATGTCTTGGGAAAGGATGGGTTGGTTTGTTTTTCAAAGTCCAAGAAAGCTATTCAAAAAACACCCATTTTCCCCAGAAATCAAACCCCATAGACCTGGCTTTGTAAGCAACCAGCAGGGAACTCGCCAAAACTGAGGAATGCACCAAATAGAAAAGGTTCTAATTTACAACAATATTGCTGCTGCAGGGGAGCAGGCAAACATTAACCAAGCAGCCCAACCCCCATGCAGAATGTACACGGGTTATTTCAGTTCTGATTTGATCGGTACCTATCCCAAGTGGGAGACTGTTTCTTGTGGTGAAGAAGAAAAGAGAGCAAGAATGGAGAAAAAGAGACAGAGAGAAAGATAGAGGAAGAAAGAGTTTGGGATGTGTACTGGCAAAAGTGCAATAAGGGAAGAGTTGACCTTATTTTGCTATGAAAATGATGATTTTTCTCTAATCTTCTGATCTCAGAACTTTGGGCCAAGCCCCCACCACAGCTAGCAAGGGGAATGCTGCTCCTAGTGCACTCAGCACTTGCTTTGTTTTGTGTTTGGGGTTTTTATTGCTTTTAAATGCTCCTCTTGAAGAGAATTTCAAAGGTGGGGCTGGGGCCACACCTGCTTCCTGGCACGCTGCAGCACTTTTCTGCAATATATGACCAAGAAACACAGCAGCCCACGCATTGCAGGAGACCCCTGGAAGGACCCCCCCAGAGGATCTACCCAACTCCATATCCCACTGTTTGCCCCAGCCAGCCAGGGTAGCCGTGCCTTGAACTGATCCCCCCAAATCACCCATCTCCATGGCCTCCCCACGCACTCACTTTGAACCTTAGTGCTGTGTTTCTTCCTTCATTTCGAACTAACAGATTTGGGCATGTCTTTGACAGAGGACGTTAAATTTAGACATGCACTTAGGCTCTGATGAGAGATACACCGAGTGTTTACTCCCTCTGCGGGAGTTTGCATCTATAGGGTGAGGGTGAAGCCCCTCAAGGCTCTCTGATCCTCACCTGGTGATTAGGAGAGGAGGCTGAATCACCACATAATGATGCCCTGGTATTTCCCTCAGTGGGGAGAGCGCCCTACCTTCCCCACTCCATCCCACCGATGTCAACTTTCTCTGACACATCTGCCTTCCCCCCACCCATGTGCAATCAGCTCCAAGAGAGCAGTTGTACTCACAGGAGCCATGAAAAAGAAAAGCAGGGAGCTTTCAAGAGTAGAAATAACTGATCCCATGAGACAAGGGACCAGAGACAGGTGAGGGTGTTTATGTGTTTAATCCTTGCAGCTGACCTGGTAGCCCTAAAGCAGGTATGGCCTTTACCACAGGACCCATAGATCAGGCACTAATCACTTTTAGCACAAGGACGGGGGTAGCACAGCTCAGAGAAATGGGAAAAATGCTTCTTCTAATATACAGGAAAAAATCTATCACAGGCAAGGTTGATTTCAACAGTTTCAACAGTGAAATCCTTGAACTCTGTTGCAAGGACCCTTGAGCTTGGCAGTACCACCTCTCCTTGGCAGCCACCCACACCTGGGATTTTAAGGGCTGGTAAATTGATTTTATGCCATTTTCACACTATAAACAACTTTCCTACCCACTGTACTAGTGTCACAGAAACCCACCTTGTATCTGCTAATTCATTACTGACCCCTTCCCGGGGCAGTTCCAATGGGCCTTTCCCTGGAGCAGGGCCAAGGCAATAGTTAATCAGATTTGCCCGCTGTTCAGAGCACTGTACCCCATTTTTCATTTGAGCTTCACCACAGCCCTTGCAATGTCCCAGTCCCATTTCTTGATGGTTTTGCATTGTCACTGTGGTGTGACTGTGGTGTAACTGTTCCCAGACGCAGGAGACAGAACAGGGGCTGCACAGTTACCTCCTGTGAGATCTATTACTCTTCAAATTACATTAAAAACATGATGGAGAAATTAAAACAAGAGATCCAATGTGTCACTGTTCCCCAGTGCAACCTACTAAAGAAGAAACTCCAGGTTACAAGTAGTAGGTGACGGTTTCCGGTCCAAAAGGTGGGAAGCTGCAAGCTCTCCTGCTCAGGACACTCGACCAGAATAGGCCAGCTCTTAGAATCATAGAATCATCAGGTTGGAGAAGACCCACCAGATCATCAAGTCCAACTATTCCTATCCTGTTTGATAGGAATTGTTGGACTTGATGATCCGGTGGGTCTCTTCCAACTTGGTTATTCTATGATTCTATGATTCTATCAAACACTAAACCATGTCCCTCAGCACCACGTCCACCCGTCCCTTAAACAGCTCCAGGAAAGGTGACTCCCACCTCCCTGGGCAGCCTCCAGTGCCCAATGACCCTTTCTGTGAAAAATTTTTTCCTAACGTTCAGTCCTCTTGAAGGACTCTAGCATTTCACCAACCCTCTCCATTTCATTCTTTTACCAAAGGATTAAAAAAAAGAGATTACAAGCATGGGCTTGCATGGAAATGCTCAAAGAGTGATAGGATTTCCCAGCAACATCAGTATAGAAATAGTCCAAACAGCTGCACATGCAGTAATAAAGGTGATGAAATAGCACATCTCAGAGCAGGCAGTTGCTGCCAGGGGACACGATGGTCTCTGTGCTAGTGTTGAGACTTTCGCCATGGGTCCTGCCAGAAAGAGAAACTATTAGACTTCAAAAGTTAATAGTGATGCCTCCTATAAAGTTATCTCTAAGTTTTGGCTGTGTCTTTCAAAGTTTCAGATAATTTCCAGAGGAAATGAGACTTCTGCCTCGCGCCCCATATGCGTAGGTACTTTCCATCCCTCATAACAAACGGCTGAAGCCGTTGATAGCTTTCAGCCCAGCTCATAATTGAGAGTAAAGCTCTCAGAAATATGAGGTCATGACAGGTTTTGAAAAATAATTAGCTGGACAGAGGAGTAAAACCCTGCTAATGCCCCCACAGAGTTAAAAACAGCAACAAAAGTGAAGCCCTTCTTAGATGTCAGGAAATCTACAGACAAGAGTGAGGTTAAGGACATTCCAGCAGAGATTCAGAAGAAAGTTTGCATCTTGTTAAATGCCAGAAAACCCACTCTTTGCTCAAGGTTATCCTCCCATATTGAATTGCTGGTGCCCAAGAAGGCAAGTGCTCAAGCTCCAGCTTTTCTTGTGGTTGTGGAGTTCATAACGTCTCTGCCTTGTGGGTTCTCTGATGTCTTATAAGAGATGAGTTCACACTGTCATTTCAGTATAATTCAATTAAAAAGTCAATTAGCCCAGAGACAAAGCGATCAGATTCATAATTCTGCTGTTCGTGGCACCGCGCTGGTTTTTTGTTGCTGTTTTATTCTGCTGTCTTATTCTGCTCTGTATGTGACTTTTCCTGCTCCACAGTCTGAGCAGACACACGCGCACACAGCATGCATACATCTTCTTTCCAGGTTCAGCAGTTGAAAGTGTTGGAAGGGAGCAGCTCTAGGCAAGCCCTTACACGCTGCAAAACTCTTAAGCGTTGTTAAGTAACTAGCAGTGGTTTTAAGAACATGGTTTTCAACTTCTCAGAAGGAACCACATGCCTTTCTGGATCACCGAGACCTCTCCTCCAATATTTTCTTTCATTTGCTGCACATTTGGGAGTATGTGGTATTTCCTAGAAGTGAAACGATGTCTTAAAGAAATTAATCTGAATTTTGTCAAATGTGAATAGTGTTGACTTCTCTACAAATTCTGGTAGTTTCACTTCAGTCTCAGACCATTTGATTCAGAAAGGAATGACCACAGCTGGGAGTCTGCTGGATGGCTTGCGTCTATTTACTAAGGAAAAGGGGATTTGAAGGCAGTCTGAAATGTAAAGCTTTGTATTGATAAGTAATTAGAATATGACACACATTGCTAGTTAGGCTCCAATAATTTGTTCCTAACATTCAACTTCACTTATAAATTTAACTAGTTCTGTCTTTTAAAGAGATGAGTCTTGAAAAAGTGTCTGGAAAAACGAGTCTTCCCTGTTTAAATTAGGAATGTGCCAAATGACTGGCAGGTACTTGATATATAATTAAAATTTTAAAGAGGAAGAAATAGTTCCAGATAAAGATCTCCTGGGATATCTAGGGGAAATATATGCACCTATATTTAGCTCATCCTTGGTTTCAACCGTGCACACACAGCAGCACGCTCTTAACTTTTGAAAAGAACAAGCCTTGATCCTTTAACAAGCTCCGCAAAGCTCACTAATAAAGTTAGATCCCTGTTAATCACATATGTGCTCCCCAGTCCTTTCTTTGATACACCTTGTTCACAGAGATAAATCATGGAGCCGCAGATGTTCAGGAGTCATTAGAGAAGAAAGTTGATGGTAGGTGGTCATGGATGGCAGAACCTCTGCAGGAATCCTGACCCTGGGGCTTTGCTGTGAGAAGGAAAGGACCAAAGAGATATCTCAACAGCTGAGGGTGACATGGTCAAAGTGTCTTGCTAGAAATCTGCTCTTGCAAGCAAAGCAGAGGAGTTAGCCAGGGTCAGACCTGTGAATTAGAAGAACTTTGCAGTAACTGAGACACAACTTGGCCAAGATCTGAACTAAAACTAAGAAAAAGGACATACTGTAGTGCTGGCCATTCAGAAAGAACTTGCAGCAGGGCACCTCTGCTGGGGAAGGAGAACAGATTGCTGGTGGGGTGAAGAAAAGGGAAGACAAGCCACGGAGAGAGACATGAAATCACTGTTTGCACATTGACTTTTAAACATACTTTGTGAGAACTTGTGTGGAGAGAGAAGTTAAGATGGAGAAGGGAGGATGGACAAACAGAACAGCAGTGAGGTTTGCATTGGAGGTGGAGAGTTCAAATATGCTGTTTGAATAGGGAGAAGGCAGAATGAAAGGAGAGAGCATTTTCCATGTCTTTTCACATTTTGCACTCTACAAGTGCAAAAAACAAAGGAGAGAGGGTGAATGGGTCTGAGCTACTCATTTAGGCGAAGACAGGTCTCACACAGGGACAGAAGGAAGAAGAGCTAAGTTAACAACCACGTCAACAAAGGTCGAGATAGAGCAAGCTGGGAGGTTATGTTAAGCCTATGAGGACTTATTTTCTAACACATTTTCCTTAACAAAATTTGTCATTGTTCTTCCATTGACACCTCTAGGACGCCAGGAGTCACCACACCATGGAAGTCACTATCAAGAGGCACTTGCTGAGTTTCACCATTTTCCTGACGCACTGTGTGGTCCACAAGGCAAACTGTGAGAAAGGCAACACTTCCCCCCTGCACTTTACTCACTTCTTCTACAATGCCACAATCTATGAGAATTCAGCCCCCAAGACCTATGTGGAGAGCTACGTCAAAATGGGTATTTACAAGACAGACCCTGAGTGGGACATCAGATACAGAATAGCTTCTGGAGACAACAGCGGTCTCTTTAAAACAGAGGAGCATGTGATCGGGGATTTCTGCTTCTTGAGAATAAGAACGAGGAGCAGCAACACTGCACTTTTAAACCGGGAGGTCAAAGACAGCTATTTGTTAATAATCAAGGCCACAGAGAGCACCTTTGCCTATGAAGCCTGGGCCAAAGTCTTGATCCACATTCTGGACAGAAATGACTTGAAACCTCTCTTTTCACCCCCCTCCTATAAAGTGTCCATTAGAGAAGACACTCCTCTGAAAACCGTGGTCAGCACAGTCAGTGCCACTGATGCTGATGCTGGCCAGAACGCTGAGTTTTACTATGCCCTCAACACCAAGTCTGACCTATTCACCGTCCACCCCACCACAGGAGCAGTTATGACCACAGGTAGGCTGAACAGCACCCATCGAGGCAGGCACGACCTGCAGGTTTTGGCTGTGGACAGAATGAGAAAGATCAGAGAAGGGAATGACTTTGGGAACCTGGCTAGTCTCATGATCCAAGTGGAGCCATCTGCCAGGAAACCTCCCTATATCTCCTCAGTGAAGGTAACACCACCTGACTCAGCAGAAGACTTTGTCTACGCCACCCTGTCTGTAGAAAGTGGTGACTCGGAAGCAGGGATAGATTTGGTTGACTTTGTGGATGGAGATCCAGGAAGACATTTCAAAGCCATCAGATCCTACGTTGGGAGCACTGAGTTCATGATTGTGTCAACCAAAGAGATCAATTGGCTACTTTATCCGTTTGGTTTCAACCTCAGCCTGCAAGCCAAGGACAAGAGCAAGCCACCTCTGTTCTCTCCTATTAGGGTTATCCACATACCCCCCTCAAAGTATGTCTCTGCCAAGTTTGAGAAAGAAGTTTACCGGGTCCAGCTCAGTGAATTTTCCCCCGCTGGGAGCCAAGTTGTTATGGTGAAGATCGCACCAGTCATCCCAAATCTTAAATATATTTTGAGACCTACTCCTGATAGCACGAGCTTTAAAATCAATCCTCGCACCGGACTGATAACTACAGTCAGAGCAATGGACTTCGATGAGCAATCTCATTTTGAACTTGAAGTTACAACCATTAACAGTCACACATCCACAACTGTTATCGTTGACATCACTGACTGCAACAATCACGCTCCAGCTTTTAGTCAGTCTTCATACCGTGGGGCCTTTGATGAAAATGTTCCTCCTGGTACCAGTGTCCTAACAGTAGTGGCTACAGATGAAGACAAAGGAGACAATGGTTTTGTCACCTACAGCATAGCCAACCAGAAATCAGTTCCCTTTGTCATTGATCCCTATTCTGGCGTCATTTCCACCTCCAAGTCAATGGACTACGAGCTGATGCAGAGATGGTATCATCTGCGAGTCTGGGCATCAGACTGGGGCTCACCTTTCCGCCATGAAACAGAAGTGTACGTCTCCCTCATGCTGAGCAACGTCAATGACAATGCCCCTGTGTTTGAGAAGGCAAGCTGCAGCGGCACCATCCCACGGGACTTTCCTGTTGGGAACCCTGTGGCCACGGTCTCTGCAATCGACAGTGATGAGCTGCAGCATATCAAATATGAAATCAAGTCTGGCAATGAGTTGAGGCATTTTGAACTGAATCCCATCTCTGGGGTAATATCTCTTAGAATATCTCTGCGAGATCTTCCTTTGGAACAGCCACTTTCCTACTCCTTGAAAATAACTGCAACAGATGGAGAGAACTACGCTTTGCCAACATCTGTAAATATCACTGTGGTCAGCCAAGGTCTCCCAGTCAAAATGCAGTGTGAGGAAACAGGAGTCTTGAAACAACTGACAGAAACTATCATACACTCCATTGAGTCGCAGTCTCAAGGCCACGGGCAGGATGATGAAACATCTCTGAACTTACACCTTGTAAACCGTAACGCTCCAAAGTTTGATGACAGCTTTCCACGGTCTATAGATATCGTAGAGACTGTTCCCATCAACTCAACTATTGCTGACCTTTCAGCTATTGATCCTGATACTGGTTTTAATGGGAAATTGGTCTATGTGATCTCAGATGGAAATGATGACAGTTGCTTTACCATTGACATGGAACTAGGTCTCCTTCAAGTTCTTTCTCCTCTAGATCATGAACAAACCAGCTTCTACATTCTTAACATCACTGTGTACGACCTCGGCACACCACAAAAATCATCTTGGAAACTCTTGGCTGTGAATGTGTTGGATACCAACGATAACACTCCTAAATTCCCACAGGGCGCCTACTGGGTGGCGATACCAGAACATGTAGCAACAGGGACAACAATAGCTCAGCTGAAAGCAGAAGATGCTGATACAGATGACAATGGGAGAGTAAAATATTCTCTCTTAACCCCCACTGATAAGTTTTCCATCAACAGTGTCACTGGAGAAGTGACAGTTACAGGCGCTCTGGATAGAGAACTGTGGCCTTCCTATGTGCTGAAAATAGAAGCTAGGGACCAGCCCAAGACAGGCTACCAGCTGTTCTCTGTTATGGATCTCATTGTAACTCTGGAGGATGTAAATGACAACACCCCACAATGTCTCCCAGCCCTCAACAACGTGAAGGTTCCAGAGGACCTGCCCGTGGGAACCATCCTCCTGTTTCTAGAGGCTTTTGACCCAGACATGGGCTCTGGGGGTGAAGTGAGGTACAGCCTCATTAGTGATGAGGAGATGATGTTTCATGTGGATAAGCTGACTGGGGCACTCCGGTTGGAGAAGGAGCTGGACTATGAAAAGAAGGACTCTTACAATCTAACTGTGCAGGTCAGTGATGGTGGGAAGCCCTTCTCTCGCTCTTCCCTCTGCCACCTGGAAGTGAACATCCTTGATGTCAATGAGAACTTGCACCCACCGCGCTTTGCGTCCTTTTTCTTCAAAGGCTGGGTGCAGGAGAACAGCCCTGAGGGCACATCAGTGATGACAGTCACAGCAAAGGATATTGATAGGGGGAAAGATGGAGAGGTTCAATATTTCCTCCGAGAGGGCACAGGCCTGTCCGTCTTCCACATTGAAAAGGACACAGGTAATGACAACTAAGATTAATGGTGTACCTTGAATTCTTAAACTGCATGTTGTGTTTGGTCTGACTTTTGAATCCAATGGGCCATTTCTATATTCTCTCTTTTTATGAAATTCCATGCATTCAAATTTCTTCGCTTGTGCAGGGATGTACAATGTGCATCCCCTGTATCTGGGAAAGAGAAGGAGGGTTTTTCTCCTGAAGATAATGTAAAATCAATGTCTCAATGTCTGTCCTCTCCCAAAATACCCAAGTCTTCCTTTTCACTTGTGTACCAAATTACCCTCGGCACAAGCAAGCCCTCAACTTCCACAAAATCTCATAGCCTTAAAAGACTGGTGCCACAGTTTATACCTACCCCAAAGACTAGGAAACAGATCAGAGACATAAATTGTTCTGGCATTAAGGACAAAGTGGTCTGAATTCCCCAAAACCCTCACAAGCACTTTCTGTCATTCTTCTAGGCATCATCTGGACCATAGGACCGCTTGACCGAGAAGGAACGTCTCACTACTGGCTGACAGTGCTAGCTCTTGACCTGGGAACAATTCCTCTGTCTTCTGTGACTGAAATTTATATTGAAGTTACTGATACCAATGACAACCCACCTCAGATGTCCAGACCTGTCTTTTATGCCTCTGTGATGGAGAATTCCCCACCAAACACATCTGTTCTTCAGCTTGATGCCTTAGATCCAGACTCTAGCTCAGAGGGAAAACTGACTTTTCACATCCTAAGTGGAAATCCTCAAGGACTATTTGCCATTAACCTCATTACAGGTAAGACTGACCCAACTCAGCATTTGTTTTTGAGGCTTTCAACTGCCCAGATGATGTTACATATTCAATAATCAGCCCACACAGCTGCCTTTGTCACACCTTCCTTCTGCAGCAAAAGTCTCAGTCTCCAAGTACACCGTGTGGGGAGGCTAATGATTAAAACCTTCAACCTGAGGGCTGCTCTTTGCATCCAGATGGCTCTTAGAATGACATAGATGTGCTGCTTTCAAAGCTCTGAGCAGAACCAAGCTGTTCCTTTTCATCTTCCCCCTTATAAACAACTGCCCTATTGCTCAGCCTGAGCCTGGAAACACCCTTCTGGAGGTGACTGTTTGCTCCTGAGAGAGACCAAGGCAGGATTAATAAAAATGAATCCCACTGCATTTAAAGGCTCCACCCTTTCTTTGGAACTATTAATGCAGTAGGCATAGTAAACTGCCTCTGCCATCTTCCTAGACCGTATCTTTCATCTGAGGATTAATTACCAGATCTTTCAGAGCCATCAAAAACCCGCTGATGTTTTCTGTAAACAGCTTCCTCAAAAATACCCCAGCAGAGCTGACATTGGGCCAGTCTGGCAAGGAAAGCTGTGCCGAGCCCTTCACCCCATCAGCTCTTGGGAGAAGAGGGAAAGGAGGGCACAGAGCCTGGGTATGGGAGAGGATTAATTGCATGGCTTTGATCTCTTGCGGATGATAAAAGAAGTTCGCCTACTGCAGCAGGGTAGAAACCTGCTCTCAGATGAGAAAGAAGCTGAATGTATTGAAAAAGGCTAGTGCAGCTCTCAACTATGTATTAACTGTGGTGTAATGGCCCTCTGGCCATCCTCTACAGCTGGCTAAGAAGGGAGTGTTTAGAAAGAAAAAGTTATGCTGAAACACTGAAATCCTTCTGGTTGAAAGAGATTCATAGAGTGTCTTCATGTGGCACTTTATAGATACATCTGGAGGTGTCAGCTAACTGTGACTACTGCTACGCCCAGGTATAGCTGTCTCCACTAACAAAAGCTTTTTAGCCAGCTCAGGGCATTGCACAGCACCCAACTTTCCCACACAGTCTAAACAACCAAGCTCAACTCAGCCCCACAGGCAGCTTGCGCAAATGCTGGCTTCCATGGACAGGTGCCTTCAGAGGCCCTGTTTTAGAAAATCACTGCCTTTTCAATTGGATGTGGAACAGAAGTACTGTCAGGAGACCAGACTAGCTCTCTTCGTCTGCTGAGCTCCAGCTCGCACCCATGCACCCTGCAGGAAATTCACCCTTCTCTATGCTGCAGGCAGCGGGTAAAGCTTTCAAACCAGTGTGAGTGCAGTTCTACAAATTCATGCTCCAAGGCTGTCATGTTTTATGGTAAAACAAGTGACACTGGCAATAATCTGAATGCTTGCTGATGAGACACATCACCTCTAAGCCAACCCTTTAACTCCCATTTTAGTCAAAAAATGCTCTCTCAGGTATGAGTCATCTCCTATCCATCTCTGTCTGCAGTCAGGTGATTTGCATGTGAAGAGTGATAAGTTTGTCAGTCCTGTTAGGAACCCATGAGCCGATCTTATCTCCAACAGTTGCTGGAGGTCTCTTCTTTAAATGCTGAGCTCGGAGGCTGTTTAAGGACCTGCTTCCAAGCCTGGTGAGGATTCAGTTATCCATTGTTTTACTTGCACATCACCCAAAAGAACAAATAATTACCCGCAAGCATTGGCACAAACTGAAGAGTTTCTATTCTCATGCTTAGAGTACCCAAAGAGAGGTCACCTGCTACTACTGCCAGAAAGAATATCACAGCTTGTCTAAATTTATAAGCTGTAAGCAGCTTATTGGAAACCCCTGTGATATTTTCATTCTGCAGCACAAGGGCATGCTAATTGCTCTGTTAAGTAGAATAAAGAGATAACCTTTGGTCTCAGCCTGTATTGCAACATTGGAAGATGAACTGCTGGTCTTTCAGTTCCTGGCAGGACTCAGCTCCTCTAGCATCCCTGAACTTCTACAGAAGTGCTCCAAGTCCTTTCAGCTCTCAGTTCCCTAAAAAGGGTGGAGGGAAAAAAAGAGGGAATAAAACTGCACGGTGAGATGAAAGTTTTCCGCCATTGGCAATGGCATCTCTCCAGCCCAGCCTGGCAGCTGGTGCAGAGCAGTGTTTGTGGGAGACAGAAAAATAGATAGATAGATACAAGGAGAGATGGGGAGATAGAAGTGTTTGGGGTATTCTTTTGCTGGAAAGGTTTTCGGCTTGTTTTGTGTGGGGTTTGCAGTACTCGAGGTGAAGCAGTTTCCAGTTCAGACAGGACCGGGAGGAACTGGGAGACTGTGGCAGGAAGAGTCAGTATGAGGCCATTCATCTCACTGAAAAGCTGTTTGGAGACTCCTTTTACCTCAGACTACTCATCTCCAGCACTTACCTAGTGCTTGTTCTTCTGGTACTTCTCCTGCTGTGTCAGGGGCCACGGGCTTCCCTAGGATGCCTGTGGTTCCCTGAATTTCTCTGCATGGAAGCACATCCAGGCACAGTGTGCTCTTTAAATCTGAGGGATGGTTGCACTGCTGCTCCCCAAGTCAACTTTACCACCAGATCCAGCTAAGCACAGAGTAGTGCAAAGCAGGGTCAGAACAAGAGGGGAGGTGGAAAGAGAAGAGGAAAAGAGGACATGAAATGGAAGCAAGAGTCAGATAGTAGAAAGAGGACTTTGGGAGAACGACGTCTTCCCTTCTCAGGCTTTTTTGAAAGACCAAGTGCCTGCAAACCTGATTCTGGGTATTTTAACTATCTTCAATTTTCCTCCCTGCAGCAAGGGCAGGAGGCCAGCAACCTCCACCCCAGCCCTGCTCTTGCCAACAGAAGTGATTATTATTTTTCATTCCCTGACAACAATGCACTGTTAATTTTGCTGCTCCTGTTCCAACATGACCAGCTTTGCGCTCTCTCCTTTCCAGGCAGCAAGCAAGAGAATTACAGACAATCCTTTCCCATTGCTGTGTGTAGAGAGCCTGCAAGAGCAGAGCTTGTGCCTGTTTGTGTGCAAGCAACGGCAGAGAGAATTTCTAGACCCATTCAGATGAATGCAGAGCTTGGCTAATAGGCCAAGAGCAATTAGGACCTTTGACAGTTTTGTTCAGCTTGCGTTGGACTCAGCAGAAAACTTGAGGGCCACATGCAAGTGCAAAATGAAAGACACCAACCTGATCACCAGTCCTGTGGGACAGGCTTGCTGGTGTTCTCCAGAGAGGCAGGGACTGCACTGATAATCACATGCTTACACATGCACGTACAAAACTCTCTCATTAAAGACTAACCATGTGCTTCCTAGGTCCTTGTAGGGGACAGCAGAAAGAACTAAAGAACTATTACCCTAGGCCACAGAAGCTGACAGCAGTTCCCCTTTAATAAGAGTTTCCACATCCATTTTAGCCCTCTGGCTTCACAGGGTGTATAACCAAGTAGCAACAAATAAAAATATGCATTAATTCCAGCTGGCTTCTCTCAAAGCACCACGTCCGATCCCCGTCTCACTGTCTCTGGGTGTTCAACTGCCGTGTGAACAGGGCTGGCAGTTTGTACATCTTGGCAGCTGCACAGCACCGCGGCTCCATACGGGAATTAGAGAGATTAACCAGTAACCACGAGAACTTTCTGATCTCAAGGCAGAGTGGTTACTGGCTCTGGAAAGGGGAACTAGAAGTTGTGATTGAGCACAGGGTAAGGGACAGAGAAGTTACCAGGGGTCAGGAGAAGCCAACCCTTTGACTTAATTCAGCAGATATGAAGCTAAACCTAAAAATGCCACCCCTTAAGGCTTCCCATTGGGATACAGTACAGGTAGAAAAGCAGAGTCATGGTAGAAAGTAGTCAGCTCTTTCTGCCCAGGAGATCTGAGCATCTTCAGTGGTACAGACATCCAAGATAGTAATTAAGTTCCATTTCATCTGCCTTCGCTAAATCCTCCTTCTCCAGCTCTAGAAAGCTCAGTTGTGACCCTGTTCTCTTTCATTTTTATCATTATGTCATGAAATAATTTCAGGGTGTGATCAGGCAAATCCAAATAATCACTTCAGAGTGGTTTAAGTTACCTTCCATCAGCTGGCAAGCAGTAAGCCAGTGCAAACAAGGTATTAGTTTGTTGCAACTGAATTTTGTAATTCGATAGACTAGAAATATCCCCAGTGTGCACAGAAGTACTGCATGGATTTGTTGTCGATATCTAGCTATGTGTCCTCTGGGTTTGTTGAGCCAAAATTATGAACCATCCTCTGAGGGAGCCAGAGTTGTAGGCTTTGCATCTCTGTCCTTTCCAGCATATTTGCAATGTGGACAGAAATACGGCAATTCCTTCTTCTGCTCCTTATTAAGAGAGCATTTCCATGCACATCAAGAGTTTTGTTGCTATTGGAGCCCTACAGCTTCCCATGAGCCTGGGTAGGATTCAAAAGCTCTTCAGCCAGTGAGCTCTTAGGCCACTGCTGAGTCCTCTTCACCTGCCGAGGTGTCAAAATGGAGATTAGGGAGAAAAAAAATATATATGACATATAGGCAAACAGAGTCTTTCAAATCATCTTGTCATAACACATTAAGGAGTGTTGATTTATGATTGTGAAGGCATCAAATAAATGTTTAGTGCAGTGGCTGGTGCCAAATATGAATAATTCCAGAGAACAAGTGGAAACTGTTAACAATAGATTTGTTCCAAGCAGCTGCTCCGCACTCCCTACTTCAACTATCCAGTGTTTCCTGCAGCCCGTTCAAATTTCCCCTGCCTATTATGCTCAGACAGCAATACACCAAAGAAATATGATACAAATGAAAACAATACTATTAATTAAAACTTATTGACTTTGGACCAGAAATGAGAGTTGAGATGGATTCATGCAAGTCTGGTTTACAAATTTTTCAGGGTGCTTCTCGGCCTTTTGCCTAAGATCAAGTATAGTACCTGTTCTTATCAGTTTAATATCTTAATCTCTGGGGATACCTTATAGCAGCCTTCCAGTACTTAAACGAGGCTACAGAAAAGATGAGGAGAGGCTCTTTATCAGGTTGTTCAGTGACAGGATGAGGAGGAATGGTTTTAAGCTGAAAGAGGGGAGATTTAAATTGGATATTAGGAAGACATTTTTTACAGAGTTTGCCCAGAGAAGTTGTGGCTGCCCCATCCCTGGAGGTGTTCAAAACCAGGTTGAATGAGGGTATGAGCAACGTGATCCAGTGGGAGGTGTCTATGACTGGGAGGTTGGAACTGGATGATCTTTAAGGTCTCTTTCAGCCCAAACCGTTGTGATTCTGAGATGATGCACAAGTGCATATGCTCGCATCTCTGCAGATGCACACTGCCTCCCAGGCAAAGCATTTTCCAGAGTAGCACGAGCCCATGTCACTGCTTGTGGTGACCAAGATAATTCACCCTGCCTTGCACTTGTGTGAGGAAGCAGAAATTCCCTTTGTAAGGAATAAACACCATGATAACAGTAACTGCCAGAAGCAGGAGATGCAGGGAACAGGCAAACCCACCCACGGACTTGATGACTGACAGAAAATCATGCATTATATATATATACTTTCCATCATCTGTAAAGCAATTGTGAAAATGGTCTAGAGCTGCTTTTCACCAAAGGTTAGGAGTCAAGGCTCTATTATCAATCCAGACATGGAAACACAAGCCTTGGCTCCATCCTTTCCTTCCTAGCATCTACTCCACTTAACCATTGACAGGCCAAAAAGAGGCATTTATGATTTTGTTTAAACTCTACTTTCTTACAGCCACAATTCTTCCCTCCTGCATGCAACTGATTCCCTGTAGTTAAAATACTGTATATGTTTTATAAATCTCTCAAATCTCGCAATTGTTAGAGGATTCATCCTGTCTCTCAGCAAGGCTTAAATAATATATGAACATTGTTATTGACTTTGTATCTTATTTTTAGCCTGAATGCATTTCTTCTAGTGATAGAATAGAGGGTATTTCCCATGACAAAAGACATAACTTTTGTCAAAACACTGTATCTGTCTTTTTCCTCTGATCACAAAGAAAACCTGAAAGAGCGGGTGTTGGCAGGCTGATGTGGAACACACAGTGATTTGATCAGCCCTGGCTTTCATTGGATGCTGAACTTTGGAGCTCAAAGCGTTTATTTCTTGGCAGGTCTGATTTCTACGACTTCACGGCAGCTGGATCGAGAATACAAGGCTGAACATATCCTAGAGGTGGGTAATGATGATTGTAATTAGCTTTATTTACCTACAAGTGTATTAAGTCCTCAAAGAGCTTTCCTTGCAAGTTGGAGCACAGAAAAGGAATCTCATTCCATCAGCTCCCAACTGCTAGGAAACTTAATTAAATGGTGAGTGTTGCCCTAAGAGACAGCTGCAGCAGTACTGTGAGGTTCATTATTTCCTTATTGAAGACCAGAGCAAAAGGCCTGTTCTGGAAGCTGTGGGAATGCAGGAAGAGGACTGGAATTGTCCTCTAGCAGGATAGATAATAAGTTATGAGAGAAAGAGCAAGCCAGAGAAATCCACCCTCATTTATCATATTGTATCAGACATTGCTGTGTAGTTTTGTGTTGCCAGCCCCATCCCTAGCTGCTCTGTAGGTTTACATTAGAGAGATCTTGAGGTGTTACAGTCTACCAGGGTGATTGAGAGTAATATTTTTCTCTCTGCAATGCAATGCAGTGGGAGCAAGCACAGGCACAGCAAAGTGAGGACGGGTGACAACTTGTGAAGATGGCTTATGCAATACAAATTTTTTCAGTTGTTTGACCCTTAAAGACCAAACTGACCCAGTACCCAGAGCAACTGCAAGCAGGAGCCCTGCAGACATATCTCCCTGTGCGTGTAGGAAGAAGAATGGAATTGTCCTCTGGCAGGATAGACGATAAGTTATGAGAGAAAGCGCAATACAGAGAAATCCACCCACTTGCGCAGTGCCAGATACAGCCAACATGTCTTACCCTGCAGAGAGGAGCAATGCCTCTGAAACTGTTGAAGTACAAATGCAAATCCACACAAACCCTCCAGTTTAGCCATTGCCCATCAGGATGAAGGCTGGCTTAATGTCCTAGGTCACTACAAAGGGCTCTGTCACCTACTCTCTTTGCTTGCTGGCAGGTAGCTGTTTCTGACAACGGAGAGCCAGCCCTGAAGTCCACCAGCAGAGTTGTGATACAAGTCCTGGATGACAACGACAATCCTCCCAGTTTCCCCCACAAGCTCTTCATGGTGCAGCTCCCTGAGAGAGATGCCTCAGAGATGCTGCTGCCAGTCTACAGGCTGATCGCTTCTGACCGTGACCAGGGCCAGAACAGCCAAATCACCTACACCATTGAGGACGAGGAGGAAGGGATTTTCACCATCAACCCCACAACTGGCATGGTGTTCTCCAGGAAAGCTTTTCCTGCCTCTGAATACAACATACTGACGGTGAGAGGAGAGGGGAACGGAGAGACTCAGTGGGAAGAGATGGGTGCAGAGGAAAAGAGAGAAAAGGCTACAGAAAGGGTAAAAGAAGGAAGGAGATGGAGAAAATACAGCGGTGGGAGGAGAGCTTGAATGAGTTGGACTTGTCTGACAGAGAAAGAAACTGGAAGGGAATGATAAGAAATGCGGAAGATAAGAAGCTATTAAAATGGAAGATTAATTTAAAATTAACTGTCTGACCCATTCTCAAAGATGAACATGGTGATCCATGATCCCATACGGATGTGGACCCAAACCAGCACAGTCTCTGGGTTTCAGCAGTGCCTCCATGTGGCAGGCTGATCAGGCCATGGGGCTTCGATACAGGTTTAAATCTCTCCCGCGTTATGTGGGCCCTTGCAGCAGATCTTGTGTTCCAGGTCTCTGCTGTGGATTGGGCGTGACAGATTGGCTTGGTGGTCAAGAGGAATTTGTGTTGCATGGCTCTATGGAAGCAGCCAGAGCTTGGGCTACTGGGTCAAGATATTTTTTGTGGAATTTTGGGCACACTCAGACCTGAAACTCCTGGTGGGTGGGAGAAGCAGCTTCCCATGGGGCTCCTAGGGTGTAAATCAGCCTTCTCCCTGACTGCACATTCATTTCCCGGCAGGTCAAGGCAACAGACGGCGGCAGCCCACCACTCTCCTCCCACGTGCGGCTTCACATCAGCTGGGTGACAAGGCCCGGCCCTTCCTCGGAGCCACTAGCTTTCGATGAACCCCATTTTAACTTTGCTGTGATGGAAACAGATCCTGTAAACCACATGGTGGGAGTGATCAGCATCGAAATGGGCCCCAGCCAAGTGTGGTTTAATATCACAGGTGAGACACAGAAATTAAACCAGGGTAGCAGTGGCTGGGAGAGTTTGCTCCAGCTCCCTTGGCTTTCAGCACTCACACACCTGAGCTAATGAAGTTGATCGCTTTAGATGTAGGTGAGCTACAAGGAAAGCTTTCTCACAGACACCAAAAGGCTTAAACAGCCTTTTAACAGACAAAGCTGCCTGTCCAATGGCTCCTTGTGCCCAGAGCAATTATCTAACACACTTTTTAAAAGACATTCTGAGACTTATTGGTATTTGAGTTGTTCTCCGATATCACATGAAAGGCAGGACATACCAACCCCAGCTCCTCTTGGGAATCAAGTGACAGTGTTGGTTGTAGTAAAACAGCCTGCAATGACCCAGATGTCTGGCTGGGTCTGAGATGCCCCATATCTCTCAGTCCGTGCTGAGCCCATAGTACTGACAGGGAGCTGAGAGGGAAGGGTTCCCCAAAGACCTGACTGCTGAGGCTCTCTACCTTCACGGTATCACTCACCCCAGGGAACTCAAGAGGCACCATGTGTCCTACTAATGAGGGCCAATTGTGCTCATGTGATATGATCATAGAATCACTAGGTTGGAAAGGACCCACCGGATCGTCGAGTCCAACCATTCCCATCAGTCACTTAACCATGTTTTGAAATGGTGCCCCAACATGCCTTGCAACAGCCTAACCCTGACACTGCCTGAAGGGCTCACCCTCATCAGACAAAGCTTAATTGGGCGAGTGAATAGTCTTATCCATTACTACGTTAGGGCAGGGATAATGGTATATAAATACAATTAAGCAAGAGTAGATACAACACTACGAGGAGCAGACAATACCAGTGCAAGGCTTATCTGTCATTAGTAGTGTCTGCTTGGGTTTGCAGAATTAACGGTATCTTCCTCTGAATGCTATCCCATCATTTGCCTGCTGACTGCTTGCCTGTATGTTTGACCTCATCTTTGCTAGTTTCTAGTCCACCGTGTGCTCTCTTGGTTTGTACAGTGGCAGGAGAGGACAGGATTTCATTTCCCCCACTAGGGAAGAAAAACGTTACAGCAGTTGACAATGAAGCAGTTTATGCAAACATCCAGGAGCCTTCTCATCCCATTTGAAAACTTGCCTTTGTTAATCCATAAAGGCTCTGTCACTGGGGCTGACGGTCTTTGCAAAAACTGACAATGCAGCATCTTTCTTTGTCTTTTTCCTTATCTGGGCTTCCTCTTTCCCTTTGGCACCATGCAAACGGAGCCCTTCTCTCTTTTCTCAAGGAAAGGCATCCATGAGTCTCTTTTCTCCCTCTGCTTCTTTCTGTCTCCTTCCCAGCAGGAAAGTGGTGGTCCAGATGGCTGGAAACCATTGCACTTCTCCCACAAGGGATGATGTGTCATTTAACAACCAGCCAAGATTTTCCCACTTGTTAAGAGAATAAAGCAGAATCTAAAGCATCCAGTATGTGGGAAGGAAGAAGTTGAGACCTGGGATGATTTGCAGAAAACTGCTTCTACCTCAGGGCAATGTAGCAGTGTTTCATGTGTGATAGAGAACTAACAGGCCACCAGCAAGTGAAACATGAGGAAGGAGCTGTCATGCCAGAGCTGAGCAGCAGTAGCATGACGGGCAGCCTTCCACTGCTGAGCTGCTCAGGCCTGTGGTTTCCTCTGCTACACAGCCATCTGGGTTGGAGGCAATAGGTTCTGCTCACCCTGCAAGCACCGTCTGCCTCCCCAACTGTTCAAATATAGGTCTTCTTCAGATACCTCACAGACTCCCAGCCGTGGCAACGAAGACCATCGTTGATATGCCCACAGTGTGACCTTGAATTGGAAGCCAGCAAGAGCGTTGTTCAGCCCTGCAGGTCACTGATCCATGATGCTGCATAGCTGGAGACCTTGTGCAAATAAACCAACATTCAAATGTGGCTGTTGTAAATCTAGCCAGGGCATCATATTCATATGTGCACCCTTTCCCCTTCTGCCTCTCAGTTTCTCTAATTTCCCTCATCCTCCCTCCCATACTGCTTTGTCACCATCTGTGACTACCTTTTGGTCCAGCTTCTGCACGTTCTCCCTGTCTCCTATGTCCATCTATTACATTTTGTGTTGAGTTTCCAGATTTGAGGCAAAACAGCTATAGTGCCGGCCCTAGACTCAGTCTAGGGCTACAGCTGCAGTGAATGCATTCACACGATCAATCAAGGTAAACCGACTGGCATGCCACGTATTTGTGGCTGGGCATGAGCTCCTTGTGTGGTTTGTATTTGGTGTCTGGATCTTCATCCTTCGGATCTCCAGGCAGCTCCTAGAAACCATTCACCTGCAAAGGCTGTTGGCACCTGTAGTTCACTCCACACAGAAATCTAACTGTAACTGCACCCTCCATTTCACTGTCTCATGTCTCATTCCTAGGTGGTGATGATGACATGGATTTTGACATTGAAAAGAGCACAGGCAGCATGGTGATTGCAAGACCCCTTGATGCAAGGAAGAAGTCAAGCTATAACCTGACAGTAGAAGTCACTGATGGGTCCACTACCATCAAAACCCAGGTAATGTTTTTTTCTTCTGTAGAGATCCCATCTAGGATGAGCATATGGCAAAGGGAATCTTTTTACTGAGTCTGCTGAATTCTGTATTAGGTGCCAGGCACAAGAATCTCCTTACACTGTGATCTTAAATTACACAGTGACCCAAGCACTGGGCCAAGGACTTTTTGTTATACGAAACACAAATGCTTTAGGAAAGCCTGGGCCTTTCCTGTTGATCACAGTCAGCACACAAGGACACATCTACACCACCAGCCAAGCTGGGGTGGTGGTTCACTCTCTCAGACCTCAACACACTCTCAGCATCCAAAAATCCAATTCTTGCTGCACAGGAAGACCTAGGATGTGAGTCACTCATCAGTGACGCTTATCGTGGGAGATTCACTGAGGAGGTTTGGGGGGGATGATGAGTGAGGAACACTATCATTCCTGTGAAACACAGTGCTGACGGCTATCATCTCAACTATCTTCGAGTATTGTTCCAAATAAACAAACAAAGCCCCACCTTGCCCGGTGTGCATTCCCTGCAACTTTGCATCTCATCCCTAGGTTTATTTTGGCACTCAAGGCTGCTAGCAGATGTCAAAAACATCTTGCTTGTGCAAAACACCCATGGCATGTTCAGGTTTGCTAAAGGAAGCAAATTATTACACTTGGTTGCGACTTCCTAAGATTCAGTCAACACATCAGTGTTGGGATCAGGACAGCCAGGGTAGGAGACCAGACAGAAGAAACGATGTGACTTTGCAGGCTGGCCATTCACAGAGGGTTGCTGTTAAATGCAAAGGGAAGGATTTGGCTAAAAAATGCAGACCACAAAAGGTTTTTTCTACATCTCTACACATGTGCTGCTTTTGAGATAGTCCAGCCCCTCCCTTGCTTTACCAAACATCCTCCTTCTGCCAGCTTTCTTGTGTGTAATTAATAAATGCTGGTGTGGAGGCACAAGCCAGCAAAGCTGGCACCACAGCTGAGCCGCTGCTATTATGCTTTTCATGGCAGGCTGTAACGGTTTCCCTGTGTGCCAAGTGTGAGCATGTTCAGACTGAATGGCTTGCCAGACTGGAGAGATTTAAATAATGAGAGGAAGCAAACTGAAAGTCACTAAGGGAAGGAGCAGCAGGAGTTCCCTGGGGAGAAGGACAGAAGGACTCCCAGTCACCACGGACAGCAAAGACCCAAGAGCTGGAGAGCTGTGGTGGCTACAAGGCTGCACCCAAGGGGGTGTGATAGCTGAGATTTTACATGGCTGCACAAGTCAGGTTGCTTCCATATCTCTGCTGCCCTCACTGTGCTGTCTCCCCACAGGCATTTATCCATGTAATTGACATCAACCAGCACCGTCCTCAGTTCCTGGAGAGCCACTACGAGGTGAGGATTCCTGAAGATACCCCCTCAGGGAGAGAAATCCTACAGGTCAGTGCAACAGACAAGGACAAAGGCAAGGGCCTCATCTACACCATCCACAGCAGCCTGGACCCCAAAAGCACAAGACTTTTCCAGTTGGATCCAAGCAGTGGGGTTCTCTCAACAGCAGAAGGCTTTGGTTCCCAGCCCATGCCACAACACACCCTAACAGTGATGGTGAGTCCTAGCCAAACCCTGCTGAATCCATTAGCTTCTCCAGGATGTATGAGTCACTGGGAAAATTCAAACTGGTTCCGGTATTTGAGGGAGGATTTGTCTAGAAAAACAGGGAAGAGGAAAGCAGGGTGTTAACCTTTACTACATAACCATCCTGGATAAATCTAGGTAACATCTTGCTTTCCTCTAATCATGTGTTCAGTCCATCACCTGCTCGTATCATTGGAAAGCCACTGGATTCTTGTATAAGAAAGCACAGTGTTGATGTTTGGTTTCAAGCCCAAGGCTGAGTTTTGATGCTGAAACTTATAGGTTCAACCCAAGGGGTTGGTACCACTGAAACACACCACCCTCTGTAACAGGATTGATGGGTTACTTAGAAGCCTGGTGCAGAAAAGGATGCCTAGTCCCTCATGTAACCATACCTGCTCTTTCTGTCATTGAGGTACGAGACCAGGAAGTCCCCATCAAGAGGAACTTTGCACGGGTCATCATCCACGTAGAGAACAGCAACCTTCACCCCCCACAGTTCAGCAGCATCCATTATGAAGCAGAAGTGCTGGACTCGGCAGCGGTGGGCACAGAGGTTATACAAGTCAGAGCCCTTGATCAGGACCAAGGAGCCAATGCTGAAATCCACTACTCCCTTCAGGCAGGTGAGAACTGTACAATAAGACAGTCTAGGCTATGAACATGCCTGTATTTCCATGCTCTAGCTAGTGGCTAGACAGCTGAGCAGGTCCCTTTCGCTGTCGCAAAGAACATTAAATGGCTGCACATTGCTAAAGAATCGTTGTTTTCCTATCCAGAGAAAATCTAGAGCAAATAGGTAATTTCCACATTAATGGAAATTTCTACATTATGGAAAAGGCCTCTTTACTTAGGAAGACAGTTCAATATTGAGTCACATTACTGGATGGGTTAAAACAACTTAAAATCTCTTCCCATCCATGGGAACTGAGAGATCCTTGTCCAGATGTTAGGCAGAACTACTCCCGTTCCCACAGCAGCCATCATTGCTTCCACCAGTTCCACAAGAAATGCATCCCTGAGGAAAGTTCAGCACCCTCTGAGCTGTGGTTGATGTCCTTTTGGGGTCATACGAGCTCAGTGGGGAAGTGTTTTATTACTCACTCTAGAAGTAAAAATTTAAATGTTTCTGGCTGTGCCACACTGCCTATTTAGCAGGTGAATACTTTGCAGGAGAAAAGCCATCCTTTGCTCCATCTTTCTCACTGCAATTTAGATCATGGACTGAGAAATTTCATTGCTCCTGAAGAACTGATAATTATAAGCATGCCAGGGCTTGAAGGAACTAGTAAAGTTTGTGCTACCACGCTCTGTACATGAAGCAAAAACTTCAAGCGCGTGCTCTGCCACCACTAAATAGAAGGGCATTTATCTCTAATTTATATTTTGATTGATTTAAAAGTTAGCTCATAGACCTCAATGAGTTCACTGTTCTCAGAATGAAAAATCTTTTAGAAATTAATGAAGACTTTTGTCTGTCAGTGAAAGAAACAGATGTTAATTAGGTCTGAAATCAGGAACATCGATTGAAAAGAGGCTCAAAACCCCAAGACCAATAGAGTGTCTACATTCTTCACTTTGTCATTTCTCTTCTTGCAGGTAACGGGGAAGGTTTCTTCAGCATTGACCTGTATTCTGGAATTATTACAGTTGCCCAGAAACTGGACCTATCAAGGCAGGAGCGATTTACTCTTATCATAAAGGCAGAAGATCAGGGGTTTCCCCAGCTTAAAGATTCTGCTACAGTACACATCCGCATTAGACCCTCTGAGCGAACCCCTCCAAAATTTTCAGAGGCTGAATACATCACAGAGATCACTGAATCCACTGCTGTTGGCTCTCCTCTGATCCAGGTTTCAGCCACAAGCTTGTCACCAGTCAGCTATGAAATAAAAGATGGAAATGGAGATGGAGTGTTCTCCATGAACTATCAGTCAGGCCTTATTTCCACTCAGAAGAGATTAGATTTTGAGCAGGTGTCTTTTTACCAGTTGAAAGTCCGTGGCACCAACATGGCTGGAGCGTTTATGGATGCAATGGTGCTTATCTATGTCATAGACGAGAATGACAATGTGCCCGTCTTCATTAAGCCTTCCTTCGTTGGCTGGATCATGGAGAATGCTCCATCACAAAGCATGGTTCTGGATGAAAGCAATGCTCCCCTTGTGACCCACGCAACAGATGCTGACCAAGACTCCAATGCTCTCCTGGTCTATGAGATTTTGGAACCAGAGGCACTGAAATATTTTACAGTAGATCCCAGCACAGGGACACTTACCAGTCGTGCTGAGATAGACTATGAGCTCACCCCAGTTTTCCACTTTAGCGTACATGTGCATGACAGTGGAAGTCCCAGCTTATTTGCATCCAAGCCAGCTAAGGTCACAATCCACGTTAAAGATGTGAATGACTCACCTCCAGTCTTTTTCAAAGACATGTATGAGCTTTCTGTCTTGCTACCTGCCCACCCAGGGATGGAGCTTCTGTCAGTGCAGGCAAAAGATGCAGATTCAGAGGTCACCTACAGCATCATGGAAGGGAACCGTGATAGCGCTTTCTATATTAATCCACTCACAGGTCTCCTCTCCATTCTTAATGCTACTTGCCTGCAAAAATATCATGAACTCACAGTCAGAGCTGGTGATGGTTTGTACAAGAGCACAGCTCTGGTTAAGCTAAACTTAACTCAGGCACAAGGTAGTGGCTTAAAGTTTGATCAAGATGTGTATACAGCAACTGTGAAGGAGAACTCCACAGATGAGAAGACTCTCACTGTTCTTGGGGTCAAGGGATATCAGCTAAATGAACCACTTTTCTATTCACTTTTGAATGGAAAGGAAAGATTCAAAATGATCCGGGCATCTGGAGTACTCCAGACCAAAGGCGTGAAGTTTGACCGGGAAGCACAAGACGTGCACGAGGTGGCTGTGGAAGTGAAGGACAGCAGGAAGCCACCAAGAGTGTCCCAAGCCACAGTCAAGGTTTATGTAGAGGATGTCAATGACAACCCACCGCAGTTTGAGGATGTGCCATATTACACCTCAGTGCAGGATGGCATGGAGCCAGGTGACGTACTTTTTCAGGTGTCAGCAACAGACAAAGACGTAGGGGATAATGGAGCAATTACTTACTCATTTGCAGAGGACTACAAATATTTTTGGATTGATCCCTACCTAGGAGATATCTCGCTTAAGAAACCTCTTGATTATCAAGCTTTAAATAAATACAACCTCCGAGTCATTGCTAAGGACAAAGGCAAGCCTCCCCTCCAGGCTGAAGAGGAGGTTGTGATCAGCGTGAGGAACAAATCCAACCCGCTGTTCCAAAGTTTGTATTATCGAGTGAAGGTCCCAGAAAACATTCCCCTGTACACATCTATCCTCCACATACAGGCACGCAGTCCCGAAGGCTTGCGCCTTATCTACAACATTGTGGAAGAGGACGCTCTGAAACTGTTCAGCGCCGATTTCAAAACTGGTGTCCTCACTGTCACGGGTCAGCTGGACTACGAGATAGAGACAAAACACACCTTCACTGTTAGAGCCACAGACACAGCACTAGGATCCTTTTCAGAAGCCAGAGTAGAGGTGGAGATAGAGGACATCAATGACAACCCTCCTGTATTTTCTCAGATGATCTACACAGCATCTGTCTCGGAGAGTTTGCCAGCACAGACCCCAGTTGTCCAGGTCTCTGCTTCTGACAAGGATTCAGGCAGACACAAAATGATCTCCTATCAGATCTTGGATGATGGTTCAGATGCTACCAAGTTTTTTAATATTGATGCCAGCACAGGGCAAATAACAACAGCTCAAGCACTCGATTATGAAAAAAATCAACAGTTTCGCATGAAAGTAAGAGCTGTAGATCATGGGATGCCTCCGCTTAGCAGTGATGCCATGGTGATTGTTTATGTTACTGACATCAATGACAATCCCCCTGAGTTCAGCCAGCTTCAGTATGAAGCCAAGGTAAGTGAGATGGCTACTTGCGGGCACATCGTGATAAAAGTCCAAGCCCTGGACCCTGACAGTGGAGACACCACCCGATTGGAATACGTGATACTCTCAGGCAATGATAACAGGCATTTCACTATCAACAGCACTTCTGGGATAATATCCATGTTCAACCGCTGCAGAAAGGACTTGGACTCATCTTACAATCTCAGAGTTTCTGCTTCAGATGGAGTTTTCAAGAGCACCGTGCCTGTCTATATCAATACCACAAATGCCAACAAATACAGCCCCTCTTTTCAGCAAAATGTGTACGAGGCAGAGCTGGCAGAAAATGCTGAGATTGGTACCAAAGTAATTGAGCTGGTGGCTATTGACCCAGACGGCGGCCCGTACGGCACCATAGACTACACCATCATAAATAAACTCGCCCATGAGAAGTTCTCCATAGACAACAAAGGTCGTATTGCCACGCTGCAAAAACTGGACAGGGAAAACTCAACAGAGAGGGTCATTGCCATTAAAGTCATGGCCAAGGATGGAGGTGGGAAGGTGGCATTCTGCACTGTCAAAATAATCCTTACAGATGAGAATGACAACCCACCTCAGTTCAAAGCCTCTGAGTATACACTGTCCATTCAGTCCAATGTAAGCAAAGGCTCCCCTGTCATCCAGGTGCTGGCATATGATGCTGATGAAGGTGCAAATGCAGATGTTATTTACTCCGTTGACTCCATAGAAGATACGACAGAAGACCTTGTCGAGATCAATGCTGCCACTGGAGTTGTTAAGGTCAAGGAGAGCCTTGTTGGATTGGAAAACAGGGCCTTTAACTTCAAGGTGAAAGCTGAAGATGGCAGACCCCCTCACTGGAACTCCCTTGTCCCAGTGAACCTTCAGATTGTTCCAAGGGAGGTGACATTGCCAAGGTTTTCTGAGCCCCTTTACACTTTTTCGGCATCTGAGGATCTTCCAGCAGGATCAGAAATAGGGTCAGTTAAAGCTTTTGCAGAGGATCCCATCATATACAGCCTGGTGAAGGGAACAACTACAGAAAGCAACAAAGACGAGGTGTTCACACTGGATGAACAAACAGGGGCTTTGAAAATCAAAAAGGCCATGGATCATGAGGCTACCAAGTGGTACCAGATTGATGTCATGGCTCACTGCTCACATCAGGAGGCTGAGCTGGTCTCCCTGGTCTCCGTGAACATCCAAGTGCAGGATGTCAATGACAACAGGCCCGTTTTTGAGGCAGATCCCTACAAAGCTTTTGTCATGGAGAACATGCCGTCAGGAACCACAGTCATTCAAGTGACAGCTAATGACCAGGACACAGGGAGTGATGGACAGGTGACCTACAGTCTGGAAGCAGAATCTGGCAACCTCAGAGGACTTTTCACCATTGATGGTGAGAGTGGGTGGATCACCACATTAAAAGAGCTGGACTGCGAAGCTCAGGAGGTTTACCGGTTTTATGTGGTGGCCACTGACCATGGTAGAAAAGTCCAGCTTTCTTCCCAAACTTTGGTGGAAGTCACAGTCTCTGATGAAAATGATAATGCTCCACAGTTCACCTCAGATTTCTATAAAGGATCAGTAATAGAGAACGCGGAGCCAGGGCAGGTTGTTGTCACACTGAGTACCGTCGATGCGGACATCTCAGAGCAAAACCGGAGAGTCACATGCTACATAACTGGTGAGTTTTTTCTGACTCTAAATCTTCAGTGGGCAAGAAGAGAATATCATTTCAAAATGAGGATCTGATATCTTGTCTTATGGAATATTAATACATAAAAAGTGTTATACTGACAGTCCTACCACAGACAGGGGATGAAGCCCGAGCTCTGTCATAGAATCGTAGAATCACTAGGTTAGAAAGGACCCACTGGATCATCGAGTCCAACCATTATGAGTCATGGGCTGAATTCTTCAGTTAAATGCGTCTGGGGTATCCAAAACTGTTTAGTAACTAACTGCAGTGGGTGAAATTATAATAACTATCCCACCAATAGTGGGATAGTGATACATCCAATTTATTTATAGTGATTTATGTAGTTACACAGTACTATAGGTCAATTTATTTACACTTTCATGATAGAGAAATGATTAAGCCAGTGTAACTGTAATATGTATTGGAAGTACAGAAGCCAAGGAACAACAGGAAGGCAAGTTTTTCTCATATAGATACTGTGTTCACTATTTAAGGTCCTTGACCCAGCTTTTTTTCCTTTACACATCACACGTGTGGCCTGCCTGTATTTTCTTGTTACTGTATATATGCGTAAACAATGCATATAACTTGCTGGTATTAAATGTGTTTCCTATGAAGCCACTTTGACTTAACAAATAATTAGACATCGCAAGACTGCAGTTAACCACTCTGATGGATATTTAAGACTGTCATGTCGAATGTTAGTGAGGGTGCTGGCTAACAAGAAATACTAAAGATGACTCTCGCATCCCTGAAACATAAGTCATGCCACCTAAGTTTAACCGCTGCTATAAAACAACAAGAAAAGTTATACTGTAATGTTTGTTGCGCATCTGCACAAGCAGAAGCTTGATTTTACAGTACTTTTTGACCCCAAAGGGTCTTTCTCAGACCTGGAAGAGATACTTCAAATTGAAACGTTTGTTCAGACTCCAATGAGCACCCTTCAGGGTCAAAGCATTTAGCCAGATCATGCCACAGCTTGTTATCTATTATTGTAACCATTCAAAACAGGGGAGGAATGCTGGCACTTTCCATTGATTTATGGCATGCCTAGGTATTTGCAGGCCTTTGGGAGGAAAGATTAAATCCATTTATGTATTCACATTTCTGCCACCTTAAAGGCAGCAGTAACTTCCAGCTGCTTTAAACCTGAGCAGATGCACGTTTGTATTAGTGGTGAGTACCACGTGTTCTCTCTGCTTTGTACTTATAAGCTGAACTCTACCAATAAACATATAAATGCAACTGCAGTTTGGTGCTGCACCTAAAGAAAAGAGGAGGTGAGCACAGAGCTTTGCGTGGTTCACACGCACATTGATTCCAAACATATAGAAACTAAACCTGAACACGGGCTCGAGTCTCCCAGTGTCAGAAAAAAAGGGCTAGAAGAGGTCTCATTGTGCCTGAAGAGTCACAACCTCATCACCACAAAGCAAGTGAAAACAGAACAAGAGTGAATTTCATTTACCCAGCTGTGCAAGGCACTTCAGAGTAACACAAACATGCCCTGCAACCAACTCTCTCATTGCCTCCCATTACCCAACACGCTCCCTCCTTCTGCCCAGCAGCGCGAGTTCAGCAGAGCACACCAGCTCCTTACAAAAGAGAGGGATTCTCCAGAGGCAGTGTCCACTCCATCTAAAATCTACCCTTCGTAGCATCAGCTGGAGCAGCATGAATCTTGTGGAGAACCTGCCTAGTCTGGAATTACCTGTTTCTTATAATTTGATTCTCACAGAATCGAAAAGTAGCCCCAGAAAATGCAGCTCTACATTAAATATATCCATAGGTTGAAAGGAAATACAACTACACATGGTACTGTAAGTGTAAGATCCAACAAGTGTCTGCAGGGTATTTGCAACTCTCAGATCCCTTTAGGAACACGCACCAAGACAGACTGACACACTTCAGGAAGGTGAGACAATGTGGTTTTGAGGCAATGAATATGCACATCTGCAGAATACTACCGAGGCTTTTTTTTTTTGCAATGGGGTGTAATTTCCTCCTTCCAGTGTAATGTACAGACAGAGGATAAGAGAGACAGGCAGAGTATTTCTCAGCAGCGCAGTGAAGTAGAACAAATGCTTCTCACCTGCTTGATAAAAAAACAATGTCCACCCTGCGTCGCCACTGCAAGTCCTTCAGCTCTGCTAAGGAACAAGCAGTGGACACATCTATATCCCCCTTCCCTTATCACTTCTGATTTTCAGCACTTAGTAAATGCCTTTTTTCTTTATCTCTTGCCTCCATCTAGAAGGAGATGCACTAGGACAGTTCACAGTTAACGAAATTGATGGAGAATGGACTATTTCTTCCAAGAAGCCGCTGGACAGAGAAGATACAGAGAAATATCTCCTCAAGGTTATGGCCTCTGATGGGAAATTTCAGGCTACCACTGAAGTGGAAGTTTTTGTTCTGGATATCAATGACAACAGTCCTGAGTGCGGCCAGGTAAGGCGTCTGTTCTGGGACACTGAGGGCATGAGGGAAGCATCTGGGGAGTAAAGAACATAATAGCAAGGAAGAAAGAAGAGAAAGAGCATATTAAGATGGTTTGGTTTGTCATAATTCTTCTCACACGATCCTGTTGCTTTGATTATGCTTAGCAATTTTAATTAAGCTGCATGTCAAGCAAGAACATTAAATCTAGCCTCCAAGCATATTTGCCAGCAGTAAGTGAGCACCTAAGCAATATGAAGGATAATTTTTGGAGATAAACAATGCCAGGAAGCCTCCTGGGTAGGGGCATGTAAATTACTGAGGTTTATATCCTGCTAAGTTGAGAGATTCCCATCAGAAGGTTTGCAACTGTAGAGAGCTGATCACTGGTGTGGAGAGAAAGAACATGGTGAGAAAGAACAGAGGTGGTTGCTTCCCAAAGGAGATTCAAAGGCTTGTGCGAAATGAGCTCACTGGTCCCAGTCCACACCCCAGCAGCCAGCAATGTGGGGCAGGTTGTGTTTCCCTGTAAACCACATAGTTTATCCTTCACTATGAAGTTTCTGCTAGTCCATTCCTCCCCATAAGAGGTGAAAGTATGTTGGAGATGGCTCAGATGCCAATGACACCTTCTGTATTTGCAGATATTCTACACTGGGAGAGTCTCTGAAGATGCTCCGCCGGGTCATTTAATTTTGAAAATATCAGCAACAGATCCTGACATCGGCAGCAACGCCCAGATAACATACAGCCTGCATGGCCCTGGCGCAGAGGAGTTCCGGATGGGCCCACATACAGGTATGAGCAGGGTAATGGGAGGCTTTTATCCCCTTTATCCACTCCAGCACAGCTCAACACCTATTTCCTCTTGACCAAACAAAAGGACTGTTCATTCCAGCTCTCTCAAGCTAAGAAGGATTGACAAAAACACAGGTTCATTGCAACAGGGTATAAAGGACAGCACACCCTGCATCTTCCTGCTAACTTTCTTTACATATGTTGACATTACCACAGTTAAATGAAGGGCAGACGCTATTGCTAACAATTAGCTCTCAAGAAGGAGAGATCAGCAAGTATTTGGCTTGAGTCAAAGATCCAAGTTCTAAACTCTAAAACACATCTTATCTGGTCTTGAGCAGTGTGTTTACCCAAACAGACACAATGATCATTCTAGAGATCACTTCAGGCTCACTGCACTGCAGAAAGCAGGGTTTATAAAGATGTTTAGAAGTACAATTTATTTATGAGCATTTCCATCCCATGATGGTATCCCTCACATGATGTTCAGCCTTACTTTCAGGACTCCTCATGCCAAGTCCTGTCAGGGCACTGGTTGACAGTGATCTGAAAGTAGCCCCGAGGTATGTATGGACACATCACCTCTATTAGCTGGATTACAAATGGTATTCAAACCCTGTCTGCTGTCTCCTATGGTTAATCCAGGAAGGCAATATGCTTGAACGCCTCTGAGCTCTCCTAGGCTGCAGTTGCGGAAGACAAAACCATCTCCTGTTCTTTCCAACAGGGGAACTGACCACTTCTGCACCTCTTGACCGCGAACAGAAACCTGCGTACCATCTTGTTGCCAAAGCGACTGATGGTGGAGGCCGTTCCTGCCAAGCAGATATAACACTGATTGTAGAAGATACGAATGACAATGCACCGAGATTCTTCCCCAGTCACTGCGCTGTGGCTGTTTTTGACAACACCACAACAAAGACACCTATTGCTGTGGTTGCTGCCAGGGACCTTGATGAAGGTGAGTCAGAACAGGATTTACTTTTTATTAGAGTTCGTATTTCATTCTGAATAGAAACCTTTGAAACCTAGGGAAGGGCTGCAGCAGTGGGCATGGATGATTGAATGTTGGCAAAGATGTTCTTGGATCTCATCACTGATGTTTTCTTGATTAGCAGGCTGGCATCAGTATTTTTGTGACTATGTAGGAAGTGCAGTGTCTGTAGAAGCATGTAAAGACAGACTTTGAAGACACGTTCAGTAACTCTAACCGTGACGCACAGCACAAACCGTGCCACTGGGAGGAAATTCTGCCAAAGTTGGAGATTGAGAATGAGTGTAATAAGGAACAAAGGACCTTTAGCTCTAGGTGGGGTAGGTGATTTGGATGGAGGGGTCCTTCTGGAGACATGAAGATTCTTAGAACTGTAAGTAAGGATCCTTAGAAAGGGACTTTCAATATCCAGTAGAGACTGAACTTATAATGACAGACAGGCAAGACCACATTTGTCTGCTTTGGAAGCAGATGTGAAGGGAAATTATATTTAAAATCAAGAGAATTATAAATGGGATTTTACAAGCACTTGTAACTATGATGCTGATGGATGATGATGAGGGTGGCTGGATGTCTGAACCTGCAGATGGATAGGGGCACACTTGCCGTCCACATAACTTCTATTTTCCCTGAAAATTGACGGTCATTTAGATAACACATAGTCCTAATGGACTGAAAAATAAATAAAACCAGCAGCATTCCTCTGCATGAAATAATGCGGCCTGTCCCTTATCCTTCCAGGTCTCAATGCTGAAGTGGTGTATTCTCTCTCTGACTCTGCCAATGGACACTTTTCAATTGAGGAAACCACAGGGGTGATCCGTCTGGAAAAGCCTCTGAAGGATTCACAGCATTCAGCGTTTGAGCTGACAGTCTACGCTACTGACCGAGGCACCCCAGAGCCCCTCTCTGCTCTTGGCACTGTCACTGTCTCTGTTGTGGATCTAAATGAATATCTGCCTGTTTTCCTGGCCCCTGAATATGTGGCCATGGTAAAAGAAGATGTGGCTGTGGGTACAGAGGTCCTCAACTTGTCAGCGTTGACAAGAGACAATGCAGAAAACACAGAGATCAAGTACGAAATTGTGAATGGCAATGACCATGGGAAATTTCAGCTCAATTCAAACACAGGTAAGTTGGTCTTGTGTCCAAATAGATCCAGGTGGACCCAACAACAAATGTTGTCTTTATATGAATCTTCTCTAGTTGCTCTCCATTTGGCTTGCACTTCTGCTCTCCTGCCTTTAGCTCAAGGGGAGGGAATAGTCATCTTTTCTACTCTAAATTTTGTCAGCCAAGACACTTAGAGAGTGATCCAAATCTTATTGAAATTGATGGAAAGATGCCTGTTATATGTCTGGTGCCTGGGGTAAGTCCGCAGGAATGAGGAATACATGGAGAATGGGACTGGAATTTTTTTCCAACTCAAAACAGCGGAGAAGTTGATTTCATTTAAAGAAAAGGTCTCTCCATCCTAATCTCATGAAGAACATTCAGCCCAGTGTACCAGGCAGCTTTATTAGGTAGCACTCAATGAGTGTGGGTAGTACCAACCTATCGACTGTGAGCAGGTGTTGAGCCAGGTTTACTGGCCAAAGAAAACACTGCTCTGTTTGCACAGTGATCTGATAAGAGCTGTTATCAGAAGGCCAATGTTAACTCCCTGAAATAAACCCTTGGCTGTGTCATCATTGGCCTTCTGCCCTTCCTCAGCTTCTCTGTCTCCCAAGCTCTTGTTAATTTTTCTGCATTATCCTTCTTATGGATTTGTACATCCTAAAAGACACAGAACAGTGTCATTTCCAGGGAATAATCTTTGTCAAATTTTCAGTGCTGAGCCCAGGAAATTGAAGTACACAGGCATATTCTGTTCTAATGTCGTTAATCCCTGTTTTTCACTCTTGTTTTGAGAATAACAGCCTACTCCTTTCTGTGTTACATCTCAAGCCTCATTTACAAATCACACCAGCTTGCCACGCACTTCTTTCTCTTGTACAACTCCACATCTACGTCTTACACCATTTCACCCTGCCTGTGACACAGTTCTGTGATGCTCTTCTACGGCTTTGGTCAGAGCTTCCAATAGCACTGTTGGACTCTGATCCTGTTTTGCCTCCAAGACTCCTGGAGACCTTCCAGAATGAGGGTTTATTTTATCTCTTCAAACACTTGCTATCAGAATAAGGCAGGTTATGGCAGAATCAGTTCATTTATATTTTATTTCAAGTGATGCCATGGCTTTCAATATCCTGATCTAACCAGTCAAAGCTAGGTCAACACAAACTTTTCAGACACCAGGTTAGCAATCATCTCCATAGACCTCCAGTATTCCGAGAAACCTTGTGTGCCGTTCGCTCACAGTATGTCCTCTCCTTTTCTACCCCTCTGCCAACACAGGTGCTTTGTACATAAATGGGAGCTTGGACTTCGAAGCAAGTCATGAGTATTACTTATCCATCGAGGGCACAAGGAAAGGCTCAGCTTCTCTCAGTGATGTGACCATGGTGGTGATCAACATAACAGACATCAATGACCATGCACCAGAGTTCATCCAAGACCCTTACTTTGCTGATATCCGCGAGGATGTTGCAGTTGGAGAAATCATCCTCACGGTATGATTGTGAACCAAGCCAGACATCTTTACCCATCCTTTTACTTGTGTTACGCATTATTTAATCTTCTCTTGCACTTTACTTTTGCTTGGACACAGCCACCTCAGTGAGCTTGTGACATTCAATGTCTAAAATGTAAGCATGAGTTTGAAATATGATGATTGCCAGACCTCCTGACACTCCAGCTAGAACTCTTTGCCTTAGAAAACATCTTTAAGTGAAAGCTTGAGATACCTAAGGGGAGCTCAGGAGCTTTGAGGACTCCCCGAGAGAGTTAAAATGCCTGCAAAAGTCCATACCCTCACGACCTGGGGAAGGCAGAGGTTTCTCTGGGCAAAGTGGAGTTGAAGCTATACCCATGTGGAGTTCCCTGCCCAGCTGGTGTTACCATCACAGGGGTGGTAAAGTCAGCAAAGAGACAAGGAAAAAGCTATTGTTGCAGCATTGTTGAGGTTTGTCTTGAAAAAAATAATGAACACTTGCATCAATCACCTTCTTACTCACCAGAGGCAAGCTCAGACCAATATCCTTAAATACCAAGGAGGTCCTGCCCCCGTTCCTTCATGACAAGGCCATTTTGGGCCAGGAGNAAAAAAAAAAAAAGAACACTTATATCAATCACCTTCTTCCTCACCAGAGGCAAGCTCAGACCAATATCCTTAAATACCAAAGAAGTCTTGTCCCCATTCCTTCATGACAAGGCCATTTTGGGCCAGGAGTCCTACCTTTTTTTTTCTCCTGACAGGTGTCAGCTGATGACTTGGATGGAGCAATGAACAATCAGATCACATATTCAATTGTGGAAGGAAACCCACTGGGACACTTCACCATTCAGCCCAGAAGCGGGCAGATCAGCGTGGCCAAGCATCTGGACAGGGAGGAGGTGAGTTCAAGAAAACGAGAACAGGAAGGCTAACACAGATGTGCCCAAAGAGCAAGGGAGCATGGTATTGTAAGCTACCTCCTATTTTCTGAATGATCTACTCATAATACTGCAAGCAGGAGTTAAGTGCAATTCATTCATTTTCTAGACTACAGATAATGCTGTAGGAACTGTGGATTTGAGGGAAGGCAACGTAGCCTTCAGTGATCACTGGGCTGTGTTCCATTCCACTGGTGCTTAAAGCTGGCTGAGTGAGAGTCAGCCCTGAAGTTGGAATCAACATTGTTGGTTTCTGCTTCATTTCATCAGAGCTTCATAGAAAACAGGTATGAGGAGGAGATGAAAAGGTCATCTAGACAATCTCCGGTTTAAGAAGCTCAAACCGCTACTGACAGGTGTTTGGCCAGCTTGGTCTCATCCATCTTTGGCAAGTGGTTTCCTTTCTCTGCAACTACTGTCAGGCTGATTTTCTTTAGCAATGTTCTTCGAGATTTATGGATAGAGGGCTTTAGCCAAGGGCAAAGCTGTTGGTTTGGTGCAATGCTTGGCCTCAGGCATTTTGGCAAACTGCAGCAAAGTGAAAAGCTCAATGTGAAAAAGCCACCGTTCCTCCATTTCTCCAAGTAATCATGCACTAAATATCCTTCAGATCCCCAGCTATTCCCTGACAGTTCGAGCCACAGACAACGGCTACCCTGCTCAGTTCAGTGACGTTGCTGTGCGTGTCCATGTGTCTGATGTCAATGACAACCCTCCTCGCTTCTTCCAGCTCAACTACAGCGTGGTGGTGCAGGTAAGCCAGGAGGCACTTTGTTCACCATCTCAGGGTACTAAGGCATCAGCTCAGCTGCATAGGCTTAGCTGCACATATCTAATATCATGAAAGGGAGTCCTTTGCCACCGCCAGGTCTATGCTATTCCTGGCCAGAGTCTCAGTCTGTGCATACTAGAGAGATGTGCATGGGGTATGGGAACTGTTTCCCTGTTCCTGATCCAGCAGCTCAGGGGCCCTGTGGGTTCCCCTGGGCCTTTTCTCTTTGCTTGCCTTCCTCCACTACCATCTTCCCCCTTTTCAGGAGAATGCTCCCGTGGGTACAAGCGTCCTGGAGTTGATTATGAGCGACAGGGACTCCCCAGAAAATGGACCGCCATATTCATTCCAGATCACTCAGGGCAACGATGGGAAGGCTTTTGATGTCACCCAGAATGGGCTGCTGGTGACATCATCCACGCTCAACAGAAGAATCAAAGAGCAGTACCTGTTACAAGTCCAGGTAAAGCCTGCCTTACTGTCCTGGTATCTGAATTCCCCCAGCCAGATGAAGTAGCAACAAAATGAGATTAGGATGGCACAGCTGGATGGAAATGCCTCTGGCTTTGAAGAAATCCAAACCAGGCACAAAATCTGCCTCTTAGAGTCAGCTCTAGAGCTCTTTTCTCCAGAGTCTGCCCACAAGAAGCTGGAGGATAGTTTCTGCAGTGATAAAGTCAAATAATATGATCATGAGAAATATGATTTCAGCAGTTTCGTTAGATCAGGAATGATGATCCCAGCACTGTTCTAGTGAATTACAGTTTAAAGTGAAACCTGGATCTGGTCCTACAAACTTCCTCATATATTCTTACCCTTGAAGAAGTGGCTTAAGTTCCTCTTCAAAGAGGATTTTTATTGCTGTAGTGTAAATTAATTAATTTTCAATGTCATCTGTAAAGATAGTCCATTACAAATAAAAGGAAACCAACATGTGAAGTACATACTTCTTCAGTAATTCTAGTTGTTCTAAAAGCTAGGTAGCACTATATCATAAACCTCAGCCACTAACTGCTTGAGATGAGGCAGAAAGATGCTGTAATCTTATCAGTCGCATCTTTAACGTTTGAGGTTCCTTGTCCCATGCTAGACAGAAATCATGAGAGGTGGGACATGGGCTTAAATAGTCCAGAAGGCGAGCAAATGTGTTGACAGAAGTAACTGCTACATATCTTTGTACACTCAGATATGCATGGAATGCCAAAGATTGGCAACATCTCTAAAGATGATTAAATCTCAGGAAATCAGAGCTGCTCAGGTGTGCCTCAGCTGCTGATGAGTCCACATGGAGATGAGTGTGACCCCACCACTAACAGAAGGTCTCAGTGCTGGAAGGCATGCTGTCATTTCCCTGGAGCCCTCTCCAGGCAGAGGTCCAACACTGCTGCCTGTTTTTCCCATTCCTACTTCAATCCTAACCCTCTGCCTGACAGCTTCCACTCATTGCTACCTGCGAGGCATTCCCCTTCACAAGACATCATGAGCCCATCCAGTCAGGTGAGGTGATAGTAAGTCAGCATTTGGCTATAATGGATCCTTCTGCTCCCCTCGACAGGTCTCTGACAGCGGCATCCCTCCCTTGTCCTCAACTGCATTTATAAATATCCAAGTGACTGAGCAGAGCCAGTACGCCCCCTCCGTCCTCCCCCTGGAAATATTCATCACCACCAACGAGGAGGCTTTCCGAGGTGGCGTTCTGGGCAAAATCCATGCCACGGACCGAGACCCTCATGACAGCCTGGTGTACACTTTGGTGGCAGAAGTGCCCCAGGAGGGTCTATTCTCTGTTGGGTCTGCAGATGGGAAGATTATTGCTGGCAACAAGCTTCCCCATGGCCACTATCTTCTTAATGTGACAGTCAGTGATGGAACATTCACAGCCAGTACCAGTGTCAACATACACGTGTGGTGCTTCACGCAGGAGGCCTTGGACAAGGCAGTGGTGCTACACTTTCGCCACCTCTCCCCTGAGGAGTTCGTAGGGGACCACTGGCGAAACTTGCAAAGATTTCTAGGAAACATCCTTGTCACCCGGCGCCAAAACATCCACATGGCCAGCTTACAGCCTGCAGCTACCTCTGATGGAGTGGACCTGCTCTTGGCTGTTGGAGAGCCACACGGCTCCTTGTATGAGCCTCGGGTCCTTGCGAATAAGATCACTGTGTCCGCTGGGGAGATGGACCAACTTGTTGGTCTCCGAATGAAGAAAGCAATTCACGTGCCATGCCACGGGTCAGATTGCACTCACCGTGTCTGCAAGGAAACCATTCAGCTGGACCCAGGCATGATGTCTACTTACAGCACTGCCCGTCTCAGTGTCCTTACCCCACGGCACAGCTTGGAGCAGATCTGTTCTTGCAATGGTGAGCAATCCTACCTCATAGTATATCACCCTATAAACCTGAGCATATTGTGTTCTCCCTCAAGACACTGTAAAGCACCTGGACTTTACAGGAAATTTGGTTGCCCAGTGACTAGCCACTCTGCAATTTTAAAGCCAGATCTAGACTCTTACATCTTGAAAATTTCAGTCTTTTTCTTTCTAATTAATCTCTCCTAGCATTTAATAGCAGCAACATCTTTCTGTCTCACTGGGAAAAGTCACTCATGGACAGAGCAGTGATGGAGAGATTAGCATCACTTGAGCGAGAATGGTAGGGCAATACCACAGACTGATAAAGAACTTACTGAGGATGAGGAAATTCAAGGGTGTTTTAGATCACACTGAGACACCCTGAAAGGACAGACAGGGACAGGCTGCCATTGCAGGAGTGTTTTACAGCAGAGCACACAGAAGAAATACTGGGACCTCCAAATGAGAGGTGTGGGAGCTGCAGAGCAGCAGTACATGGGTTGCTGTGGGTGGGAGGACAGTTCCTCAGCAGTTGTAGTGTCAGACTGGGAAAAGATGCAAGGCTTGATACAGTCCGCACTGTCAAAGTGTGACAAAGATGAGACTTTTCACTTATTCTCCTTCCAGGAACAGCTGTGAGGTTTGGGGGCCACAGCTACATTTGGTACCAGCACTCACAGACCAGCTCCTGGCACATGCACTTTCGCCTGAAGACCCACCAGCTGCACGCTGTCATATTCTATGCTAACGGGACTGACCACACCACTTTGGAGGTAAGTTTTACAGTGAACGGGGATTTCTTTCCAGTGTAAAAAACATTTCCTCTTTCAGGAAAGGGAATCACAGAAAGAAGATGCAATGATATGTACCCTTAGTAATTCATCTAGCTAAAATAGAAGACTTGGGGAGGCCAAGTGGGAGTCAAGCACAGTTAGGAAATTGCTGCAAGCACAACTAATGAATCGGTTTCTACATCTGTGAAGGAACACACTAGTCCCTGGTGTGCAGGCAGCAGACTTCTGTATCATACATCTACAACATCTTTTTTACCGTGTGGGTTGCTTCTCTGTCCCTCTCAGTCCTCGGGGCAAAGAATTTACCAGGTGAAATTTCCCCCAGATCAATCTGCTTCCACTCTTGCAAAAGACAAACTTGTCCCCACACTTCAGGAGTGGAGTTGGACTCCCACTGAGCACAGAAATTGTTTGCCAGATCATGTTATGGTTGAGCTACCAGGGTACAGAGATGGGGAGGGCACAGCTGAGCTCTAAGACTGTGGACAATATTATCAGCCTTTACCTGAATCAGCGAACATGCCAGTCAGATCATGCATCTAATCAAGTGGACCTCAAATTAAAGGTTCCTTACAGTCATGGACAGAACAGACAAAACAGGAGATTTAAATGTTATTTATCAACCACCCACTTTTTATGCTGTCTTCACGTGGTTTCATTGTTTAAGAAACCTGCAGAGCCAGAAACATTTGTCTGATCACTCTCTGCCCTCTGACTGCACACTGAATCTACCCAGCGTTCAAAAATCATCTCCTTCTTCCACTTTGGCAGCAGAAGGGAAGAAGCAGATTACTAAAGAACAGAGTTTTTCTATAGTCCTTATTAATTAAATTCGGATTAATTGGAGACCAAGATCATCAGACCAGCTTACAGAGATTTGTCCCCAAGACTAATCACATTGAGATCAATGTGCTGTAACCTACCTGGAAGTGTTCATCCTGAGCCTGAATTCCCTCATCCCTTCTCATGTTTTCACAATCTTATCTTCCCATTTTGAAATATCTTTCTTTCTACTGTTATAAAAGACCCACACAGGTAGAGAACTACACAGCAGATCATGCCCAGAGACCTCCCCAAAGCACACACTGCAAGCTCCTGCTGCCACAGCCACAGAAACATCATCTATATGTCCTGTACCCATCTCCAAGAGAGTTTAAGCTGCACCATAAAGGGCTGGTGAGAAGAGTTTGTCGTCTCAAGAAGGGTCTCAATCTTTCTGCCCAGTCTATGGGAAGGAGGGTCACCACAAAATTCAGCAGGAGTCCAGCACTCCAGAGCCAAGGGAGAAAAGATTCATTATTGATGGAGTTCAGTGTGCCCATGATTTCCCCTACTGGGGTATCTCCACAAGCCTTTCAATAGGAAACATTCAGAAAGCCTCCACCATAAAGTTGCCTGTGAATCTTTTCTTCTCTGTTTCACTTTATTAACAATATCTCATGGATCAAACCTTTCCAAGACCACCTGGCCTAAAAAAAAAATAATTAAGGAATCCCTGAAGACTTTAAGCTTTGTAGACTGCAGTACTCTAAGTAAGAGGCAAAGCTTTGAAAGAATTACAACCAATGATTTGTAGATTTTGTGAAGAGGATGAGTTCTCCCAAGGGCATGCATAGCATTACCCTTCCAATCACTAAGCTGTCCTCTTGTTCAGAAATAGGGTGCAGCAACAGGCAAACCAGGCAAGCTGGGAAAGACTTGGCAATCTCTCAGTTCTTGCTCCAGGGAATTGAGTTCTCAGCTGTCTCCCAGCTCCAGAAATTGATAAGCCCAAATCTAAACACCCGTCTGAAGTGAAATCACTTTCCTCCTGATGAAATGAAGTAACAAAATTCTCTGGTGCACTTGCCAATTGTGCAAAGAGATTTAAACACACACTGCCCGGAGGCCTTTCCATGGCATCTGCCAGCTGCATCTAGTCCTCCCTTCCTTCAGCAGTTGCTCTCTGCTCCTGATGGGATTTATTTATATTGTAGGCTTCTCTGAGAGAGAAATGTTGTCCTGCTCTGCTTTTGACCCCTCCAGACCATCCCTATTGTATCCTATGTAGGTTTCTCCAGAGTTCAGTGTAGCCTATAATCACTTCTCTTCTAAGCTCTTCCAAGCATCACCACTCCTTGCTGACTCTAATGCCCCTCACAAAGATCTCTTGAGTCTGAGATAAAGTGCTTGATGTTACATAACAAGCTCTGCAGTCTTTCCATGAATGTTTTGTTCCATCTCTTTTCTCCTTCCCCATAGGCTTTTATGAAATAGAGGTTTTTATCAACAAGTCCCTGGGGAGAAAAAGGTGAAAGATACTTAGTGCTGACTTCACCCTGAAACAACAGAGATAATCTTTCCTTTCTCCTTCCTCCATATGAGTTTTAAAGATGAATCCTGGGCCACAGAGAGGAATTTCTGACGTCCCACTTTAATGCAGAAATCAGTTTTAGAAGCTCAATGTCTTGTCTCCCTCCTATCTGCTGGAGATCAAGGATTGAATTGCAACACCTATCAGCAGCTTTGCCCTGACTTTCCAGCATGCTGGTTAGGAGCTGGGTACAACAGTAATTCTTTTCTCTGCCTCCCAACTCCTCCTTGTCTCCTTAAGAGAAAGCTGCCAGTGCTCCACCTCACCAAGGTCCTTTCAGCACCCTCACCCATGCCAAAGGTGGAGCTGCTCCAGTACTTTCCCCAGAACTAACGAGACAGCGAGAACAGAATAAAGGCCACATGGCCCAGAACAAGAGTCCAGTTGTGACTGGTGATGGAGTTACAGATAATCTGAATACCAGGGCTCTGATTAGGCTCAAGAAGGGGAGAAGGGTCAAGCAGCTGCAGAAGTACAGTCATGTGGAAAGCTGACCTTCCCTCCCTCCACACTTGTCAAAAGTTGCAGGGAAGGACCACAGGTGAAGTTAAATGAGTGATAATGGTGTTTTGCAAAATAAACCAGGTTGCAGTCACTTAATTAGGCTTTAGCTGATCCATGCAAACCTTATTATAGGGGAAAAGGGGCTGCATTTGCCTAGTTTGTAATTCTTTGAATCTGAAAGCTGGCATTCATCTTGGCTCTCAATGCTTAGGCAGGGAGAGAGCGGAACAAGCATCAGGAGAAGTGCTGAAAGCCTCCATGAACAGCAGCCACATGCATCACAGCTAACAGTGATTTCTGGGATGTGTTTTGCAGATGGTTAATGGAGTGCCTCAACTTGGGTACAGCTGCCGGGGAAACTATACTGGGAACCTCTCCTCCTCACGTTTTGTGAGTGATGGTGAGTGGCACTCAGTCTTCCTGGAGATGAAGAACACATCTGTCCGCCTGCTCATCGATGGCCTGGGAAACACCTCTCTCCAACTGCCAGTGACCTGTGGCATCTCCCAGGGCAGACGAGACCTGCTTTTTGGGGGCCTCCGGCACCCGCTGCAGTCCCAGAGAGTCACACGGGGATTCAGGGGCTGCCTGGACGTGGTTGCAATCAATGGCAGAGAAGTGGTTCTCCTGCCTGGGAAAGGGCAATCAAAGGAAGTCATGGAAGAAGTGGGGATAAAGCAATGTTGTTCCCCCACTGGTGCCTGCAGCAGCAACCCCTGCCTTAACAACGGGATGTGCTCTGAAACTCACGGAGGAGGTATGTGAATATCCCACACAGAGCGGGGAACAATAAGCAGTGACTGGAGGGAAATATGCAACCTCATCATCCATCCCTGTGTGACGGGTTGTTCCGGAGGAGAATCAGAGGTGCCCTGTCCCAGGGGACCACAAGTGGTAGCTGATGTGGGGCAGCAGCTGGGGGATGTGAGATCATCGTTCTGGCTCCCATCAGTAGGCCATAGCCTGGAGGGCAGGAGGGTGCTTCTAAGAAGCGGGCATGAGCTAGGAGAGCACAGCTTTGCCAAAAACTCACATGCAAATAGAAACTCCACCCACCCCTCTGCATCCTCTTTACTTAAGGAGCGATTAACGAGGTTGGAATCAAGCGAGATGGGATCATGCAGAGATGGTTTCTGGGCAGAAACAAGCCAAGATCTTGATCTATTCCCACTGCAGTGACACTCAGGGGCTATGGGAAGGGATACGGGAAATCCATAAACTCAGATCCAAGATCCTCAGGCTAACAGGCCCTGTTTCTCCCATCAGAGGGTTTCCACCAGCGAGCTATATTATGAGGACAGGGCTAGTTTGCAGTGGCCTCAGACAGTGGAAACACTCCCAGTTTCCACTCTTGTGTCAGTGCCCTACACCCATTTCCTAGTTTCCAGCACAGCAGAGCTGCACCCTGTACACCTCATCTATTGAGACAGATGCTGTCCATGCTTTGGCCCTTCCTCTGGACGGAGGGGAGCTTTCCAGACTGCTGTGTGGGTCAAGAGGTCCTCCCACAGCTCTGTGCTCTTTGGGGCCATTGCCAAAATCCACACCCTGCCTGCCAAGCAAGTGAGGACAAAAGAGGGAGCACACCTCCTCCTGCTTTGCCCACAGCCTCTGGGAACAAGATTCCCAGCCCTGTCGACTCAGCAACAGCCTGGTTCAGGTGAACTTGTTTGACATGAGGTGCATCTGTGCTGAACAGTTAGCCTGGCACTCGTGGCTCAGCGTTGAGACCCTCTGTACAGAAAACCCCTCTAGCTGAGCTGTAAGGGTCTCAAAGCCCATGAAGGGAAAACTCATCTCTGCTTTAAGTCAAGGCACTGCCTGCTTGCTTTGTAGAGCATACAATGAGAGAGGAGAGGAGAAAGGAGGAAAATCATTCCCTCATCTAATTGTCATCCAGTGCCCTTCTTATAGTTTCTTTCCAAGGGGATCAACTCCAAGCTGCACAGGGAAGAACCTGTGGGACATGGTTCCAGGCAGAAAGATGCAGAACATGACTGTAGGAAAGGGGTTGCTCAAGAGGTGTTTAGTTTGTCAGGTTACTCCGGGTGCTTGGCTTCCTTGAGCATTGTGGGCTCAGTCCTGGAGATCACGGGCAGGTAGCATGAGTTTATGCAAAGCTCTGCTCAGGGTTTTCAGGCTCGGAATTACCCGCACGGGCAAAGACTCTTATGAGCAAACGAGCCCAGGTAAGCCATGTGGCCACGTGAGAATGCATCTGTGCAGAAAGGGTCAAAGCCAGACCAGCCACCACATCAATCACAACTCTCAGGACCACAGGTACAAGCGCATGTGAACCCTCACATCCAGGAACACATGTGTTCTGACACACACAGCCCTACAGGCAATGCCCAGCACCTGCTGTGCAAGCGTCAGCACGTCCTTGCTGTACAACCACTAACACACATGTGGAAACAGGTCTGCATTTGTTCACACTCTTCTAAAGCAGGGATGTTTACCTTGTGGACAAGTAGTACAGACTATTCAAGCATGCTGCAAGGTGGAAAATCTGAATTTCTTGCATGGCACCACCAGACAAGTGACTAGCAGGCACTCAGCACAGCCAGGGACATTCCCTGCTCAAGGCTACAGCAAACAGCAGCCAACAGCACTAACAGCAGCAGCCCCCTCAGAGTCCCCAGGCTTCTCCCTGGCTGTGACCAGACACCTCCTGCAGGCAAAAGAAACCCAACATGTTGAAACAGGCTCTTCATACCACAAGAACTCACAGGACCAAAGACTTCAGAGAACAATAAGCTACAGAGGATAGCATTTAGCTGTAAGAAGCTGTGAATCAGCCAGCCAGACTCCCCTTCCTTTCACCTGAGTTTGTCTCCCAGCTTCTCCGTGCAATAAAGGTGTGTCCTGAATTCATCCCAGGCTGAAGAGGGTCAGGAGAGGACAGGCTTGTCTTGTTGCTTAAATATCTCTCTTGTGCTACTGCATTGCCCCAGAGTGGCCATTCCACCTCCAGCAACTGCTCCAGGTCCTGTAACATGCCCACCAACAGCACCTCCTGCAGAAGCTAATACCTGTGTTCAGATGGCCAGATTGAAACTTCCATGGGTGCCAGGAGCACCAGGTATTGCTTCTCTGTATTCTTGCTAGTTCTTCCGTGTTACTCATGGCCCTGTCTCCCCCTTTCCAGGTTACACCTGCATCTGCCCTGGGCTGTTTTCTGGCGAGCACTGTGAGCTAGGGGACAGTCCCTGTGAGTCCAAGCCCTGCCTGCATGGGGGAACCTGCACCATCTCGGCCACTGGCTACTCCTGCCACTGCCCTGAGTGGTCCCTGGGTGAAAGGTAAGGTCTGGGAAGGCTTTGGGCCAGGTCGTCTCCCATGGTAAGCTGAAAATATGGTCTCTACTAACAAGCATTGCACATTTCTGGAGCTCACCTGATCCAGGCACTCTGGGATTAATTGCAAATTGCATATCCCTGAGCATTGCAGCATGGAAGTGTTCTAAGGCAGAGCTGAGCAGGACATAATATATATAATATAATATATAATATAATGCCTGGTGCAGGTTAATAGAATCATAGAATCACCAGGTTGGAAAAGACCCACTGGATCATCGAGTCCAACCATTCCTATCAATCACTAAACCATGCCCCTCAGCACCTCGTCCACCTGTCCCTTAAACACCTCCAGGGAAGGTGACTCAACCACCTCCCTGCGCAGCCTGTTCCAGTGAAAAAGCCTCTCCTTGAGAGAGGAGAGTCTCTCCCCACACTCTGCTCTTCCCTGGGTTACAAGCACAGGCTCAAATAGTGTCATGCCCAGTTCATCTTTCTGCCTTAGACATTTAGCAGGGATGAACATTTGTCCTTCAAATCAATGCAAAGGCAGAAATTATTCATGCAACTCTTGGAATAGAAGTATGCAGCTGAGCATTAGGTGGCAGTGTAATATCTGAAATCACCAGTTGTCCAGCCTAAGCTGGTGGGCTAGAACACTGTCAATGCTTAAGTGGAGCAGGACAGAAAGTCAGAAATTCAGTTTCAGTTCTGCTAATGCTGCATAAAATGCCAAAAAAAAAGCCTCTTCATCAAGGATGCCGATTCATCACTTCTCAGGCTACATGTTCCCCAAAGCTTTGCTGCAACTTGCAGACATCCACAGTTAACTCTGAAACCCCACAGAGCCTGGAAGACACATGAGACTTCATAAGAGGTTAAGACATCTCAGAGTGACCCTGTGCTCCCTAATTTAACAGGGTGGGAACATCTCTCTATGCAGTATTAGCCCTAGAAACTCCAAACACTCCTCTGAGGCAGAAATCCCCACATTTTGTTTTGTTGTATATGACCAAGAAATAGGACTGTCTTGTAAAACATGGTCTCCTGAAAAGCACCATTTTATCTCGAGGATCATTTTCCTCTGCCTGGAAAAACAAGTAACACAAGTGTAACAAGAAAGGGAGAGAAGACCAGGACGGAGCATCCTTGACTATTGTAGGTCGAGGCCCTTAATAGGATTATGGAGTTTTAGCTGCATCCCCACACTAATGAGCCAGATTGCGTCCATTCTGTTCCCACTACAGGTGCGAGAAGCTGGCTGAGGAGTGCCAAGACAACCCATGCCGAAACGCAGGGCGTTGCGTGAGCAGCCAGGGCTCTGTCTACTGCATCTGCCCGTCAGATTACCAGGGGGAGTACTGCACGCAGCCCATCATCACCCCTGCTATCGTGCCTACGCAGTGGGCAGTGGGACCTGAAGAGATCGCAGAGATCGTAGCTGGTTTGGTGGGGGTGACCATCCTCGCCGCGGTCTTCGTGCTCATCCGCAAGCGCTACTGCCACCAGGCCAAGGCGCACAAGCCTGTGGCCCGGGAGGACCCCGACCTGCTCTCCAAGAGCGAGTTCTCCAAGAGCGTGGGTGTGGGCACCCAAGCCGTGCCGCCCATCGAGCTCAACATCCTCAGCGATGCAGCACACAACAACCTGGACCGGGCTCCGCCGGAGCAGCGCAAACCCACCAACACCCCCGAGTTCATCACCTTCAACTCAGCCAATGTCCCAAAGCACCGGGGCACCATCGTGTGCAGCGTAGCCCCCAACCTGCCCCCCGCTGCACCCCCCTCCAACTCCGACAACGAGTCCTTCATCAAGTGCAGCTGGGCCAGGGAGGAGATGGGTCAGTACCCACAGCTTTTTGTTGCTTTTACACATTCTGTGGAATGTGTTGCTTTTACACATTCTTTGCAAACATGAAGGACGAACATCACTGCTTATAGCAAAGCAAAGCACAGGCAGATGCTGCCCAAGCCCTACTACAGGTCCTTTATTGGCTCTTCATACCCAGTGCACTAGTACATCCCAGCTTTTAGCTTTAAAATGTTGAGTCTCATACACAATCAGCAGGAAAAACATTAACGTATAACCTCAATTCTCACACATCCTGGGTCAAAAGCCCTTGTGAAAGAGAATAATGAAGGTAAAGGGGAAAAATTAAGAACCTAAAAGGCAGTGTGAATTTTAGTAGAGGCAAGTACATCACTGCTCCCTCAGCGAAGTGCTTTGCATGGCTCCGGACAGCAAGGTTATTGTATTCTCCCTGTGCACATGTTCATCACCAAAGGATGCCACTAGTAATTTCATAAGAGTAACTAGAGGGAAAGAGAGAGATCTAGTGGATCCCTTGCTCTGCCCCCATCCCTTCATCAGGCAAGCTTCTGGCATCTGAATGGCTTGATGAAACGTGTCTTTTGGGTGATAGAGTAGTGGATGTCTGAAGGCTGGTGAGAACACTACCCAGCACAGCCAGAGGTGCCTCCAGGTCCCCTCAATTCCCAAAAGCATCAATTACAGTTCCCCTGTCCCCACATCTCCTCTCTCCTCTGGTCTGTCACATCTCCTGCAGGTTCAGAGTCTGTGGAAGGAATTAGCGGGAGGGCAAGAGAGGGAAAACATCAGCTTGAACTGTGGCTAATATAACTCTCCTTTATTCCAGTCTACCCAGCAGAAACGACCTACTGGCCCCCTCGATACCTCTCATCAGACGTCCAAGAATATTCCCACTATGAGATCATCCAAGGCCCCCCTGCACCCTCCTCCCACCCCCCGCTCCCTCCTCCACCCCCTCCGCCAGCAGACACAGAGCCTGTTACTCTTTATGGAGGTTTTCCTTTCCCTCTGGACCAGAGTAACAAAAGGGCCCCCATCCCACCCCGCTACAGCAACCAGAACCTGGAGGACTTCTTGCCCCTCGGCCCCGTGGACATGGGAGCTTCCCAGTGCCAGAACGAATATACAGCCATCAGCTACTACCCAGCGCAGCTGGTGCAGGGCGAGGGCATCTCCTACCAGCCCGACCCCGGCTACAAGCGGGTGAGCATGCGACTCAGCGTGGCCCAGCCCTCCTACGCAGACTGCGAGGTGGGTCACCAGCCCAGCATCCGTGCTCAGCCCCTTCCACCCCCCAACTACGAGGGCTCTGACATGGTGGAGAGCGACTACGGGAGCTGCGAGGAGGTGATGTTTTAACTGAGGGCTTATCCTTGACATGAGAAGCGCATCTCCATGCAGAACAGTGTGCACGGAGTTGGAACATGACACCAAAGCCCCCCAGCTCGTGGCATCCACCTCCCCTTGCAGAGCTGGGTTATAATTTGGCTGGATCTTTCCCCCCGCTGTCCTCCACGGTGCTCCTGCTACAAGCAGAGGGGAAATGCTCCAGCCACTGCCTGGACATGGAGGATGCTCCTGGGATGCTGATGACAAACCTGCCTCCTCGCCAAGGGGACATCCTCCAACACCGCACAGGACCGCAGTGTGCCACCTCCTCCCCCCCAGCAGGCTCTCCGTCCACAGGAATGAGGAGGAGGGAAAGCACTGTCGGCATAGCAGCAGTCGTGGTGGAGAAGGTGTGAAAGGACTATGATGCACAGCCTGGGAGTGCCCCAGGTGGGATAGCACAGGCTCCCTGCCCTCAGCTCCGGCTCCAAGGGCTTGCATCAAGCCAACAATTTGCCCCACGGAACAGATCAGCTGGTGGAAACCCTCTTCCATGTCTGCTCCCTGACGCAGGGAGACGTGTGAGGGACTGCGTCTGGTCCCATCAGCACATCCCTCACTTGGCCAACAGAAGTCCAAGAAAAAAAAATTTAAAGAGTCCATTTCTGTAGAAAACACAAGCAACAAGCCTTGTCACACCAGGAACCACCCACAGACTCAACCTAGTGCAGCCATCAAGACCTTGCCCAGCTGAGCTGCACTCGCAGGAGTAAGGGAGATCCTGCCCTGAAGGTACAAGCAAGGAAGTGTTCCTGTGGCTGTCGTGGTCCCACACTGGACACAGAAGGATATGGTCCTGCTACCCAGAAAGACTGGCCAGCACTGCAGGGCATCTCCTACCCAAGGCAAGGGCATTGAGGTCTGTGTGACCTTGTGCTTGGGGATGTATCGTGTCTTTGTGAGAGGTTTGCTTTGGTTGGTTGGTTGTTGTAACTTTTTTGTTGTTGATTTTTTTGGAAAGTATTAAAAGAGTTTGGATTTTTTTACTATTATGATTTCATTCGATAACTCAAGAATTCCCTGTAAATAGGACACCCCTGCCTAGCTCCAGTCAAGGGCAGCCCAAAGAATAACAGTTTATTTTGGACAGCAGTACCCCCAGCCTCTTGAACCTGTGGAGAGGTACCAAGACAGCAAGCTCAACACATCTTTGAGGATCCCATAAGGGCAAGAGGAAGGAGGCAGGCACACACTCGCCTGTCTTGCTTCAGTCATTTCTTGAAATGCTCTCACTACATTTGGCTGTAGCAGCATGAGGAACACACCAGGGTTGTGCTTGGGTTGCGCAGAACCCAAGAACAGCAGCACCCTCGGGCACCAGTGACAGGGTATCACCAAGCCTGAAGTACCCACCACAACCCCACAGACACCAACAGCATCAGTATTACAGTTCCCACCAACCCCATCCCAGAAACTACTCCCCAAGTCCTTACTGGCCTAAGCCTCCACTTGTTGGCTTTCTCTCAGCTAGCGGTGCCTCAGGGCTGAACTGCAAAAGGGCACAAACACAGTGACACCCACCCAAACAGAGACACTTGCCTCAGGCAATCAGCAGAGGTGAAAAAACCCTGCTATTCACATCCCCTTCTGGGACCAACATCAAAGAGGGGGGGGGTTGCATTTGGAACACACAGGGACATCCTCATGGCCAGCTGGCCAAGGAACTGAGTTACGCTGAGGTCCTCTGAGAGCCAGCTCTGCTCAGCAGAAATCAGTCCCTGCCTGGATTACGATTGATATTTTAGACGTTTGGTTTTACTTTCCTCATGGCCAGCTGGCCAAGGAGATGAGTAACGCTGAGGTTTGAGCCCAAGAGAATGCAGCCTCCTCCTTTGAGAACCAGCTCTGCTCAGCAGGAATCAGTCCCTGCCTGGATTAGGATTGATATTTTAGACATTTGGGTTTACTTTGTAAATCCCTCTCAACACCTTCATCCTAAAAGAGCACAATCCCTGCAGGTTAATTGGGGCATGGTGTTTCTAAACTCAGACAAGAGCAGTTTGTTGACAGGAAAGATCCTGGGGGAGATGGGAGAGTAGAAACAGATTTTATTGTAGTTCCAGGAGTTGCTTTAAACTGCAGAAGTTTGGAGGAGAGATTTCCCCAGGTCCCTTCCAGCCTCATTTGTCCTACAGCCCTAAATCACTTTGCAGACAGAGCACAGCAGCATTTCTTATCAGGTCCAGGGCTGCCTCTGGGCAGGGGCAGCACAAGCAACAGAAGGAAACCCCACCAGCCCAGCACACAGCACGCCCTTCCAAAGCCCGAGTCCACCCACACAACATTTATGCTGTCCCTTGGGCTGCAAATCCTGCCACCAGCTCCATGTCCCTAGCCGAGGACTCCCCCCACTCCCCAAGACACCCCAGGGCTATCACAGGGTCCTACCTGATGACTCAAGGGTTGCTTATGATGCCAAGAAGCTCAGAGGGGGACAGCCCAGCAGCCTCCTGCCTGCCTGAACTGCCACCTACAGGAGCAGCATCACCTGACACGGCCAGACCTCCTGCTCCCTTATCCCACCACAGCTGGAGCTAATCCCAAATTAAAGCCAGGGAAGGGAATAATTGGCTGCAGTTGTGCAGATCCCCCAGCTTAGCTTTCTTCTGCCAGGATGAGCTTTTTGACTTTTGCAGTTCCTTGTGGCTATTCTTAATGAAACTCTGAATGCAGAAAGGTCCTCCCAGCAGGCTCATCCCCCTGCATGCTGATGGGAATATTGTGAAAAGTAGGTTGCCACTCCTGGGCTTGCTAGCAGAGCAGCATTTTCTTATAGCCAAAGAAAAAGATGGGGTTCACCTGCTCTGCCCCTATTTTCTGCTCACAAACCCGTTTGTGCCTTAGCTCTTTGGTGTTTTCAATAGAGCAGGACAGCATGAGGCCTGGTACCAGTGGTATTGCAGCGGTGCCTACCTGCACTGCTGGCTCAGGGTCTGGACAGGTTTCCAACGGGTCTGGATGGGGTCTTCCCCTGCCAGCTTCCCACCCTTGCTCCAGGAGTGCCAGTTTCTCAGCAACATGCATCCTTTTTTCCTCATAAAGCAAACCCACATTATTCTTTGCTAAGTGACACCTAGGAAAGGGCAGGCTCAGTACAGCCATCTCAACCCTTGGAAAGAAAGGATGGCCGTGGACCCAGACGCAGTGACTTCTCCACCATCAGAAACACTCCTGTGCCTGTGGCTCAGCTGCTCCTCCCATCCTAGGGTTAAGGCAGCCTTGGATCTCCCTCCAAGCACCCCACTCTGCAGCAGCCTGGGTGCTTTTAGGAGACTTTTCTGCCACAGCTTCAAGCAATTAACTTTTTTTAGCACTGATTTCCCAAACAGCCCCAATAATGACACACCGCAATGGCATGAATTATTCAGCAGCATGAGGATCAGCTGAGCTGCAGCGATGCTGGCAGGGAGCCCGGCCGTCTCTGAGCGTGGGCTCTTTTGATCTCTTGGGCGGATCAGCAGCAGCTCAGCATCCACCGCACCACCGCCAGCAGCACACACCAGGCTCTTTTTTTCAGCTACAGCCCCGCTTCCAGCATAAACCAGGCTTTTGGGTCCCAGGACAAAGCCAAGAAGCCAAGGTGCAGCTTTGGTGGGGTATAGAGGACAGCCAAGCCCAGCAAGCACACAAAGGCATTAATGCATTCAGACAAAAAAAAAGATAATTTTCAGAGCAGCAAAGCTGAGATGCTTTTACTTGAAACCCTCAGCAGAGCGGTAAGTCTTGCATGCTACTACAGGGCTGAGGAAACCACAGGAGCCTGCTGGGCTCCAGCTCTCCAAGCTTAGGTGTTATCTGCAAAAATAAAAACAAAGAAGGGAGAAAGAGTCCCAAAAGCTCTGGTGTGCCACACTACTTCCCCATCCAGTCCATCACAGCAGGGTAATGCTTGGAGACCCCCAAACCTGCTCCAGCTTTACACCTCCCACATGGAAGAATAAAACCCATCTCACCCACCTCTGCCCCCCCAGGCCTTTTCACATAAAAAATAGACTGTATTTATTGATTAAAGTAAGATACATGATTCAAGTGCAGCACCAGCTCTTCCACTGAGCAGCTACACATGCTGTACACCAACACGATCCATAGGCACAAGACGTACATTAATCATTTCTATATTTACACGGATTATCTCCTTGGTTACAGAGCAGCCTACAATACACAAGTGTCAAGTTTTCATGTCCATCAGGACCTGTGGCAGGTCTTCCTGGCCCTCACGCTGCGTGCCCCACCAACACGTCTGGCCCCATCTCCAACCACCCCTGCTCACCTTGATAGAAGTGTAGAACTGCAAAAAAACCAATTAATGCTGCTGTGATATCTTGTGGGGCACCAACAGCGCTGGGGGAAAGTACCTGGTGTCCCTTGCTCCTCACAGCATGGCCTTCTCTGCCAAGGGTGACATTTCTGTACCCAACCCCCAAGGGACACCCCGGAGTCAATGCATGGTAATGGATATGAATATTGCACTTTTCTCACCCATGGTGGGCCCTGAAGCCATGTCCTACACCTGGATGTTTGCTCTCTATGACCACAGTGTCCTCCAGATTGAGGACTTGACTTAAAGCTTTGCTCTGCCCTTAACCAAAAGATGCAGGAACATGCTGAAACCTTCACCAGCGCAGACTTGGAGGAAATGAGGAGAGCACCAAGAGATGCAGCAAACGGATGAGGGGCAGAAAAGGAGTGAGGCAGCACAGACCCACCCCACACCAGGCTGTGGGTCCACGTCCCAGCACAGGGCACTCAAAGCAGAGCCAGCAATGAGGACACAGTTCAAGACACTGAAATGCCACACATGGAGGAGGCAGGCTGCAGGGTCACCCATGGGATCATTGAGTCCAACCATTCCTATCAAACACTAAACCATGTCCCTCAGTGCCTAATTCACCCATTCCTTAAACACCTCCAGGGAAGGTGGCTGCCTCATCCCTGGAACATTCAAGGCCAGGCTGGGTGACAGCAACCAGAGCTGAAGATGTGCCTGCTCACTGCAGGGTGATTAGACTGAATGACCTTAAAGGTCCCTTCCAACCCAAACCATTCTGTGATTCGAGGATGCATTTGTGCTCTTGTCTTAAAAACAAATGAACCAAACAGAAAGGCAAGGAAATTCTCCAGGGAGAAAGCTGGGGTCACCAAGGGGAAGGAAAGCAGCAGCATGGCAGAGACCATCCCCACCAGGCACACACCAGCTACGACACAAGAAACAAAAGAAGCACAAGGAGAAGCACCAGAGAGCTGCCTGATACCAGGGGATACAGAGCTGGGGCAGAGGATACTACCAGGGAGAAAATCAGACTGGGGAGAAAGGGTTAAAAAAAATTATCACGGGGTGTTTTGTGTGTGATTTGACATTCAGCAATGGCCTGCAGCTGGAGTGTGTCAGGGCCAGCTCAGGCACTGTAAACAAGGCGATGCATTTTTGTGGCATGCAGGCAGCACACGGTGACCCCTGGGTTCACTCCATCCTGTGAAGGGGGAGCATCCCAGCCAAGAGCTCAGACCCAAGGGCAGAACCCATTTGCTCTCCATGCACCTCGGTTCCTAATGCTTCCAAAAGCCATACATGTTAGGTACATGGGCTACACAGGGAAAAAAGCATCACCACTAAAAGAGTTGCCCAGGGTTCAGCAAACCCTCCCAGAGCAGGGAAGTGCTGTGCCCAGCTCCAGCCCTGCTCAGCCCCCAGGGAAGCTGGAAACAGAGCTGGAGCATGCAGGAGCCAATGCCCATGGTCCAGGGATCCCAGCACAGGAGAGCTGGGTGCCTCAGGATGATCTGCACCTTGGGCTCTGCCTGCCATCCTCACAGGGCTGGGAGGCAGCTCCTACGCCCTCCAACCTGAGCTGAGGTTTCTCTGTTGCTGTAAAAATAAAGTGCTGAGGGGGAGTAAAAACAAAACTGGCACATAAAAAAGCAGTCCCTGTTCCCCGCCCTGACTGATGGGACGGGGGAATTATTGAAAGGTTGGGATTTAAAAAAATTAAAATAAAATCAAAATGTACATCCCCAGGATTCCTCATCTCTGAAAGTGACTATTTACATCGGTACCCAGGGAGGCTGTTTTGCTGTATCACCTGCCCCAAAACCCTCAAGGAAGGCACTGCCCTACCCCTGGGGCTGGATCTCACTGCCCTGATCATAGCCAAGCATGGAACCCTGCTGTATCCAGAGATGGGTGGCCATGATGCAGGGCAGCCCCATCCGCTTGCCAACCAAACCCACATTTCCCAAGAGGAGAGGGGAGACCGTCCCCAGGAGACCAGCAGCGCCCAGTGCCCACGTGCCCCCAGCACAGCATCCAGAGGGGCTGGCAGGGCAGCGGAACCGTCATTGCACCATGACACTGGTAGCATTCACAATCGTGGCAGCGGGCGCAATCAACTCCACTAGCGCTTCATATGTCCCCACCACAAACCCCACAAAGCCGAAGACGCTGATGATAATGTCCTTGGCGATGATAAGGGGGTGCATGCCTTCTGTATAATAGGTGGCGATCTCCAGCAGTGGGGGGAAGATGAGAGCCAGGGCGCTGCTGCTGACGGAGCCCACAAGTGAGATTACGATGTCCAGGCGTGGGATGAGGATGGCCAGAACACCTGGAGAAGAAGCAAACATATTAGTGCTGCTGGAACCTGGAGAGCAAAGACCCTGCTCCCCCGAGTCAAAGCAAGCAAAAACCCACCACAGAGATGTAATCTATTTTAATCATACCTCTGCCCTTTTCCCTGACACAAGAGCTTTGAGCTGCGGCTGCATGTTTCCAGCAACTCCTCCCCAACGAGCAATTAAGCTGTTGCATTGAGCTAACGAAGTGCAGCGCACAGATCAAACCTTTTTTGTCACTCTGGTAATTGCCACAGAAAACTCCAGGGCTGAGCAGGAGGGTGTCCTGGCAAACAGATTGGAACCTGGGAAGAGCGGCTGCAAGCACCCTCAGCTCCCCTCATGAGAGCCAGCACTCCTGCTACCCACACCTGGGGAGCTGTAAAGCCTCAGAAACCCCATAAAAGCAGGAAGAAAAAAAGGTATCTCCCCTCACTCCAAATAAATTTGCGTGGTTTGCACGTGTTTAGAGTTGCTCCAGCAGCAGAGCACCTATGGCACAGCCTGGAGGAGAACATTTGTTAGGTAAAAACTGCAGCCAAAGAAAATCCCCTTGGGAGACTTCCGACAGCTCACACTTAGCAGTACAAATTCTGCTGTATTCCTCCTCCAGCTCGGGGCCAGAGGAAGATGGAGACATGATGCCTTCTCCTTCCAACCAGCCTACAAACATCACCACCTCTGGGCTCCCCTTAGGGTACCACAGTGTTGTTTGGGGAGCAGATTTAAAACAAAGGATCATCAAGGTCCCATTTTGTGTGGTGCCCCTCAGCACGCTCACGCACCGAACCAGCTTCCCATCCACAGCAACCTCTGCACCCAAGATGTTTTTGGTCAAACAAATCTGAGGAAAAGGCAACCAGAACTTTGCACAACAGGAGAGCATTGTCTGCAAGCAAAGTGGACTCCAGCACTCAATCAAAGTGACCAAGAGAAATAAACTGGTTTATTACTTTGAAAGCTCTGATTAGAAATAGGAGACACCTAGAACCATGGCAGCTACAGCCTCAGTGGAGAAGGGTCATCTTAGGGCTCCCCACTGGAGGCATTTGTTCACTTCTTGGCAATCAGCTACAGGCAAGAGAAGCTGTTGGAGCCTTCACGGGCCAAAGATCACATGCAGCACCACAGTAGTTGGAAGACTGATGGGAGACCGACAGCAGGCAAAAACACAAGCAGGAGAAGCTCCTGCACATGGCCACCACACAGCCCTGCTGAGCTGTCATGGAGGAAGGTTTTTCCTGGTCCTCAGCCCTACACAGAGCCACAGGAGCACTCTGCCAGGTCTCTGCTGCAAGCAGCATCCTTGCTCTGGCAGCCTGTGGTGAGAGCAGGGCAGTTGACCACCAACAGCATCCTCAGCTCAGCCCACACCACTCTTTGGACTCAAAATAAACAAAATTACTAATCCCCTAAAGCTAAAGCATCAGCTGCAATCCTCAGCCTTCAGGGGTAACGGTCAGTCGTGCTTTCTGCAGAGATTATTCAAAGGGGTTTTAAGTGCACTGGTTTTGAAGTCTAAGCTTAAAAGACACCCATACACCAAATTGCATCCTCTCTTTGGAAGCCAAAGCCACAATTCGGGCTTGTTCTGCAGCCATACAATCATCCAGTGAATATTCATGCAACCCCCCCAACTGCTTTCATCCTTGCCAACAGCCACAGCAATCTTTTAGATGGGGAGGGAAGGAGGTAAAAAGGAACCAGTATCCTTCCACCATCTCTGGTGTATCAGCAGCATTAAGCCATGAAAAAAATCTCTTTTTCAGCAGATGTTGCCTGAGAGCTCAGTCAAGCCTCTCAGTTATGCTGTCCACAGCAAGGACTTAGTCTTCAGGAATAAAAGCCAGAAAAAATCAGATACTCCTGTACCCGATTTGCTCCACACTGTTCCTGAAGGTCTGCCAGGCTCGAGCCTGGCAGCCTGCTCCACATCACCACTGCACACACCAAACACCATCAAGGGAAAGGGAGCACGTGGGACTCACCCAACCAGACCTGCCCCATGGCCACAGGTATGCTGGGGCTTTGGTTATGTGTCATCTACCATTGTCAGTTGTCTTCTGCTGTGCTACACACTGCAATAATGTGTGTACTAGGCCATCCATTCCCTCACACGAGTAGCCTGGCTACATGCTGTGTATGGCAACAGCATTTCAGGAGACTCCCAGCCGCGAGAGCTTTAGTAACAGGGGGCAAGAGGCTCTCAGCTTCACCAGCACATGGCAGGAATAGGAGTGCCACACTCCCACAAGGTGAACTCTGACAAGCTGCTTCTACTCACAGGTCACGCCGACCAGGGCCACCCTGAGCAGCAGGTTGACCAGCCAGCCCCAACGCTCCGACACCCGGGCAACAAGGGGAGGGATGATGATCTCAGCAGGCACGTAGAACTGCACAGCGTATGTGAAGAAAATCCCAAAGGAGAAAAGGAGCTTGACAGCTTGGTATAGCCTGCAAACGAGAAAGAGGAGAACCAGTATGACACACTTGAGCAAGCCCCCATGACAGCAACAGCAGAAAGGGGAATACTCTGCTAAGAAGGACTTTGGAGTCCCAACAGTCGCCCCTCCTGCACATTCTCCTAGAAAACCAGGGGGATGCGTTCAGTACACAGAGACCCCCATGGTGCCTGCATCCTCCCACTTGCATTTTCATCTCTCTCAGGTGCTGCCCAGAGCCACCCTGGATCGTAAGCAAGGACTGAGCTCTGTGGTGCCTGCGTCACCACAACTGCGTTCCCTCTGCTGGATGCTGATCTCAGAGTTGCCCCAGATGGCACGGTAACAAGAATAAATATATTCTTCTTATTTTATCCATGGCTTTACAGATTTTATCCGTGGCTGCACTTTGCCTGTGTTTGGCTCACACTCACATTGCCTTTGGATGCACAAAGTATCAATNGTGCTGCCCAGAGCCACCCTGGATTGTAAGCAAGGTCTGAGTTCTGTGGTGCCTGCATCACCACAGCTGCGTTCCCCCTGCTGGATGCTGATCTCAGAGTTGCCCCAGATGGCACGGTAACAAGAATAAATATATTCTTCTTATTTTATCCATGGCTTTACGGTTGCTCCTGCACTTTGCCTGTGTTTGGTTCACACTCACATTGCCTTTGGACGCACAAAGTATCAAGTCCTCCAGGTACCTCATTCCCTAGGGAGGAATACAGGTTCCACACCACCCTCTCCACTTGACTGGGCTGGACTTTACAACGTCTGCAGTGACACAGGGTGGCCTTCATGATTGCTCCAAACAGACACCACCAAAATACCCACTAGCACTGGTACTGCCAGGAGCTTGCGATCCTGACTTTTGGCCAGCAACCAAGAATGAAGTTGTATCCAAGAGGTTCCTCACTTTGACCTTTGCTAACAAAAATCCAACCTCTGAGCTGAAGGAAATAAAAAAGATCCCTTTCTTTTATTTGTAACCAGATAGACTATATTAAAACCTTTAAAGAGGTTTTTCAGATCCAGCCATAAATATTTCATAGATTTGCATTTCTGCTTGGCTTCTGGGGAGGAGGAAGAAGACAGCACTGCTGGGGTAAGCCTGGGCTTACAAAGCAAACGCAATGCAAATGTCACCACCAGCGCCTGCAACTCAACCTCCTCCATACAAGAAAAAGAAGCAGCTGTTTTTGGAATGCTGCATAATACACGCTGGGGGGAAGACAGTTAGAAGAGCAGTTTGGGCTGTGCAGAAAGAAGGCAGAGTGCAGGTAGGTTGCAAACAGAACCTCGGGCTCATTCTGAGTCAGATCTCGCCACATCCCAGATCCTACAGCGATGCAGCATCAGGGCATCATGCCTGCAGAAGCGCAACTGTTACAGGTAGGCAAAAAGCTACCTCCTTGCCTTGTCTCTCTTCCCAGCTCCCTGAGAGGAAAACAAGCCTCTCTCAAAGAGAATTTATATCTAGTTATATAACATACAGCCCCACCTGTTCACCAACTCCAACCTAAATTATCATGCAATTCCATAGGAAAAGCTATGAGAGTCCAGAGAGCGCCCACTCAGCTGTACACAACTTGAGTGCACAGTAGCCTTGAGCTACCTGCCCCACAGCCTGCATATCTTATCATTGTGTCTTCAGTTAAGTGATGCTGTAAAGCCATAAAGTGCTGCAAGGCAATCCATAATTAAGAGCTGTTATTAAAAAAAGGTACAGAAATAAGCTTGGGTATCAAAACTGTACAGGTCAGAAACCAGGACAACAAGCTCAAAGGGCATTTTAAATATCAAGAAGAGGAAGAACTTGAGCGCTAGCCATGAGCCACAGAAAACAGGTCCACACACAGCCCTGCAGACACACTGCTCTGCCAACCATAGCAACCGATGACTTAACCCAAAGAGTCAGAGCAGGCCATCCCAATGAGCTGCAAGAAGTGGAAATACGTTCCTCTGACCACAAGCTGTCATTACCTATCTCCAACTGGCCATACACAACCAAACATCTTCCCCCCTCGCTACAGTACTTCTTTGCTCTGCAGATGGTGGGGTGAAGCAACCCTCCTGAGGGTATGAGAAGGGATTTCTGCATAGTAGCACAGTATTTCGGAGGCTGTGGTTAGACCTGGGCACTGGGAACTGACACACTTCTCATTTGAGGAAGCTGCGGTCATAGAGAAATGAGGCTGGGAAAGTCCTTAGTCATCCCGTAACTCAATGATTCCTGACACGTTCATTGAATCCATTCTACAGACCCCCAGGCAATGGCTACAGCCAAGGAAGGATGCAGCATCTCCACCATAACCCTCACCTTGTCTCCTACGCTGCGGGCAAACCCCATGACTCCTCACCCACAACCCTTATGACCAGCTGCTGCAGCCCAACAGCTTTTACTGCTGTGGAGAAAACCCGCAGACAAAGCAGAACAGCAAAACACTCATTTGAAGAGCAAGTCTTCACCCATCACCTACAGATTTATGCATAGGAACACAGCAGTCAAGGCTTTAGCCCAAGTATCCCAGCCCTTACTTCAGATAACCCACTTCCAAGTGCAACATTTACAGCCTCCATCGAATGTCCTGCTAGGAAACAACATGCACAAACACCAAAGCATTTTGTATGCTGATTCACAACAACCACAGCACACTTTCCCTAGAGACAGCCCACAGGAGCCCTCCTGCATGCCCAGGTTTCCCGAGGTGCTTCTTCCAAAGAGCTATTCTCTTCTTACTACCTGAAAAACCCTACAGTTTTTTTCAGACAAGCACTTTGACAGAAAGCATGGACACTCCTAGCAACGTGCACTTGAAATAGGATCTTTCTGTAGCCTAGTAAGCCACAGAAATCCCATTACCCTCTTCTAAAGAAACATCATCCTTCAGAGTAAGCAAAGCTGAGACTTCCCACAGAAGCCCCCGAGCAGCATTACAGGGCAGCAGACATTGTTACAGGCTGCAGTGTGACCTGGTGCCCTGCAGAGCCCAAGGCCCAGATCTGACCTGCTTTCCACCCTCAGGAGCAGCTGAAACATCTCATTCCCTCCACACCTTGCTTCAGCTTGCTGAGCTGGTGGGATTCAGATCTCCCTACAACACAGACATGTTTTTCCATCAGCCTCATCCCTCCTTGCTGAGAGCAAGAACCTGGCAGGGCTCCCAGCCCCTGCAGGGAACAAGGCAAGGCTGTCAGCAGGAGCAAGACCTGTCACACCAACACCCGGCAGTTCAGTCACCACACAGGAAAGTCCATGAACTCAAATTGAAACCTACAGAGCAATAATTAAAGCAAAAACAGGCTCCATTTTTTTAAATCTTTGCTTTCTCCAGAGCCCCAGCTGTGCAGGTCTATGAGCCAGCATGTGGAAGCCCCCCAGTGACTCACAATTTTAGTCCTGCCCAAATCCACTTCAAGAGTGGGGGAGAGGCAACAAGTCACACCGCATGGTGTTAGGCAGCTGCTAAGAGCAGAGAAGATGGGCTGCAGAGGAGGACAGGCACCCCCAGCTCAATTCTCACTCTGGACTTTTACAGGATTTCAAGCCAGCAGAGACATCAAAAAAACTGTTGAACTATAGAGCGTTCCTAGGAAAACCTGAAGAAATTCCATTGCCATAGTACAGCCTTCCAAGAAGCCTCATGGCATCCAAGCCAGCTATCAGCTGCGAGGGAGATGCTGCTGTGCAATCGGCACCTCTGCAGCGCGTAAAGCAGAGCTCTGCAGCTCTTCCTTGCCTGACAACACCAGGTCTGCCAAACACCCCAAAGCAGCATGTATAAGACACAACAGAGATGAGGTTTTTTTTCACGGCTTTCTTAAATACTCACAAGCAGAGCAAGCTGGAAAACACATTTATTCACAACATTTGCATGCTACACACTTCTTGTCCCAAAGGCAAGAGAAACTGCTTGCATTTCTCCTGCAGGATAAATACGGAATCACAATACTGAGCCCCTCACCCCCAGGACAGACCTGCATGCAGCACAGCCAGCAACTGCCACAGCCCCCACCCCTGGCAAGAGAAGAAATGTCCCCTCTGGGCAAGCAGGTACAGCGTCAGGCCATGTGTATTTCCACAGGGCTCCATCCAGCAAACAGAGCATCTCAAAAGAGGCCCTTGCCAGATCCCAGAGGAGAACAGACAGGTTTGGGGAGCTGCAGAGCTCAGCCCCCTGAGGAAGGAAGGGGTATCCTCATGGAACCAGTGCTCACAGGCAAAGCATTGGCTCAAGCCGAGCCACATCCAGGCACAACACAGAGCCCAGGAGTAGGAGTTTAAGCTCCAGGGCTGCAAACAAGAAACACTACCCACACACAGAGACATCACATCTCACCCATTCTGGGAGCTCCCAGCTTTAGCTTTTCATGTGCTTCATTTAGGGAAGAGATGTTTTTATTGCACTGTTTAATGGTTTTTTAGTGTGGCTGTACACAGGTTCAACACCAGCCAGCCAGAGCGCCACTTAGCCTCCCAAAAGACACTGCAAGGCTCCAAGAAAGAGGCAGGAGCTGCACCTACCCATGCAGGAAGCACCAGGGACTCTGAGGAAGCAGCCTGAGCTGCAGAGTTAAGACCAAGCTCAGACACTGCAGCAATGAGCCTCACAACCCAATATAACAGACAATCCTTGACAAGCTCCTTTGCACAGTTTGGCTGCAGCACGGTTGATCCTTCCACAAGCTCATACAGATCAGTTCTCCTAGTGAGCAACATCGTCCACTGCCCCTCTCCTGCCTCTTTGGACAGGACCCTCCTTCCCTCATGCCTCCACGTGGGAACTCACCAACAGTTGGGCAGGTTGAGCGTTATGCTGGCCTGAATGTCCGCCCCGAAGCGCAGGTACCCAAGGACACTCAGGCTGATGTACAAGATGGTGACAGTGGTCATCCCCACGTAGAGGATAACTGGGAACTGCCGGGGGTTCTTCATCTTGTTTTCCAGAGGCAGCACCTGGGAGAGGAAAGAGAGAAGGATGGCAGAGCAGCATGTTGCTCTACATCCCTTAACGAAGGGACCTGCTCCGTCCCCTTGGCAGGAGCTGTGCCCATCAGAGCCTTGGGATGATGCCATCCGCCCTGTTCCTTGGTTACATCACACTCCACACCCCAAAACAGTACAGCCATGTCTTTTTGTCCCCAGTAGACCTGGAAAGACCAAGACACTTTCTCCTCTCCTATCAAGTTTATCTGGGCAGATTTCAACCAGGCAGGACAATAAAAAAAAAAAAGAAAAAGAAAAACAGAGCCAAGTCCCTCACCTCTCCACCACTGACATTTGCTTTCAAATACAAGACCTCAGCAAACATTTTTATAGCTGTCCTTGAGTGGTGGGAATTCCAAGAAGAGACACAGTGACAGGGCTGGGGAGGAGGAAGGATCAAAAAAGCTTTTATTTGCTTCCCCACCTCCAAGGCAGGTGAGGAAGAGACAATTTGTGCCTCAATGCCAGCTAGAGCCCTCTGCCCTGTGCAGAGCATTCGATAAACATTCCTCCTGTAATGGATTTGGCCCCTTCCAGCCCTGTGTGTACACAGCCAGCTTCTATTAAGAGATGAAAACATATTTTCCTTCTTTGAAGGGAGCTCCCAGAAAGAACCCACATCTTAGGGAGCCATTAACCTCTCCGCCCACCCATCCAGCTTCTTTAACACAGTTTGCCTGTTTACACCATCCCATACAAGAGGCCCATGCAAATCCAGCCCCACAGCAGGGTGGGAAGGAATGAACCTTTTTTTTTTTTTTGTCATGCTTTTTGGTGTCCCACTTAGGCAGATCCAGGATCCAGCCTTGTAACAAGAGTGAGGACAATTCCTCATCCACAGGCCAGCCAGCAGAGTCAAAAGCAGCTGCCCATGCGTTCCCAGCACAGCCCAGTCCAGTGCCAGATACAGCCAACTTCAAAGCAGCAGCCAACCTCCTGAGGTTTGGAGCATGTGCTCCTCCAGTCTCAGATGGAAGCAAGAGGAGATAGCCTGGAGGCTAAAGCAAACAGCATCCCCCAGAAGTTGGGCTGCTGTCACAGAAGTTCATCTGCAAATACAGCTGCAACGCAGAGCAGGTGCTGCAGCAAGCCCGAGCACAGGCTGAACCTCCCATCCAGGCAGCCCCGCTGCCAAACGCCAAAGACTTACCACCCCAATGCCTTCAAAAGCAAAGATTGCAGTGCCAAAAAACAGAGGGTAAGTCTTCCAGGCTGCTGCTAGAGGCAGGTCACGGGGATCAGGAATGTCCTGGAAAAAAAGCCCACAAAGAATTCAAGCATGGGAAAGACAAGGAGGACCCGGCTCCCTCTCACCACTCCATCAAAGCCCCACACTGCAGTGAAAGCCTTGCAGGCCAGGGTTAACCACCACGCCTACGGCAGCAAGCAGCACCCCATGGCATGCAAACACCCCACTGCCAAGCTCCCTCCACCTGCCAAAACACAGGACATCACAGAAATGACAGAGGGGAGCCACACACACGTACCTGGACAATGTACTGATAGATCACAACGAGGCTGACAAGCATGGCCACGTTGGCCAGCATGGAGAAGATAGACAGGACCTTGAGATTCTGGATGAACGTGAGCAGGACCACGAAAGGCAGGATGGAAAGCATGTATAGCCGGGAGTCCATGGTGGGGGTCATGACCACTGTCCTGTTCGAGCTGCAGTCATTGGTGGTGCCATTCGCTGCAGATATGACCTGGGGAAGCACAGGAAAGCTCAATGAACCCAGTCACACAGGCCTGAAAGCCGAGGATCTCGGCAACCCATCCTAGACGGGTCAGAATACTACCGCATCAGCTCACTTTCACATACAGCTAGTCAACTAAAAATCAAAGAAAAACAGGTTTTCCGATGCTTTCAAAGTAAAACCCTATTCCCTTGCCAGGAGCAGAGGTGGGACTAGCAAAAGCACGTGGCTGAGACAGCAAAATCTACCTGAGCCCAGGCTTGCTACGCACGTGAACCCAGCAGCTGAGCACACGAAGGGCAGAGGTTGAGATGAAAAAGGCATCAAGTTTTATTTCTTCAAAGGTCATTCTCCTCTTGCTGCACCATATTGCACTCAACATCACGCGTCCTTTCAGCTACTCAGTGTCCTGTTCCCATGCAAGAACACCCGGAAGCTACTGCTGATCCCCAATTTCACTTTCTCCAAGGGAAGTCACCTCTTCCTTGGGGTCTTTTATCCCAAAGGCACTTCAGGACACACGCTCACCTCTAGAGACAGTTCTACCCCAGGGACCATGCAGTTGAGTGATGTCTCCCAAGAGCATGGACATACTGTGGATCATGACCAAGCTGGTTCAGGCACCAGGTGCCGTGTGGCCACTGCAGCACAAGAGCTGCCTGCAAACTAATTTAATCTGCTCCAGAGCAAGTCCTGCCCCAGAGGAGAGGCTGAAGAGCTTCTGTGCAAATCACCATCCTCCACAGGATACGCAGAACCACACACCCATGTGGCAGTGTTCCTTAGAGGACTGGCCTGCCTTGCCTCCCTGTGGCTCACTCCAAAGCCATTTTCCAAGCCAAAGCTCTGCCCAGCACAGCAGCAACTCACCAGAGGTTCCACCTGCACCATCACTCCCACCTAACACAGTATCCCCACCACAAAATGAAAGAAGCAATGTTCTCTCCCCATTCAAAAACTTCAAGAACTGAAGCTGCAACAAGGGGCTGTCTGCAGGGAGCAGGAGGCCAGCAGCAGGCTGGCCACACGCACATAACCTGCTCACTCCTGCTCACAGGGCTGTCAGTGTCAGGTCACCAGCTTTTACCCAATTACTCCTCCCAGCCATCCCACAAGGCAGCACAAAGGAAATCTCCTCAGCTGCTGCTCCTAGAGCATGCGGCAGAGACTGTCCATCCTCTGCCACTCTCACAGTTTACACCCTTGCTGCCCCAGGCACCTTCTCTGAAGCTGACGGGCATCAGGGACGTGCTGGTAGTGACCAAACCACCATTGCAAGAGCAGAACAAGAGCGCAAGGGGAAACAGTCCCGAGCAGTGACTGCAAGGCATCGCAACTGGCACCTGTAATTCCCAGTTTCTTGCAGTGCAAGAGCCAGCCAAGTGGTTCAGGGTTTCTGTTTATTTCCTCCTGACACCTGGCTGAAGAAAACTTTCCCTAAAGAAGTAATTAAGCTCCAGAGTCATGGCATGAGGCAAGAAACTGGAATGCAAACTGAAAGGGAACAGAGAGGTTCACAGCAGGTGTAGGTACCATTACCATCTATATGAGGTATCAATAAACCAATTAACTGAGGCGGGCAGGACATCAAAGGCACAGTCCTTCTGCTTTCACTGTGTTCCTGCATTCCCAAACGAGGAACAGCTCCTGCTTCCCCTGGACTCTCAAACTGTCCTGTTTGAACAGGAAAACCAGTTCTCCAAAATACCTGGGCAGAGGAGCAGTACCCTCCTAAGCAGCATCAGCTGCAGAAAATGCATCTTTGGTGATGAATGTGACACAGGAGCTAAGAACAACCCACATGCCTCCACAACCCCTCTTGCTTTCCCCTTGCTCATCAATGAGGGAGAAAGTCTGACCTGTTTCAGATTGTCAGCCAGAAAGACGAAGTATACGCAGCAGAAACCCAACTGAGTGATGATCAGGAAGAGTCCCACTACACGCCTGAGAAAGAAATGATAAACAGAAAGACCATTTGTTACCCAAGCCATACAGAAATAAGAACCCACTTGGGTTGCTTGGGGCTGCACTTGAACACTGCACCCTTGCTGCTCTCTAAGCAGTTGAGATTTGCAGGTCAGAGAACATCCAGTTCACTTCTTGACACTCAGGAAAGAGGATCATATTGCCTTCTAACCTTACAGACCTCAAGCTTTCCAATCTCCCCATCCCACACCCTCCACAGTGTCAGGACCAGCCTCAGGAGGAATGTCACCCCCTGGTGTTTTGCATCTAGTCTGCTGCTGAATTGTCACAGCTGGAAACAACACTCCCCAGACACAGGACCAGGCTGGATGTTCCCAACATCTGATGTGCAATGTGGTCTGTGTGCAACACCTATGCGATGTGATGTGAGACATCCATGGGGCTGGCAGGCCCTGGGAACAGCTGTTAGACACGCTCTCTATCTTAACAAGATGGGCTAGCACTGCAGGACACGTTTGCCCCTTTGTTATGCTGCAAAGACTTACATTTCCCACCCTTTTAGTAGAAGCCATATCTGGTTGGGAACAGGACTGGGTCAAAAACCTCAACGTTATGCCCTGGGGGACATGGAGCACTTAGGGCAGCTGAGTCAAATAATGTTTTCTACCATTTGTGTTCATCTGCCAGCACAGCTCAGAGACCAGGCAGCTTATCTGTCCCACCTGCAGCATGCACTGAATCCTATAATCTCCAGGTTGGAAAAGACCAACCATTCCTATCTGCCACTAAACCATGTCCCTGAGCTTCAAAACAGGTGCCCTGTCTGGAGGGAACAGGTACCTTCCCCAAATAGCATGTGTCCGCAGCCAAGCACTGGGAGTTGACTCCAGCCCATACATCACTGCACCTCCATAGTCCAAAAACTGCTTCTGGAACCTGTCCAGAGAAGAAAAAGAGGAGGGATGTCATGCCAGCTCCATCTGCCAAATCCAAAGGCAAACAACAACATTAAGAGAAAACTAGTTCCTGGAAAAAAGCTGACTGAGGCCTCAACATGGGCAACTTTGACACGGGCTTCAGGAAACCCACAGGGCTTATTGGGAAGGAAGGAAGAGCCATAGGAGCAGCAGCGTCGAGAAAGGGGGTTGCTCCTTACCTGTGGCAGAAGTGATGGGCACATTTCACCAGGATGCCCATGCAGTGCACAGCCACGACTCCCATCACCAGCAGGCTCAGAGGACCCAACTGCAGGGAAAGAGAGGAGGAAGGCTGCACTCTGATGGCCAAAGGCAGAGGTGCACAATGACTTTTACTTCCATTCAAAAAACCATGGACTCAGTGAGCCAAAACACGGCTGTAAGCTGAGAGCTAGGCTGCTGCTCCTGAGAAACAGCCTCCTGGGATCAAGTAACCCCACAGAGAGCCAAGAGCTCAGCAAGAACAATGCAAAAGCAGCGAGTTGGGGCACTATGGGCATAGCAAAGCACTTTCAGGATTGTATTTCAAACTATCTTGCACATCACTAGAGACAAAGAGGTCCAGACAAAGAAAGGAAATATTCTTTTTATATTATTTTTATTTTTCAATCTAAGTGAGGAGAGCACTGAGTCACTGGGTAAGGAAACCACAGCAGAGCAATGAGGTGCCCTCCCCTCGCACACAGACAGCAAGCAGATACGGAGACACAATATAGACACAGGGGAGCTGAGTGTTGGGACAAATGCAGGGAAGAGATAAGACAGCGGCCAGGGGCTGCTGTTTGACCTCCAGGTGCAATCTCAGGCAGCAAAGCCACATCACATCCGCTGATCTCAACACGGCCAGAGCCGAGAGGTTAGGCCATCTCACATGAAACCCCACAGAGGAAATTGTGCCACTATGTCCCACCACCAGCCTTGACCACTGATTGATGCTCCTCACATTCTCGTAGGACCCTCAGGAGGCACACGGCCTGCTCAGCGTGGACTAGCTAAGACAAGCCAAAGCAGAGGCAGTGCTGAACCTCCCATTCATAGGCCCAGGGCAAGGAGATGTCACCCAAGTGCATCACAGGGCATTTGGGAAGAAAGGGGATGAAGCTGCAGGGACCCAGCACCCTGCCTGACTCCAGCAGAGGAAACCACAGCCCCAGCTCACACACTGAACTCCTGAAGACCAACCAGCACGATGCAGAAGCAGCCAGGACAGTCTCAGCAGCAAACAAAGCAAGCCACAGAGCCTAAGGTGCAAAAGCTCACTAGCTGCTGAGAACCAAGAGGCACCTTGGCAGGGAGACAAGCTGCCACCCCCGAGGCTGCTCTGGCCCGAGAGACACCTTACCAGGATGCCAGCATTCTTCACAGCCAGAGGCAGCCCCAGCAGCCCCGTGCCAATATTGCCCTTCAGGAGATGGATCAGAGTCTGGTACCACCTGAGGGAGAGAAGATACAGAGGTGACCACCCACACCCAGACCACACGTAGCCTCAGCCCTTGGCTCACCCTGCTCAGGGTCCAGCACCACTCTGAGCTGCTGCTGTAAGTGCACATGGAGGTCCAGATCCTGTCCCCTGAACCCAGCTCAGCCCCATGGGACCAAGAAAGACTAGAGACAAAGACTCAACAAATAGATTGGGGGGGGGGGGGGGGGGGTATTTGCAGAACCAGCTTTGAGCCAAAACTTAGCATGTCTGCAGCTCAGCACCAAGGGGCTGCACAAGAATGTCTCCAGGTTGAAGGGACCGGTCTCCCTCAGGCAGAGACAGTATCCTCTGTCTACCTGGATGAATAAGGCATGGCTGCAACATTTTCAGGTATCCTCTGAAGCTGGACATGCTGTGTGCCCACCACAGTCCCTATCATACCTAGATGAAGTGGAGGAATACAGGGTAAAGCATCAAACACTGCCTGCTGCTGGTAAGCTCAGCTTCACTCTTCACTGGTGAACAGAGCACCACACTGGGGCAGCTCTTGATTGGTGCCAGCAGCTCATGGAAACAGGACCACAGCTCTGCCCTCATCACCCCCAAGGATATCCCCCATAAAACCACAGCTCCACCATCACCCAGCAAAGCTGGCAGGCAGCAGGGAGCCACCGTTACCTCCTCCACCCTTCCCAGGTGCTGGGTCAGCCCAGGAAGTAGGGAAGCGTCACTCACGTTGTCCCGTTGGTTTCTCCAAAGCGCTGATAAGACTCAGGGTGGGCAAAGCCATTGATGCCACCAGATGGGCTTCCCTCCGGTGTCACGTCCGTGGAGCTGTAGTCATTGTAGTCCTCGCTTCGAAGGCGCCGGGTGGACATGGTCCCTGTGGAGGGAGCTGCATTAGGGGTGGCCAGCTCCATCCCCACTTTCTCAGGCTCCTTGGGGTCAGTCATCGTGCAGAGAGACCCACTGGTACTAACAGAGCAAGGTCTCCTCCAGGGCTTTTATACAGCAACGCATTCCCGCCCAAGCAATCACAGAGCCAGCATGTCCCAAGGCCAAAGGTGCATGGCACATTCCCACCAGTTCTTCCCGCAGGTTCATGCCCCCACCTCAGGCACACCCAGGTGGGACGGGCTAAGGATCCTGCAGGCTGAGCCTGGATGTGACCCGCTTTGTGTCAGGAAAAGGACCTCTCTACCCCTTCCCTAAGGGTGGCAAGCATGGCAGCACAGGCAGCAGTGCAGGGAGGAAGAGGAGCACATCAGGCAGGAGCACATTCCATGTGCTGACAGCAAACCATCCACCCCAAAGGTTTCAGAGCCACGGAGGTGTCTGCAGGACTAAGAGGCCTCCCAGGCCGAGGCACCCACACAACCCAGAGCTCTTGCCCCAGAAAATCCCAGCAGAGTCCTGCTAGCCAGGAGCACCAGCATAAAACCTCACCAAGGGCACAAGCCTCCTGCCTTCGGCTGGAAAGCAGTCAGCTGTTTTAACTCCCACACACGTCCCAAAGAGCTCCTACTCCTGCACAGCCTGCTGCTCCCCTCCTAAAAAGAGCTTTTGCTTCCCCAATCCCCCTGGCTGCACCCAGCACCCCAAGTACCTGCTGAAGTGGAGCACCAGAGGCGAGGAAATTTATCTATCAGGCTCCTGCCACACAGCCTGTCGATTCAGTCGCTGCCTCAAGGCTCCTCTGGGTTGTCACCTCCTCAGGCATCATCCCTGTCCTCCAGCGCTGGCGGGGAGCAGCCTGGGGCCAGGAGGAAGCGGCAAAGAAATATTGCTGCCACAAACTGGCTCGTTTCCTGCCAGAGGGCTCCTCGTGCACCCACCAGGTCATGCGAGTGCCCACAGGATGCGACCCAGGCACAGACTTAACATTGGGCTGCACAGGGAAAGCTCAGCTCAGGCTGCTGGGGTCCTGCTCCATCCCCAGACCCTGCAGACATCCTCCAACCAGCACCAATCCCAGCAAACCCTCCTGCTATGTGCAAAAAAAAATGAAGCCAAGAGCTACAATAGCTGGGAAGGTCCAGCCTAGCAACCAGAAGGGAAGTAGGGAGTAAGGGACTTTGCACAATTCTGAACGCTTGCTCCAGAATCCATCTGCTCAGGAACAGCTCCCCAGGCCACAACAATGCTGCTTCATTTCCTGCAGCACCAGGCAACGCCAGCAGCAGAAAGCAGGGTCGGCCTGTCCTGTGCAATACCAGCCTCCAGAGCAGCAGTGAGCCCAGCCCAGGCACGCCAGGACGCAGACAGGCGCTCCGGAGCCGAAGCCAGCACCTGGATCATTGCTGTCCAGCCTCCTCCCTTGCAGCCAGGCCACGTAATCATGCCCTGAACCAGCTCAGCCACGGGCAGGGCAATGTGGCAAGGCAGGAACCGGGAAAAGCAGCAGCATTAGTTTATACAAGGAAAGCGTTAGAAGCTATTTGTCATCAGTGACAGGCCCAAAAGGCAGCGAAGAGACTTGGGAAGTTTTGCCAAGCATCAGGGGCTGCTACTGGGCAAGGATAGCAGGCAGAGGGGTGCCAGGGTTGGGTCAGGCACAAATACCCCTCCCCAAGGATGTCCTGCTTTATCTGAAATACCCAGATGTGACATCCTCCAGATAAAACACAACATGGTTACATCAGTCTCTCTGATCACTCCTCGTGATTTATTCCCCCTCCCCTTCCCAAGCAGGCCTGTCTGCTTTTTTGCTTTGAAGAGCCAGGGAAATGCATTCATCGTGACTTGCCTTCTTTGTGACTGGATTAAAGGTTGCGTAGCAGCAGGGAACAAGCACTCAGCTCCCCCACAAACAACAAGAAGAAGCTGCAAAACTTGTCTCATCCAGACAACAAATATTTCAAACCAAAGCAAAACTCTACCACAATATTTCCTCTTCGTTATAAAGAGAAAAGACAGGAACAGCCACATTTGGTTTCCACTTTAAACCTGATTCCTCAGCCACTTTCATGTGCACTTTTTCCCCTACATACACAAACAATTTCACTGTGGTGAGCAAAGTAACAACAGTTTGTCCTACAGAATGACAACCCCGTGCCAGAAGTCAAAAGCAAGACACAACTCGCTGCTCACACCAGCAGCTCTCCCTAGCTGAGAAGGGGCTGCGAGCAGAACAGGTAACACAAAACTTGCCAGAAAAGTGAGTTGCACAGCAAAACCCACTGCCGCTTCCCTTCTCACATGTTGAATCCTTTATTTCCAAAGCACCGCTTGTAACCCATCTCAGTGTGACCCAAGGGGGAGCCAGCGCTGTCAGACCCCCCCAACCCTGCCCTTAGGGAGGCTGCAGCTGAGCCCTTTCCCCAGGCCACTCCAGCACGACACCTCCGAGACACAACGACTGCACCAGCTGCATCCCTGAAGCATCCATCCTCTTGTCCCAGTGCCCTCAGCATCCCAGAATCACCCCTAGACACACTTTGCCAACACTTCACAGCACAGCCCTGTTACCCCCAGCTCAACTTCTCCCCACAGGGAATCTGCTCAGCACAAACTCCCCAGTTCCCACACCTCCTACCCCCATTACACTGCCCTGCTTCCCCTCCACCCTGGACCCTCACACAGCAGCATGGTTGCAACTCACAAAGCCTGAGGGCCCCTCCGGGCGCCCTTGCTAGGTGCCAGCACTCCCAGGGACCCCTGGAGCACCCATACCAGGTGCTAGCACCCCATGGACTCCTGAAGATCCATGCCAAGTGCCAGCACCCCAGGAATCCTTGAGCACCTATGTCAGATGTCAGCAGACTCAGGGACCCCTGAGGATCCATGCCAGGTGCCACCATCCCAAAGGCCTCTGGGCACCCCTTCTAGACACAGCCACACATGCGGGCTGGGAAGGACCCCTCGGCCCTCCGAGTCCTGTCAGCAGCCCTAAGCGCCTCGGAGCGCCCCCGGGACCCCCGTGCTCCCCCATTCGCGCCCTCACATCCCCCACTCCCGCCGCTGCCCGCACCTCCCGGCCCGGCTGGGCCCGCTCCGGGCGCGCCCTCACGTGACCGCGGGCTCAGCTGACAGCGGCGCCCGCGCCTGCGCACGGGGAGCGGTGAAGGCGAGGGGCGGGGCCGGAGGGGGCGTGGTGGAGATTGGCGGAAGGCGGGGTAGAGGGGCGGGGCTAATGGCAGAGGGGCGGTGCGGTTCGACGTGGGCGGGGCTATGGAGCAGAGCAATTGGTGGAGGACTGAGCGGTGCGCGGAGCTAATGACGGAGGGGCGGGGCTACTGTCGGGCGGGCCCTGGCGCTGCGGCGCCGCCTGGCGGTCGCAGCGGGGACAGCAGGCACGCTGGTGCCTCGGGGGTCGCGTTGCCCCGCGGGGGGAAAAGGCGGCCCCCGCTGAGCTCCGACCGCCCCCCAGAGTGGGAAACGAGGATCGACCCCCGAAGACTGCTGAGCAAGGCGTCTGGGAGGCGTTAGGGACATGGATTGTGAATGAATGAACCCCCCTGATGCTCCCTGAGCCCCCCCAGTGTGGGCTGTGCCCCTCCGGGAGCAGGAGGCTCTGTCCCCATGTCCCAGAGCGTGTACCCACTGTCCTCCTTGTGCAGGAATTGGGCTCGAGGCTGTGCACATCCAGCCCTTCCAGCCAGCATCCTCCAGCGCTGCCCCAACCCCAGCCCCAACTCCACTTTCACCCCCCCCAGCTCAAAAAACAGGTCCCCAGCCAGGTTCCTGCTGCTTCAAGGAAAACTGTCATCCCCAGGTCACCCCCGTGAACCAAGACGGACCCGCCCTTCTTCCTGGTAAAAAGATTTATTAAGAATCTACAGTACCTGCCTGAAAGGAGATGCCACCCTGGCACGGGCACCGCTTCTCCAGACAGTAAAACCCGGGTCAGACCCAGCAGCAGGATAAAACAGAGAAGACGGGGGCACAGAAAGGTGGAGGACCTCCGGCTGGGGCAGCCTGGCAGTAGTTAAAGCATATAAAGTGCTTGGAGGAAGACCAGCCATCTGTACAGACAGGCTAAATGGTGCGAGCAGGTAGGGATGGGGAGGAAGCGAGGGATTCGGGGGCCAGTGGGTCACCTGCACCCTGTGGGGACCTGGTGTAGGTTGGTGGTGTCAGACACACGTCCTGCCTGGGGCACGAAGGATGCTGCCTGTCCACACCTCAGCCTCCAGCCACAACCAGGAGATGGACCGTAGGGCCCCCAAATAGAACCCAAACCACTGGTCTTCACGATCATCTCCCAGCCCATCCCATGCCCAGGATGCTGTTCCACATGGTGGGATGGTTCTTCTGGGGCATGGGAAGGATGGTCCCAGTGCAGCTTCCTGCCTCAGCTTAGTCCCAGGGGCGAAATGAGATGATTGGGACTTGTCCTCGGCCAGGTTGCGACCCATCTGCTCATCACAGCCACGTGTGTCCCCCCACGAGTGAGTGCAGCCCATGTTTGGCCACCTGTCCTGCTGCTGGAAACAGCACCAGCTGCTTGGTCCTTCATGAGTGGGAACGTCAGGCAGGGGTTTGGGTGGTTTCAGTCCTGTTGTGCTTGTGATATCTGTCACAACAGGGACACAGGGAGGTGCCCTCACTGCTGCCTCATGACACTGAGCAGGACCACGCACAGGACAGGGATGTGCCAAAGGCAGATCCAGATCTGCGTGGGGGGACAGGTCTCCTGCTGCTACTTTGGGGACACTGCAAGAGCCCTTTGCACCAGCCAGAGGTGGGTGGACAAGTGAGAACAGCCTCCACAGGTAACCTGCATCCCTCCAGCCTGCCACAGCACTCCCACAGTCCCTCCTCCCCACAGACTGCTCCAAGATATACTGCTTTTCCCTGGAATGTTTGTGTCTAAAATTCCCCTGATGGGATTAAGAAAAAAAGGAAAAAAAAAGACTGGGTAAAAAATAACTACCTCATGGTCACGCTGAAAGGCTGAGCTTAGGCTCCAAGGCCACCCTGTGTGGGGCAGGGGACACCCTGGTGATGGGGTCGGGGACAGCAGGACAGCCAGAGAGGCCTTTCTGTGTGTAGCAGGGAAGGGGGACACCGAGCGGGGATGGGCTGGGGTACAACTGGATGGGATAGGACAAGGGACCGAGGTGGTGGGGAGAGGAGGGACAGTTCCTTGCCCCTCAACGGGACTGCAGGGAAAAGGCCAATTTGACACAGGAGAGCTCCCCCCCGCCTCTGCTGACGGTCACCCGCACACGGTAGTTGCCGTTGGTCATCCAGGAGGGCAGCTCCATGTCAGGCAGGAGAAAGTCACTGGCTGGCAGAGAGTAGGAGCCCTGTGGAGAGAGGGGATATGTAGGCAAGGGGTCAGCCAAGCCCGCCCAGCCCCGTGCCAGAGGGCATGGTGGTAGCAGGTGGTGCCACCAGCATCCCATGGGCTGGGGGCTTCACTCTTACCGCTTTGAAGGGGCAATGGCAAGGGATGCCGTAGGTAAGCAGGGGCTCCGGGCAGGTCGTGCCGGGTGGGATGAGACTGTCGAGCATGGCACAGACATCGTCGTAGGTGCAGCTCCCCATCTGATCAATGCAGGGCAGCTGGATCCAAAGGTCACCCAGTGCTTTCTCCGCCACCACCACCGCCTGGAGGGAAGTTATGCAGCATCAGAACATGCCACACAAGTGCCTGCGGCTCCTCCAGCCTGTCCCACCACCTTTTACCGCAGCCATGTCCCTCAGCTCCTGCTCATGCAATTCTTTCGGGTGTCCATGGGCCCACCACATACACCCCAGCCTCCAGTTCCTGCTTTTGGTTCCTCTCAGCCTGCAGGTTTCTCTTCCTCCAAGCTCAGCTTGACACCCCCAGCAAACACCTCCCAGCACTCCACACACCTACCCATTTCCCTCTCCTTGGTGTCCTGCCCCAAAACCACCCAGCAGCTTCCATCCCACAGCCCTGCCTCCACATTCCCTGCAGCCCCAGCCCCAAACAGGCACCGCAGCATTGCTCAAGACAGCCTGTGCTCTTCAGGCTGAGAGGAGAGACGTGCTCAGTCTCATCCCACAAAGTCCCTACAAAGTGGTGTGCGGTGGCCAGGCTGGCCCAGGGCTGACACAGCGGTGCCATGGCATGTCCTTGGAGGGAGCAGTCAGGCCTGGACTCCGAAAAACAAGTGAAAAACAAGTGCTGCAGTGACTGCCGGGAGCCCCTGGGGTTTCGCTTCCCTCCCTGAGTCATTACACCCCCAGGACACAACACAGATCAGGTGGTTTCTCCCACTGAAACAAGGTTGGGAGCTTCCCACCATGGGTCTCCCTGTGCCATTGCCCCAGCTTACAGAGCCCAGTGAGCTCATCCCTGTGCTGCTCCGTGCCTCGTTCCTTCAAGGGCAGCTCATTCCCATAACCACTGCTGGGCATTTCTCGGTGGCCAGCGGTTCTGGGAAGCTCTGCTCTCCCTCATCCAGCACGTACCTTCACAGGGGCGACCACAGCCTCGCTGCTGCTGACACTGGCGCTGACACGCAGGCTCCCCGGGATGCTGATGGGGTCGGGGGCGACGGAAAGGCTCTGCAGCACCACGGGGTCCCTCCCATTACCGCAGTCCTCCCAGGCAAAGCCACCGACCTGCAGCATCAAGGGACAAGAGGAGTTAGAGCCAGGGAGAGCCTTGCTCTGGTTCTGCAGGTTTCCCAAGTGCCAAATCCCCAACCCCCCCTGCAAACATCTACTCACAAAGATAGCCAGAAAGTGACCTTCAGCCCCACTTCAAATGTCAAATAAATGCTTCCCTCTGCATTTCTCGCACTCCCACCTCTCCAGAGGTATTGCAGAAACTCTCCCTCTGGCCTTGCACCTACTTTGCACCAAAAAAAGGTTCACAGGCTGCAGTTTCCAAACTTGCCTCAGCTTAGCTTCTGAACTCTTTGCATGTGAACGAGGTGAGAAGCACCCTTCAGGCCAGCACCGATCAGGGTGTGCGAGACCAGAGGTGAGACAGTAAGCGGGGACCAGGGCAGGGCAGCGGTGGCAGGGGGGACGCTGTGTTCTTGGGGGGCTGCAGGGCTGGCACAGCCTCCCAGCTCCCCCAGCCCAGCTGTTGTGAGCCCTCATCTGCCAGCTCCAGCCACCGGTCCCACACAGGAGCAGGAATCACACTCTCAGCATTTTAAATCTGGTTTAACATTTCCATCTCCTTTCACATTTGCGGGACAGGTGAGCCGGGCTCATTCCCTGCCTGATAAACCCCGGAGGCCTGATGCTGACCTCGTTTAGTCTGAACGAGCTAGGGCAGCATTGTTCCACAGGCTATGAAAATCCACACCTGGATGGGGGGACATCACTTTTGTGTTCTTTGTGGGGGGCAGGAGCTGTACTGGGAGATCTTCCCTGTTTCTGATGAGTCCCACCAGCCTCCCTGGCTGCTGAGAGCCAGAGCCCTTTGCTCTCACATGTCAAGCTCCAAGGATGGTAGCACTCACTCGTAACAGCTACCCCTGAAGCCAACAGGGAGACTCCCACCCCAGCTCCCTCCCCGAGCTGGCTCCAGACTAACCGCAGATCTTTTCCCAGACGGGAGAGGGAAGGACGCCCGGGCTGCGCACCCCAAGCAGGTTTGGCCATCTCCCCGTGCCATGGGCGCGGGGCTCTCCCTACCTGCTCGGCAGCCGCAGAACCGGTGGAAGCTGTATTACCTGGTGCCAGGTGGCAGCCCCAGCGGGCAGCGCTGCCCACGCTGTCCCGCTCGCCAGCCGGGAGCAGCCCGGGGCGCAGGGCAGGCTGTGGGGCTCAGGACAAGCCAGGGCACGGGGCAGGCTGTGCCCCAGCATTTAGCAAGAGGTGGGAGCCCCTTGCCTGAGGGTCTGCAAGCAAAGAGGCTCCGTGGGAGCTAAAGATCAGCGTGTGGCTGCAAATTACTGTGCTGCAGCCCCTCTGCTGCCCCGCAAGTACCTTCCTAACCGGCTCCCCCTTCCCTGGGGCAACATCAGCTTTCCTGGAAAACAAAGGAAGAGATATTCCCCTCCATAGCGCGTGACAGCCACGCATCTTAATGAGCTGTATTTTAATCAGCACATGCTGATGAGCCCAGCCCAGGGCTGCGTGGGAACGAGGAGTCAGCAGCCTGGGCTGGAAAACGCCAGTGAATGAGAGGGATGGAAACTGGGGGGCTGGGAGCAGGGATGGAAACCGGGGGGCTGGGAAGAGGGGATGGAAGCTGAGGGGCTGGAAGGAGGGATAGAAGCTGGGGGACTGGAAGGAGGGATAGAAGCTGGGGGACTGGAAGGAGGGATGAAAGCTGGGGTGCTGGGAAGAGGGGATGGAAGCTGAGGGGATGGAAGCTGAGGGGTTAGGATGCTGCCGCGAAAGCTCAGGCGAAGGAACAGAGGCCTTTAGGCTTCTCGGTCCAGAGCAGCTTGTCAAAACCCAAATCCCTTCGCGCTGGGAGGCTGAACCCGAACCTGCAGCCGGTCTCCCCCAGCGCAATCAGGGCTGCGGGACCCCAACCGCACACACGCACTCAGCACCAGCACTTGCAGGGCTGAAAACGCTTACGATTTCTTGCAAAACCCAGCAGGATGGGGAAAGATATACCCCACCACCACCACCACCCCTGTCCCCGGGTCGCTCACCTGGCTGAGCCAGCGGGCCCCGCTCCGCTCCAGCAGGCGCGGGGGGTGCGCGGAGCCCCGCACGGGCGGGCAGAGCTGCAGCGCGCACAGCGCCAGCGCCAGCGCCGCTCCCAGCATCCCTGGGACCGAGGAACCGGGGCTGAGAGCAAAGAGACACCTCGGAGCTCCGGCAGCGGCGAGACTGAGCCGTGCTGCGCGCTGGGATGCACCCGGCTACTTCCCCGACTATTCTCCTCCCTCCCTCGGTGCAAACTCAGATTTTCCCCTCCTCTCCCCACCCCCCACCCCGCACCGCGGTTTGGGTGTCAAGCCCAGGACTGGAGTCGCTGGGATGCTGGAATGGGATGCGGCGCTTCCCCAGACATCCAGGGAGTGCCCTCTGCCGGGGGACAGGGAGGATCATAGAATCATAGAATAGTTTGGGTTGGAAGGGACCTTAAAGATCATCCAGTTCCAACCCCGCTGCCATGGACAGGGACACCTCCCGCTGGATCAGGCTGCTCACAAGCCCCATCCAACCTGGCCTTGAACACCTCCTGGGATGGGGCAGCCCCAGCTTCCCTGGGCAGCCTGGGCCAGTGCCTCATCACCTTCATGGTGAAGAAATTCTGCCTTATATCAAGCCTAAATCTGCCCCTCTCCAGTTTATACCCGTTACCACTCATCCTATCACCACAAAGCCTTCATGAATAGTCCCTCTCTAGCTTTCTTGTAGCCCCTTTCAGGTACTGGCAGGTCACTATAAGATCTCCTTGGACCCTTCTCTTCTCCAGGCTGAACAACCCCAACTCTCTCAGCCTGGCCTCATATGGGGCCAGCTCTCTGATCATCTTTGTAGCCTCCTCTGAACCATTTCCAACAATATCCTCCTTATGTTGAGGATCCCAGAACTGGAACGCTATGGGGCACCCACTACCCGCACCACCCAGTTCCCATGGGTGAAACCAGACCACCTCCCCATCGCTCTTCCCCCATCCAGGGCTGCATCTCTTCTCGCGCCCCATTCAGGCTGGCTGAGGTGTCTGTGGGTGTGCAAAGGGTTGGTACTCCCGACCCCAGGCATCCAACGACCACCACACTCCCTCCCTAGACTCAGCACAGAGCAGGAGGCAGCTGGAGAGTGGAGACATTTGAAACCCTGAACCTGATGCTGCGTGTGCTGAGGAGGAGTGGGGGCACCCTGGCATCGGGTAGCCCCTAACCGGGCACCCCACCATCCACCATCCACCAGTTCAGATTTAACACCCCCCTCGTCCACCTTTTCCCCTCCAGTTGCTCTTTTCCAGCCGGACCTGCTCCCTGTCACGTGTGAATGGTCCCCCACTACCCCATCGTCACAGATGGCACAGGAATCACAGAATCCCCAGGTTGGAAAAGACCCACAGGATCATCAAGTCCAACCATTCCTATCAAAAAGTATCTTTGTGAGATACTTTCCCAAGAAAGCAGGGTTTACACACCAAAATTCGCCAAAGTAAACCCCTTCGTTCATGCTTATTTTTTTTGTCAGAGTTGAGATACTGGGAAGAGGAGCAAGCAGTAAATCCCTGTTTTATACAATTCATCATTTTTTAATCTCTCATACAACTAGGGTACATCCTGAGCTTTTTCCATATATTTGGGTGAAGAGAAGTTTTCCCTTGTGGAAAGCTGGAAAGGGCTGAGCTGACTGCACACAGATAGCACGAATGTGGCAGGTCTCAGACCTTCTCCATATCACTGAAATATGGTCAAGCCCCATGTTGTGGACCCTTCCCCACAGCCAGCTCAGCTCTCCTTCTCACACCGATGCTGGCTGGCCTCCCCGTATCGCTTTTGGCCCTGGGAAGGGTTGCTTGGTTTGTCCAAACCTCTGCCTCTGTTCTATTTTTAGCCTTTCATCCTTATTTAGCAGCGAGGCCAGCCGGGAGCGTGCAGGGAAGGCGTGGGAGCAGGCAGGGGCTGTGACGGATGTGGATGCCCCACCGCACGCCAGCAGCGACAACTGCGTCGCCGATCCACTGCGGGGGCTTAAGGGCAAGGAATAAATAGCCCCATTCCTCCCACCAAGGAGAAGGACAGAAAATTATCCTCTGGGATAGTTTTCACTTTGAGGCCCTGGAGCAGCTGGGGGACAGGGATGGGGACGATGACTGGGATGTGTGGGGAGAAGTGTGAGCATGGCCAGATCACTGCTTTGAGAGCTGAGGGGGAAGCACAACCCCAACACCTAGAGCCCCCGGCACTGTGTGCTTTCCTGCTTCTCACAACCTACATGGGTGAAGGTTTCTCTTCCCCATTGCCGTCCTTCCCCACTCAATTTTGCCATGAGAAAAAAAGAGAGTAAAGGACTTTAAGGACAGGTTAACCCACATCTTTTTGCTTGCAGAATCACAGGCAGGGGCAGGAATGACTTGAAATTGCTGCTTTGCCTCAAGGGAGAAGCATGCATGACCTATATCCCCACCAGCATAGTCTGTTACCTTTTTTTGGGCTCTAGTACATGCAAAATCCTCTGTGGTTCAGTTTACTGAGTTATCTCACCCATACAAAGCCCGAGTCACGAGGTCTCAGCAGATCTGGCTCTACATCTTTGATTTGCATTGAAGAAAAGCAGCCAGCACAGATAGGTGACAGAGTTAATGATTTCATTAGGTCTGTTTACAAAAGCAAACAGATTGAAAATGATGCATGGAGCCAAGGAGCCCACATACAAATCACCCTTTCTCCATCACCCGTGCCACAGCTCTGGTGGGATCAACAAGGCATCGCCACGAGCCAGCTCATCACACAAAAGCCTTCCAGCAAAATATCTCCCCTTCTTTTTTTTTCTAGACTGGGTGTCTGAAAAAAGAAACCCAAAAAATAAACGACCTCATCTGTGCTTATGGGACCACCCTGCTCACTGGATGTGCAGGGCTGGGTTGAACCCCCACATGCTGGCACTGACGCTACCTTCTACCCACCATGTCCTGCCCAGTCCTTACCAGCTGGAACTGGAGAGAGATTTGAGACACTTTAACAGCTCGCATAAATACTTCTCTTATCCATAAGCTTTGGCAAACACTTTAAATGACCATTGGTACAAATTAACTCAACGTTTGGCCAGCTGTTATCCCATTTAAAGCAATTCAGCCAAGCATGAGATAAACCCTCCTAGGCTCAATTTTCCAGGCAAACCCCTTGAGATGTCTCCAGCCGCTGTCTGCTGGGGAGAGATCACAATAACACCCAAAAAAAGACATGGGGACAAACTTCAAAACAAGCCAAAGCTGCCCCAGGTGGGTCTGCTGCACACCACCTCTGCTTTCCTGTCTTCACATGAGCAGAAATCCCCTTGGCACCATGCTCCTCGTCATCTCTAGCTCTTCTGTGAGCAGCCTCCCACAACCCCCAACCTCATGTTCTCCCTGGGTCCCCAGGCTCCTCGTGTTAGGGAGAGGGGGATGAGTTGTTGCAGCCATGAATCCCACCCCTACAATGCCCTGGAAAGCCCCTGCTTTGCTCTAAAAGCAGATGTACAGACAAGTTTCTGGCTGTTCAAGTGCTGCCCTGCAAAGGAAGCAAGTTATCAGTGCGTTGGGACAGAGGGAGGTGAAGCAGGGCTGAGATAGGACATCTCTCTAGCAGGGAGCCTGCACCGGAAAGACTGCAGAAACTGAGAAATTGTTAAAATCAAGCTAAAATAAGAGATTTTCGGGGCAGCACAGGCAGGGCCTCCGGCAGGCAGCCTCACAGACATGCCTGCAGGCTGAAGGAAGGATGAAACCTGACCATGATCTCGTGTGTCACCTTCACTGAAAGTTGGTGATTTATAGAAGTGCAGACTTGTTGCTGCCACCGTGAGCAGCGCACGCCAGAGCCTGCAGCAGCAGTTGTGTGGGACGCAGGGCGCTGGAGCTGGCCTTGCTGCCCATCCCCAAGCCCCAGCTTTGCTGTAATGCTTTAGCCTGAGGTGACCAAATCCTCTGTTATTTTTCTCCACCATTAGCAGAAGAAACCCTACCCAGAGCCCTGCTTTGTGGCACAGCGACATCCCAGTGCGTCTCCAGTAAAATCAGAAATTACCATGAGCACATGTGCAAACTGCTGGACTTTTGTGCACCAGCAAGACGTGACGGCAGCTGGACAGGCTCCTCATCAGCTGCCCACACAGTTGCTTCTGTTCCCAGTCAGGGCCCCAGCGATGCAAACTGAGCCCAGAAACGTGCGTGTGCTCTTGTGCTCGCTCTCTGTGCGCCTTCAGCCTCCAAAATCTGGACCAGGATTTTTAAGTAACCCTGGAGAGGTGGAGAGCAGCACCTTGCACGGTTTTTTATCCTGAAAACCATCTCCTCAGCCCAAGTGAGTACTCTTAGGCAAGGAAGGAGTCTTGCTGCATGTATGAAGTGCTGGGGCAGATAAGAACAGAGACGCTCTCAGTGGTTTCTGAGCAGCGGGAACTGATGCCAGGTAGCTGCTGTGACTCACGGAACTTGACTCAGGTTAAGCAGCACCTACCCAAGAGGACAACTGGTCCCACCAGTCATGGGCTTGCCCCTCACCTTCCCCACCCTCCTATCCAAGCGGTGTTGCACAATTTCCCTACTCCCAAGGTTACCAAAACAGAAAGAAAACACCTCCAAATCGCACACTATGGGGTGACCACACACCTCCACCCCCTCCCTGGTTGGGCAGGCGGTACCAGAGCGGTGGCCAAATGCCAGTGTGCTGGCAGCCCCTGAGCCGCAGGCTGCTTGGACTTCTCCCAGGGGATATTTGGAAAATGTCAGAATAGAAACTTGTTGACAAAAAACTGGCAGTGTTTTCATACCGGCACAGCCTTGTGACCAGGTTGAAACACTCCTCGTTCAGCAGCGCTGGGTGGCAATGGTTGATTTTTCAGGTCAGAATGTGTCTCGATTTAGAAATGTCTATTATTTCACAGCATTTAGAAAAACCACCAAAACAAAAACATTTGGAGAAACCTGCCTTTCCTCCCATTAAGTTTTAGATGGGACATTTCCAAATTGAGGTCCTGAGGGACATGGTTTAGTGTTTGATAGGAATGGTTGGACTCGATGACCTGGTGGGTCTCTTCCAACCTGGTTATTCTATGATTCTAAATTCATGTGTTGTGCTACCTTTTTGGGACCGATTTTCTAAGTGCAGGATTTTCTCCTGGAAAAGGACACCCTGGCTCCAGGTCTGGTATTTGTTTGGGATGCTCAGGAGGTGAGTTGTTAGGATGTAGTCCCCCAGGTCATAAGGACCACAGCAAAAACTCCCTCCAGCCAGCACGCCTACCCCAAGAGCAGAGCAGAGCACCTCCCAGAAAATAACAATAGTAATAATTTAAAAAAAATACCCCAAACCCACTGCTTTCACACAACTACTGCAGCAAGAGCTAAATCTTCATGGAGTGATAACAAAAGCCAGGATGGGTCCTGCCTGCGCCCCCCACCTTCCTCCTCCCAGGGTGCTGGGGTGGGTTCCATCCCCCCGAGCCAGCTCCTTCCTCCCAGGATGGAGCATCCCCAGCTCGAGGACACAGCATCCCCGGGCCAGGGGGACCCTCTACCCTGCCTGGGCTCGGGGCAGAGGACCCGGGGCGGGGACACCGGGTGTGGAGAGGAGCAGGGGTGCGCAGGGCCAGCCCCGGGGGCGGGCGGGCTGCACAGCACCCTCTCCCGGCGCTGCCCTCCAGCAGCTGCTGGGACTTTTCTTTTTTTTTTCTTTCCTCCTGCCTGCCAGCCTCAGCTAGGGTGGCTCGTCCCATCTCGTCCCGTTCCATCCCGTCCCGTTCCATCCCGCCCCGGGCAGCCGCTCTCCGGGGGATGCAGCGCCCCGAGCCCCGCGGCTGAGCGGCTCCATGGGCGGCACCGGCAGCGCCCTGCGCTGCTGCCCCGCCGGAGGCAAGGTACGGGCTGGAGGGGTGTGGGGTTGGGGTTTGTATGGAGTTAGGGTCTGCGTGGGGTTGGGGATTGCATGGAGTTAAGGTTTGCAGGGAGCTGGGCTTCACAAGGAGTTGAGCTTCACGTGGAGTTGGGGTTTGCGTGGGGTTGGGGTTCATGTGGAGTTGGGGTTGTGTGAAATTGGGGTTCGCGTGGGCTTGGGGTTTGTATGGAGCTGGAGTTTGTATAGAGTTGAGGTTCACGTGGAGTTAGGGTTTGCATGGGTTGGTGTTCACATGGAGTTGTGGTTTGTGTGGGGTTGGGGTTTGCGTACGCTGGGGTTCACATGGAGTTAGGGTTTGCATGGAGTTAAGGTCGGTATGGAGTTGGGGTTCGTGTGGGGTTGGGGTTTGCAAGGGCTGGGTTTGCATGGGTTGGGGTTTGTATGGAGTTAGGGTTCACGTGGGGTTGGGGTTTTTATGGAGTTAGGGTTCATGTGGGAGTGGGGTGTGCATGGGGTTAAAGCTTGCTGAAATTGGGGTTCACGTGGAGTTTGGCTTCATGTGGAGTTGGGGTTCATGTGGGGTTGGGGTTTGCATGGAATTGAGCTTCATGTGGGGTTGGAGTTTGTATGGAGTTGGGGTTCACATGGAGCCAGGGTTTGCATGGATTTGGGGTTCAAATGGAGTTGGGGTTTGTGTGGGGTGAGGCTTTTGTGGAGTTGGGGTTTGCATGGGGTTGGGCGCTCACATGTGATTGGGGTTTGTGTGGAGTTGGGGTTCATGCAGGGCCAGGGCTTGCACAGAGTTGGGGTTCACATGGAGTCAGGGTTCACAAGTGGTTGGGGTTTGCGTGGAATTGGGGTTTACACAGAGCCTTGCTTGCACTGCTGTGGGGATGCACTTTGGGCCCCCTGCCCAGAGCAGAGCAGCAGGACTGGGCAGTGCAGCTGCCCCCTCCAGCTGCCCCCCACCCCACCAGCGCTGAGTCCAGGGAGCAGGCACCGAGCAGAGCAGGAGGGAGCAGCCACCTGCCCGGCTGCACCCTGCAACATTCCTCTGGGAGCAAGGGGAGAGCCCGCACATCATGGGAAACCCCTACTAGAGGGGGTGCTGGGTCTGGGGTGGCAGTGCTTGTTGGGAACAGTGGTCCCATAGAGGACACGGATGGGTCCCCCAAGTAGATCCCTGCCGTACTCCCACAGCATCCTCCCCTTGTGCCAGGTCCCTTCTTGTTCCCCTTGCTTAAGCGAACACTCCGTGTCCCAGCAGATCTTGCTTCATTGCTCTGCACCGAAGAGCTCTTCTGTGAGTTTAGGTCTAGAAACTATCTGCTGCTAATTATTATTATTATTATTTGATGTGCTCCTGCTGTCTTTGCACCCCGCCAACAGTCTCGGGAGTTGTTTGTGTAGTCAGATGCTCTGTGCACACTGGTGTCTGTGGGTTGGGGTCACTGGAGTGTGGAAGAGGCAGGATTGTTGGAAAAGCCCCGCGGTGCTGCCGTGCCCCCCTGCACCAGCAGCCTTTGCAGAAGCAGCTGTGAGCGCTCAGCCGCCCAGCACCATCACCCAACCCGCTGCTGGGGTGTGCGGGGGGAGCAGGCGCAGAGATTGCACAGCCCAAGAGCCAGCAAGTGTCTTTATTTACAGCACTCACAGGCTTGGCTTCTTCTCCGCATCATGGAAAAATAACTTGCTCTCCTTTGTCTCATCAGATACTTCTGGGCTTGTCTCTGACTCTGAAAGCTCACAAGGAGGGATGTGGGACAGGGAGAAACAGCAGCCTCGAGGTCACAGGTGTTGAGAGCTGCACATTTACCGAAATGCGGAAATTAAATTCGAGTCATTTGCCCGCAGACACCTCCCTTCCTGCTCTTGCCCGTTCTCAAGCTCCTCTGCTCAGCCTCGCGGTGCTGCTTACTGCCTTTGTGCCCCATGAAACAGCCCTGCTGCTGTGACTAACTTACAAGTTAAACTCAAAAGTAGCTCTGAAAATCTCCTTTATGGCAAAAAGGAGTAAGGGCAGACATCGAGCTGCTCCTGCCCACGTTCTCACTTCCAGGGTACCGAAAGGTGGGATGGAGACCTTCACTCTCCTGCTGCTGATGAGTGGACTTGCAAAGCTGGTCCCTTGGGGTTGCCTGGGGCTGGTGGGAGCCCTCAAACCCCAGGGGCGAGGGGGCTGCCACAGGTCTGGGGGCTTTGGAGGGTTTTGGGGCTGTTCTCAGGTTGGAGGTGAATTTGGGGAGCCTATGCCAGGCTGGGTCCTGTGGGTGGACGGCATCCGAGGAGAAGTAGCTTGGCAGCCTCCTCCTTCCAGCTTGCAGGTTGCAGGGCAATAAGGAGGCACCAGTACAGGTGCCACAGCCCCAGGCTGTGGGTACTACACCAGGGGATCCCTTCCACTCCCAGCTTCATCCACCCATCTCAGCCTCTCGCCATCCTCGCTCGCCGTTCATCCCTGCTCCCAGCGTGAGAGAGGCCAAGGCGCCTCCCCAAAAGATCAGCACTGAGGCTTGGCCGCCTTCCAGGGCTGGGGTGAATTTATTTTTGAAATATAGGAACTATATGTAGCAGCGGGAGTCAGGGAAAGGTCAGGATGCAAAACGTGAGGCTGGCAATGGCGCGAAGGGTTTGCGTGCAGTCTGTAGCACAGATCTGACTGCAGGGGAGGTTATAGCCACCTCGAAACACAACCGCCACCTGAGGAAAACCAGCAGCAGGGTCAGAGACAGCGCTGAGCATCTGCTGCCGGTCTGCGGAGGAGGTTTTAGGTTCAGGGGCCAAATGCTGTCCCCCTTCTCCACAGCCGCAAAGCAAAACCTCGTTCTCAGGAACAGCGACAGGATTTAAATGCTTGTTTCCTGCCTCTTTGTGATTTTGTTCTCTCACGGTAACGTTGCATGGTTTAATTGCCTAACATACTTATAAAACAGGAAAAGAGGAAGAAAAACACAATACAAAACCCCACCTCGCACTCAAAGCTGAAGCAGAGGCTGTGGCTTACCCTGTAACTCCTGCCCCTCTGGGGATGCTCCCCTCCACTGGCTCCTTTCAAGGTGCCTCAGGTTCTGCTGCAAATCCTGGTTAATCCATCCATAAAGAGTTTCACTCCAGACTGTTAGTGTTAGTTCTAAGACACATGGAATTGTGGATACATTTTTTTTTATAGCTAGAAGGTATTTTTTGGCCTGAGCCTCTTCAAAGCCAGGGCTGGATATTTCCATGTGGAGAACTCACAGGATAAGCAGCGCTGCAAAGGGCCAGCGCCTATGGGACACTTTGGGCTGCTTCTTCCCCCAGCCAAAGCCATTCCAGCTGAAGCAACTCCCAGCCTGCCTTTTGTGCACACAGTGGATACTGGGACCAACTTCCACCTGTCAAAATGCACCAGGTGATAACAGATGCAGGTGCCATGTGCTACTCTGGAAGTGGCAGTGAAAGGTGACTCTAAATTTTCATTGATTTCAGCCACATTTTGCTTTTGACCCTGGCTTTGGCTGTAGAGCTCCAATCTCAAAGCACAATTGAGTGCTTAGGAGTAAAATTAGCTCCAGACACTATTTTAATTGCTCCTAGAGGTAGGAAGGGTGCCTTACTGTAAGCCTCAGGGCAGGTATTTAGATTCATCTGATGATGCTGGCATTCTTATTGCTCCCTTTAGCCACTTCTGAGTTCAGCGCAGTTGTCTCAAGTCACCCTCCTTGTGCAGCCAAGGGGCTCTGAGACCCCGTCCTGCTGGGTTTGGAGCATCAGGATGAGGAGGAAGTGCCCTGGATCCATGCTGGGGACATTGTCCAAGCTATGGGGTGACTGGGGGTGGCCAGCCCTGACCTCTCTGTCCTTGGGCATTTGCCAGTAAGCAGGATACATGCACTGGAGGTCATTTGGTTTAGGCACATGAGGTTGTTCAGCAGCCTTTCCTGGAGAAGGTATCAGCATCCTGCTCCCAGCAAGGCTCGGATCACTCAAACCCCTTGGGGGCTCTGTGGCCCCACTGTACCAGGACAGTCCACACACACACAGCTTTTGCTTTGTCACAGCAAAAGCTGAGGGAGGGTTCTGAGGTTCCTGTGGAACCCCAAGGCTTGCAGAGCCCCATCTCATCCACCCTAAAACCACTAGACTCCAAAACCCAGCGCAGCACACAGGGTACATAAAGAAGCAGGGTGTGCACACCAGCATGAGATGGGTGCAGGGTGCAGGCTGGGGACCCCAAAAACCCTTTACAGGCAGGGCAGCATAGCCAGGCACCTCACATTTGGAAAGCGAGCTGTGTCAGCAACTAAAACAAGCCCTGAAACTGTCTGATGCCTCCTCACCCACTGCCTGGGCCGTGTTCAATGCCGAGGCCGCTCACGCCATAGAAGGGAAGATAATGCTGTGGCTTCCCAGGGACTCGAGAGTTTTGCTGTGCTCTCTCTGGCAACTGTGCTTTGCTCCAGCTTCAGGAGGGGAGCTGCAGGGGTGGCGGAGGCAGAGACGCCTGTTTGCTTTGCCTCGCTTTTTTCCCAAGCCAAAGCTCCCTAATCTGGTCTGTATTTTGGCCGCCCCACTGTGACAGCGGGGCCAAGCCACAGTGCAGCCAGCACAGCGGGGTCCCCAGCTCCCCATGGGTTTCATGAGAGACCAGTATTTTTAAGAGAAGATTTGCCAGGGGCTGGAGAGCTGGGACATATCTGCAGGTGGATTCCTCAGCCATGGCGCATCAACACCCCTGCCCAGAAGCACGATGGTGCTGGGCATCAGGGGCAAGATTGTCCCACACCGGAGAGGCAGAGCTGTGTGAGCCAGTGAGCTTTGCTTCTATCTTTCAGCAACAGATAAAAATATTATCCATCTCTCTCTTTTTTTTTTTTTTCATCTCCCCTCAACCCCAAGTGACTAAATTAAACCCATGCAGGGCTGAAAGGCATCCTGCCGAGCTGTGTTGCTGAATGCAGCTCCCAGCTCTGGGTTATATCAGCCCCGTGTCAGCAGTGGGAGTGTGCAGGAGCGCGCCGAGCTGAGCAGCACATTCCTGCGCTCCTGAGGTCATCGCTTGCGCTGCCGCCAGCCCTCGCCTGCTGCCAGCCCTGCACGGGGTCAACATTGCCTCTGATTTATGGTTATTTTTCGTTTCTCACTCCTGCTCCGGCACAGGCTATGTCAAAGCCCAGCTGTGTAAAGCACTAGCTGAGGGGTGTGTTTGGAGAGCTGCAAGGTGCCAGGGACCAGGCTGAACCTGAGCATCCCAGCAAACAGCAGGGAACAGGGCAGGAGAAGGGTGGCAAGGATGTGCCCCAGCCAGACCCAAGTTGGACATATGAACTTGTGGACTTATGATTGGACTCAATAATCCAGTGGGTCTTTTCCAACCTAGTAATTCTATGATTCTGTGCTCTCCCCCGCCACCTGTTTTGCTACCAGACCCTACTTTGCACCAGCACCATGTCAGGGCGGGTTGTCAGCATACTCCAGGTTTTCCAGGCAGTTGTCTAGCAATGCCCTGCGGTGAAGCATATGGGGTGCAGGGGGATGTCACAAGCTCAGGGCTGCCTGCAGGCAGCAGAGACGCACCCACGGGGTGCTCAGGGCTGGTAGAGGGCAAGGAGTCAGGGAGGGACCACTGCTGCTCAAGTGCCTGTGTTTTAGAGTGGCTGAAGCACATTCAGCACAGGTATCTGGCTGCAGGGTGGCCCTGGCTGCAGCCACCTGCCCCCCATTGTCCCCTCTTGCTCCAGCCCCCTCTTTTTCTACCAGAGACAGCTAAAAGCCCAGCAGCAGAAAGGATCGGCTTCCCAGGAGCTCACGGCCTTGAAGACAGAGAACGGTGAGAAGCAAATGTGTGTCTCCCCCTCACTGTGCTTTCTTTGTGTGATATTAAGAAAGTGGTAGGACAGATCCCAGGGTGGCCAGCCTGCACCAGGGCCAGGGAGGAGGGGGTGATGGCTGCAGCCTCTGCGTGGCACTTGTGCAGGTGAGCAGCCATCCCAGAGACGGTGGCATCCCAGGAATGGTTGGACGCAATGATCTGGTGGGTCTTTTCCAACCTGGTGATTCTATGATTCTATGGTGGAATCCCATCCTCTCAGGCAGACAGGTCGTGCCCAGGGCAGGAGGCCCAACAAGCTGCATCCTCTCTGAGCTTGCCAGCACCATCCTAATTAGTGCTAATTTGCACCAGTGAGATGGGAGGGACAAGTTTCTCCAGTGGGAAGAGGCCAGGGGCTGAGCCCAGGCCACTGCGCTGGCTGGTCAGCCCAGGACATCCCAGCAGCCCAGTTAGCAGGATGCGACCAGTGCTGTTTCAGCCACATTTATGTTGCAGCCAATGAGGATGGGAAGGAGAAGGCAGCACTGCAAGAGGAACGGACAGAGAGCACAAAACTCTTCCAAGGCCAGGAGGAGGAGCAGCTGCGGGATGCCGGCCAGGCAGACACCAGGAGAATCGCCAAGGATGTTAACGTCCAGGTTGGTCAAAGAGGCGGGTGCTGCTTCAGGGAGTAGCTGGGCAGGGAGCCTGTGGCCAGCCAGGACTTTCCAGGCTGTGATCATGGACCTTGCACACACTGGCCTGGGCTCTCCCATCTTCAGGATAAGGAGGGTATTATGAAGCTTGGAGGGGTACAGGTCTGGCAATGAGTCACGGAGGGCCAGGGAGAGCCAGAGCATCCCTTGTGTACCTTACACACCTTAGAGTTTGTCATCTCCCTGCTTCCTAGGTGGAAAAGGGAAAAGATGTGGAGCTGCAGGAGAAGTTTGATGCGCTGAAGAGGGAACACATGGTGACCCTGCAAGGTGTGTGCCAGGAGACCAGGGCTCCCCACAGCTCCCCAACACTGCTGGTGCCCCTCTGGCTTCATGTGGGGTCATAAGGATGCTGCTGCTCTGCTCCATGGCACTGTGGAGCCTGGGTGGGGCTCACTGCCCCAGTGTCCTTGTACCAGTGATGCTCAGTTCATGTCCCCTGTGCAGAGCTCCAGAGAGCACATGAGCAGGAGAAGCTGCTGCTGACCGAGTCCCATCACAGGTCCCAGGCGGCCTTACAGGTACCCAGAGAGAAATACCCGGGGAGAGGGTGCTTGTGAAGGGCTTGAGGACCACCTGCTAGCTCTGCCATGGTGCCCTGAGCTCCTCAGAGGCCACCTTGGTCCCTGGTGTGCCCGGGGACCATGCAAGCTCCTCCAGCCATGGGGCTAGCAAAGTGCCCCAGCTCAGGAAGAAACCCCAGACACCTTCCATCCTGCTTTTTTCCCGACTGCACTAGGAGACAATCCAGGCACTGAATTCCCAGTTGATGTCCTTTCAAGAGAGGATGAAGCGGGTGGAGGAGTCACTTTTGAGCACAGACTACAAGAAACACATCCAGGTACAGGGAGATGCAGGACCAGTGGCCTCTGCAGAGGGATGTCAGGGAGGGGACATGCTCTGGGTACTGGCCCAGGGGCACAGGTACTTCTCTTATGGACCCTGAGAGTGGGGGGCTGAGAGTGGAGGCACAGGAGAGATGAAGGAAGGAGCAAACCCCCATCCCTGGAGGTGCAAGGGCTGTAAGGATCTCTTGAATACAAGTGATGAGCGAAATATGGTGGCCCAGCTGAGACCAGTGGGGTCATGCCTCAGGGGATAAACCATGGCAGATGCCCCAGGTGCCCACCCCGCTGTGGCTGCCACATCCCTGTGCCCCACAGGAGCACGGGAGCCCCAGCCCCTTCTGGGAGCAGGAACTGGAGAGCCTGCACTTCGTCATTGAGATGAAGAATGAGTATATCCACAGCCTGGACAAGAAGCTGCTGAATCTGGAGACTGTGGTGGGTTCCGAGTGTGTGCGAGGGGGGGAAGATTGCAAGTGGGCTTTCCTCTCTGCATCCCTTCTCCCCACTTGAATTGTGTCCTAAAATTGCAGCTGGAGTGGATGGAGCCCAGCTCCTCTCTTGGAGCAGGAAGGGGATGTGGGTGTAATATCACCACACTCCCACCAAGCCAACTTTCCCCCTAAGATGTGGTCGCAAGGAGTTAAGAAGTGCTTTCCAGCTCCCTCCTTACCCTTGTACCCCTCTTCCAGGCGGAGAGGAACCTTCTGCTGGAGGAGAAAGTGAAGACCCTCCAGCAGGAGAACGAGGACCTGCAGGTTCGCACCCAGAACCACTTGGTCACGGCAAGGTAAGTGCTGGTCCCATGTGCCCACCAGCTCCCCAGTGCACGGTGGCATCTCTGACAGGGTGAGAGGTGGCAGCGCAAGGAGAATAAACCATAGCCTGCGGTGCCACCAGGCACTTTGTGGGGAGGAGAAGGGGCTCACGGGCGCTTTGCCCAGTGGTTCTGTGCTGTTTGCCTGCAGGCAGCTGTCGGAGGATCTCCTCGCCGCCCGCGGGGCACTGGAGAAGGAGGCACAGCTGCGGGAACAGGCTTGTCGCGAGAAGGAGGAGCTGCTGTACCGCGTGCTCAATGGGGTGGATGGCTCCCCCTTCCCCATCGCTGCCAGCGAGGTGCCCCTCATCGCCACATAGCACTGTGCCAGCTGGCACCACGTGCTGCCAGAAGAGCTGTTGGGGCTTTTCTCCAGATGTGGGAGCCCAGGGTGGCTCTCACTAGTCACCCCACTGCCAGGGCAGGCTCTCCAGGCGCCTGAGCCCTTGGGGTGGCCCCATCCGACCGGGGCAATGGAGCATTTCACAGGACACTTGTGCCTGCCTTTCCCCAGCCCGCATGGGGCTGCAGGGGTCCGCAACCAGCCACCCCCGTGGTGTGCCTGCACCCCTTCCTCTGGTGGGAGGCTGTGGGGGCCTTACTAGGGGGTTAAAGGGGTCAGACAAGACCCACAGATGCACACTGGGCTGAATCCCACCCCGCGCTTGGCTCTGAGCACAACCAGCATCCGTGATGGGATGGGGACGAGCGCCAAGAGGATCCGGAGGGCTCTGGGGAGATGGTTCTGTTAAGGTACCTCACCCTCTTGGGAGCATCCCTGGGAAGTGCATGACCAGGGCTGGGCCACGGAATCTTTCCTAGGTGGCAGCAAAGGGCAGGATGGACCAACGCAGCTGGGTAAATCTGCCACCTCCAGCGCTGGCCTTGCCATAGACCATGTCAACGTGTCCCATTTTGGGGTTCAGCCTCCTGTGTGGGCTGCTCTGAGCTGGCACCACCCCCTCTGGCTATTTCCAGCAAAAGCAGGGCTTCTCTGGAAATGCCTTGCTGCCTGGGGAGGGCAGCCAGGCAAGGTTCCACCCCATCCCCTACTCTCCCCCAAAGCTGGGCAGATGCACACCCAGAAGTGCACTTTCATGGAGCAGAGCATCCTCCCACAAGGGGAGCAGCAAGTCACATCCCTCCCTGCTCCAAACCTGTGCATCCCACATGGAAGATGCTACCAGCACAGCAGTGGGGCCACAGGTCAGGGCTGGATGCACACAGGCACTTTCCACTGGAGTGTGGTGGGATGGTCACTGCACCGGGGGCTCTTGCTGGGCTGTCCTCTCCCCTAGGGCTGTTCAGCTGAAGGCTGAAAGTGTGTGCACACGCGTGTGTATGTTTTTGCACCAGGCCAACATCCTGCTGGCTGTAACGATTACAAGTTTGTAAGAAGCAGTAGCCTCCAAATCTCATGTCAGTGGGTTTGGGTACCGGTATGGGAGCATCTTACATGGGAGCCGCATGCACTGCACCCAGGGCAGAGCGAGAATGGGGAGCAGGCAGCACAGAACCACAACAGGGGAGCCCCAGAGGAGACCTTGCTGCCTGTCCCCTGCTTTCATTTCAATGGGCTCAGGCACCAGGCAGATCCCGACCCTCCCAAAGCAGCATGGATACCACTTTTATCCTTTGCACTGATCCATATTGAGAAAGCATTGACTAAACAAGGCACCCAGGAAGGGAACATGAATGTGGGGACTGGCTGTCACCTAAGCACCACCACAGGGTGCCCAGAGTGGGAAGCAGGGATGCATGTTGTGTCAGAGCAGCTGTTCCATGCATCCCCACAGCTCTGGGGATGGGTGCTGGGGCAGCCTCCAGCTTTGCACAGCAACCTCAGTGATGTGGGGGGACATGCCAGGTGTTAGAACAGGAGAAATGGGGTGGGTTTCTCCCCCAGCAAATCCTGCCAGGATCTCTGGGCAAGGGGAGATGAGGCTCATAGGGTCTGGGATCCTGCTTGGAGCAGCTGGGACCATGTCCTCCTGCTGAGGTTTCAAAGGCAAAAGAAACCCAACTCATGACCAAGTAACAGCAGCAAAAATTGTCTGCTTGATCCCCTCCAAACCAAACTCCTTCAGCAGGGTGCTCACTATGAAGGTTCAGGTTACTCAGGGAGGTTTGCCAGACTCAGGAGAAAACAGCTCCTGCAGCTCTTGGCAGGGCTGGAATGGGACCTTCAGCCTGAAGAGCCTCTTTGCCTCCTAGGCATAGGGACAAGTGAGACAGGTGCTCAAGGACCAGCCCCTCTCCTTTTATTGTCCCAGAGCAGATGAGCACCCTGCTGTCCCACAGGGCACCAGCAGCTGCTTTTCAGACTCCCTGGGTGCTGACCATTTTGTGTCTCTACTGGAAAAGTAGCCAATTATGGAAAAAGATGAGGCTAAAAGGGGTGCTTTACCCTCATCCCCAGTGAGGGCTGCAGCAGCGTATGATTTGGGTTTGCTGGGCTCTGCTCAATTTACATGAGGGTGAGAGGGACTAAGGACACCTGCTTATCCCTCTAACAACCCAGAAAGTCCTCCAGTAGTGTCCCCAACATCAACCCAGCTTTGACACAGATACTACTTGAAATTCAGGAACTACGGAGACTGACACACTGCTGAGTTTTGTCCCTGCACCAGCCAAATAAGAAAGGATGGGAGATGCTCTGCTCCTGGAGCAGCCATCACCGTCAAGGTGTACCAGGAAGGATCCATCTGCTCAGCTGAAGGTGCTCGCACAGCAACCCAGAACTGTGGATCAATGCACAGTTCAGGGGTTTTTTTTGTCCCCATGGCTATCAGCCTGTCCAGTAATGCTGTGGCTTGCTCAGGTTACTGGTGGGGATGTCAGTCCAGCAGAAACCCTGTATTGTGTGGTATTTGTGCCTGGGGCAAGTGAGTTGCTCTGTGGGATATGCCTGGAATTCAGATGCCCCATCCTGCCTATCATTCCGTGAGAGCTCCCAGGACCTTCAAAATACTCTGCAGCCAAGCAAAGTCCATGCTGTGCACTTCAAATCCCATAATCTGCTATTTATGAGGCCAGGAACCCAGCTAGAACCCCTGTCTATCAGCACATCCCAGCAGCACCATGGGTCACAGTGTCCCCACTGTAGCACTGTGCCCAGAGGGGACAGGGAACCACTCTGGGACAGGACCCAGCACCCCAGTTTGCAGGATGAGGTCCTGCAAGCCCTCGTGGCTCAGGGAACCCCAGCCTCCAGGGATGACCACTACCTCTCCTGGGAGCTGGAAAGCCACTGCCAGAGGAAAAGCCGAGCCAGCTGGGGCTGCCTTCCCACCCCGCACCAGCAGGACCCACGCACTGCACAACACCAGTCCCACCCACAGCATCTTGTCCTTATGATTTTTGTTTTCTTCTAAACAAACTACTTACTCCAACCATCCTTTAGGCAAACTGCTCCAGCTGCAAGCAGACGGGAAGGGCAAGCACTGAGAAGCCCCAGTTACATTCTCTTTTTAATCCCTTTTGGGAGCATCCAGGCCTTTCCCACACTGACCACCACTCTGAGCCACACAATGGAAAATCTACACACAAATATTTTTCCCACAACGCCTTCCAAATCATACACAAGAACCTGCAATGCTAATAAGCTCAGGGGCATCACTAAGAGGTTTAATTAGTGTTGCAAAGCTGCCTGTGTGGGTTGAAGAGGGAACCCCTTCCTCCTTTCCCTTCTCATGCCAGGAGGTCCCAACTCAATCTGTGGAGCAGGTGTTGGAGACAGAAAGGAGCTGAAACATGGCCAGGTCAGTGTGCAGGGGGCTTACACACCTACAACTGTAACCATACCTGGGCTGGACTGTCCATGGGGAGCACAGAGGGAGGTGAGCAGGTCCAAGGAGTGACTGCAGTACCAAGAGAAAGGAGCACAGAGCCAGCTCTATGAGTGTTTACAGCAGCACAGACAGCTGGAGCTCCCAGAAATAGAGCCCTGAGGCTTTCCCACTATTTATGTACCAAGACTCCAGTTGCTGCCCACACCTCATCACAACCCCATTGCACAGAGACAGCAGCCTTAGGGGAAGAAGAACATAATATCAAAGTACAGCTTGTAGCAGAGCAGGGAGCAGCAGCATCTATCCCTGACCCATCCAGCCTTGCCCTGGGAGCACAGCTAGGGATGCAGCTCCCACCCTAAGCAACACCTACCCTATACAAACCTCAAACCTCCCCAACCCTGCCTTGGTTGAAGGGTTGCAAGGACACAACAAGACCTGGGTGTTACTCCATGGCAAATAAAATGGGCATCAGCCACAGCCCTGACACAACACCTCCACCCTATAGTACTTTTTCCTAGAGCATCGACACTAAACAGCCAATGAGGAGAAGAGCCTGGAATAGGTCCAGGGCTGGTCTTAAATGAGGACCCAGGGCTGTGTGGGTGGGGGCTCCAGGTGAGGTTGCTCAGGGTCACCAAGGCACATAAGTGCCCTCAGGCCATAGCACTGCTGGTTTGTAGGGTTATTTCTAACAGAGAGAGGAGGTGGGAGAGCTAGGGTATGGCCTAGCTAGTCCTCAGTATCTTGGGAGAGGAGTCCAGTATCTGATGAGAGACTGTGAGCTGATATTTTGGGGTGAGGAACTGACTTTTCTTTTATTATAGACAGTGTGCAGGCTAAGTTTGCTTTGTGGTATTTTTGGGACAAAAAATATTCAGGCTGTGTCTAGGCTATGNTGGGAAGGGTTGAGTGATGGGTGAAATTAGTAGGTCATTTTTGAGGTACCAACCACTGGATTCCCCCTAAAGATCCGCTTAGAAGGTGTAAGGAATGACTTAATCTTTATTATAATTGCATGTAAATATGTGATTACATGCATAACTAATAGCATATGGCTTTAGGTAACTTTGTGTGTAAATGGTGGCAACAAACCCTTTGAGGTGTGCTTGATTTAAGAAAAAAACCTCTAAGCACCAGGACCGTGAGCAAACCTGGATAAACAAAGTCTTTCTCAGTGATGTAGTGATTGGATTGCATACCAGGTAAAGGATCCATAGTCTGGGCAATATCAGGAGGGGAATGGGGCTGTTGTCCTACATAGTAGCACAGGATGAACAAAGCCGTGCTTGTCACCCACGCTGTCTCGCATGAGCAAGGTCTCCAGACACCAACGCCAGGCTGAGGGAACATTGCTTCAAAGGAACAATAGGGCAGGAAGGAGCAGCCTGTGCTGGCTGGCTGTGAAAGTTAGCTCTTCATGAGGTGACTGCAGTCTCGGGGTGGGTAGTACAGGACAAGACACAGCCCTGTGGCTGCGTGCCAGCCAGTGGGCACATCACACTCAGCCTGGGGCCCCTGCTTCTCAGGGCTGGTGTCCCTTAGGACAGGCAGGGCTGAGCATCTCAGCTGCCTTGCAGCCCTGGAGAGATGCTCCAGCCAGCGGGTGCCACCAAGGCTTGGATGCCCATGTCCCAGCAGCCTCCAGCATCTTGAGGGAGCCCTTGGTTTTATCTGTCCCTGCCGCCATCGACTGGACCAAAAACACTGCTGTCTGTGGCTCCTGGAGAGCCTCACCAACTCCTCCAGCCTGCAGCAGCTTCGAGGCTGACTAGGGCGAAGGGTGGTGGTGAGGAAGGAGCAGGGTGAACCTGGGTGAGGCAAGGAAGGAAATGGCCTTGGGGTGCTGCAGGCAGCAGTGCAGCCTGCCAGGAGCATCTCAGCCTCCATCTCCGCCCACAGCTGTGCTACAAGGTCTTTTCATCCCTGTGTCTGCATCAGGAGGGAAGGTTAGGGGGAACCAGCCAGCTGCCTGTCCCCCGCTCAGCTCCTGTGCCTCTTGCAGAGCCCTAGTCAGCACCTTAAGTAGGTTCTGGGGGACCAAATTCCACCCCCCACCTTGGCTTTTGTAGAGAGAGTCAGGGATGCATGTTTCTCCACCTCGATCAAGGAAGGGGGTGCTTTAGTGCAGGCAGAGGTGACAGGACCAGCAGGGTACCCCGTACCCCAGTGTTCACCAGGAAACCAGAGCAGGGGGGACGGAAAGGGGTGCAATTTCCGCAGTCTAAATGCAATCACCGTTATCCTCCTGCAATGAGCACGTCACCGTTGCTGGCATGCAGCCCCTGCACTCACTTGTGGGGCTCTTCTCCCCAGTGACCCCCTTCCCACACCCTGCCGGGGACAGGCTGCTTCTGTGGGTGGCATCTGGTCCCCCCACAACCCTTGGGCAACCAAACCCAAGGGGTTGAGGTCTAGCATGGCCGAGAGGGTGGGAGTGTGGCCCTGATCTTGGTGCCACGGCAGGCGGGGACTGGAGGGCTCACGAGCGGTGACGTCTCGCCTCGCTGGGAGGAAACAGCTGCACACCAAGGACGAGCACTCGGCCACAAGTCCGCACCGAGCGTGCCGGTGCTCGGCTGTTCCCGAAGGCGCAACCGGACAGGCCTCGGTGCCACTCGTAAGTATGCGCTGGAGCGTGGGGAGATCATGCTGGTAAACAAGGGGATGATAGTGGGGTGCAAAAGCCACCGCAGTGCATGCGAAGGGAGGCAAACCTTGGCTGGGCGGTGAGCCGTGCAAGCTGAGGCTCCGTGCAAGGGGTGGCTGCAGGGGGGGAACCTTGTTTTCTTTTTCTTCATCTTTTTAGGAAAAAAATCTTCCTTTTTAACAAAAGCTGGGGGGGCTGCACTGCCTGCGGGTGCTTTTTGAGTGGGCGCAGGCACCGCTGCAGGCCCATGGGTGTGTCCCGGCTGGGATGCGCCTTTGTCCCTGCTGCAGTGGCCACGGGAGCACCCATCCCTTCACCCTGGGGTGCGAGCTGGGCTCAGTGGGGAGCATCCCCTGGTTTGGTTCCTGCTGAGTTTTGCACAAACAAACGGACTCACAGAGCTCTAGAATGGCAGCGGGACTTTTTGGCGCTGGGGTGTGGCAGGCGACTTTAGGGATGTCCCTAGCTCTGTGGGGAGGACGGATGCTGCTTTTTTTAACCCAGCCAAACTCCCTTTCTGCCCCACGGGCAGGACGATGGGTGGTGGGGCACTGGGTGTGTCATGGGCTCAGGAATAGGGAGCCATCCTCTGAGAGATCAACCAGGCATGGGCTGCAAAAATAGTTGCTGCTTCCTGGGGTGAAATCCCCAAGCCCAAAGCTATGGAGAGGCTGGCAGGGTGCACGCTGCTGGGGGACAGAGGCTTTTTGGCAAGGGTGGGTTGTTCTGCAAAGGGGTTGGGCTGTGCACATCATTTAGGGTTTCTCATGGCACCTTCTGTTCAGGGACCCCCCAAAATCTAAGCTTTTCCATCATTCGAGGGGGACAGGTACCTCCCCACGCCTGGGCTGTGCAGCCTCCAGGTTTTGCCATCTGCCCCATGGATGCCCGGGCATCTTCCCCATATTGCCTACTGGCAGGGTAAGTGCCGGGGCTGTTCCCCCAGCTTCTGAGAAGGTGCCAGCAGCGGTGGGAGACAGGGACGAGGCACTGCAGGGGCACTGGGTGTGGCCGGCGATTCTCCAGCACTGCTGCAATGAACTGAGTGGTCTCAGCCTGGCTGCTGTATGCATGAGGCTAACCTGGGGGTCTATGCCATGCAGGGTTTTCTCCGTTCCCTGGAGGCTGTGCATATATGTATACATATCTATGTATACCCAGGATGCATGTAAAATCTCCTGAGTGGCATTAAAAGGCTGCATGGGCTGGCGACTGGGATCCACTGGCGCCCACCCAGCCCCCAGCTGCAGTGCAGCCCCCAGTACTGTCAGGGCATGCAGAGGCTGTCCCCTAGTCAGGGGCCACAGGGAAGGGCATCCAAGGCTTGCAGCCTCCCCAGCTGAAAAGAGAAAGGGAGGTGAGGGCAGCTCTGGTTTTCTGTGAAACTTCCTCTGCTTGACAAGAAGGATTGTGGGTGCCAGAAGGCTTCGTGCATGCGAGCGGGGTGACCCAGCTATGCTGACGGTTCAGGGCTGGGTCTCGCCATCCATGGGTGCTCTCATAGGGTTGTGGGGACCAAGCAAGGGAAATTCTTGTGATTTCCCCTGCTCAGTCCATGGCTCGAAACAGAGCTCAGCTGGGTAAAGAAATCCCCCCAGGGCGGCCCTTCTGCAACGTGTCTGGGAGGGAGGGCGAGCGCTGGCAAGGAAGGGGCTGTGCCTCACTCAGCTGACGCTCAGCGGTTCATTCATGGCCAGGTTCCATTTTCCAGCTGTTTCTCTCCCTCCATCAGCTTTTCTCAAACAAAACAGCACTGTCTGGGGACTTTCTCAGGGCGGATGGGGAGAGCCCACATTGCAGCGGGTTGCAGCTATAAATGGTGCTGGTGTAAGAAAACAACCTGTGAGTTGCCCTGGAAACCCGACTGCGTTTCCTGGGCTCTGCTGCGTGCGTGGGGTTGATGGTGGCCTTGACATGGTGCACAGAAACTCAGATAAAAGCTGGTGGCATCTCTTGGGGGCTGCCCAGCCCCTTGCGGCAACGGGGCGTTCCCATCAGCTGCCGAAGCTGGGATGGTGCCAGGGCTTGGGGGGCTGGTGGAACAGAGGGAGCATCGTGGGTTGCAGCAAGGAGAGTCAGCCCTGCAGAGGATGCTCGGCCCATTTCCATGTATTCAGCACTTTCTTCCTCTCCCAGTTTCTCTTGACATTGTCAGGAAGCTTTGAGGGACCTCATCTCTGCTGCCCTCAGCCTGTGGGCTCCCCAGCTTGGTCCCAGATACTAAAGGACTTCATCTCCAGGGTGGCTAGTGAAGCCCCTCTCCCTGAGCCTCCCCAGCAGCACCTGGCTAGCACCCTCCTGTGCATCCCACGCCCACAGTGATGCCTGGCAGCAGCACCCAAGGAGGGGAGCAAAGTCTCCCTAAGCTAACGCAGCCCATGGTGAAAGTTATTTGGCTCACATTGGCTTTTTGTGTTCCTTCCTGCAGCTCCTCGTTGCCCTCACCCTGGTGATTTCCAGCTCGGGAAGCCATGGCACCCCAAGGAAAGGTAAGGGTGACCCACATGTGGCAGGGATGGGCATGGAGGGTGCCGCAGGCAGAGTCTCCATTGGGCAGCAAGGATGGTGGTGACGTGCACAGAGCGCGAAGATGCCCGGAGCCTGTTTACATTCCTGCCTCCCCAGCCAGTGATGCAGATGCTGGGATGGGGACCTGGGAGAGCAGGGACAGTGAGGATCAAGAGTCCTTTTGGGATCACAGTGGAATGGTGGAGAGAAGTGGGACTGTGGGAAGAGGTGTTGCCTTGGGGATTTGGGCTTTCACTGGAGAGAAATCCTGCCTGTGCCTGAGCCCATTACAAGGCGTACAGCCCCGCTTCACCCTCTCCCCCCTCAGCCCCTAGCATGGATTTCTCCTGCTACCGAGCCAGGGTTGGTGCAATGTAACAGCTGGGAGAGCAGGTGCTTCCTAGCAGCCAGGAAAACATCTTGGCGTGGGTGGAAAATCCTGGCTTGGAGGGCAGCTGTAGCTGGTGAGGTGCAGCCTGCCTGCAGGGTGCCACACAGGGGAGGAGTTCAAGTTCAGAACCTGCCTTCTCCGCTGCTTGACGCCAGGCTCTGTTTTCCATTCCCTTGAGAAATCAAGTAGTCGTTGCCTCAAACCCAATTACCTGCAGCTTCCTGCCCAGCCAGGGGATGGCTGCCTGTGAGTGGGAAACTGAGGCACAGCACCAGTGAGCATCACCCCTCTGGTGGTCCAGGGCTCCGAGCACTGTGCGATGGGAGAGAGCAAAGCCACACTGGGAATTTTGCTTCCACCCTCGCAGCCCCAGCCTAGCTTATTTTTAGCTAGGAGGTCCTGAGCAGGCTGGGATGACTCAGAGGCTGGAGGAGGGGAGGCAGGGGCCCCGGCAGCTGAAGCAGGGATAGAAAGGAGAATAGGGGTGTGAGAAGGGAGCAGTAGGCAGGATGCTGTTTCCCTCTCAAGCAACGTTTCTGCATCTCCTTGAGGTTTGTTCCCACAAGGATGCAGGGACCTCAGGGTAATACATGGTGTTGAGCTCCTGTCCCAGTTTCCCTTGCCAGACCATGGCAGCACTGCAGCAAGGTAGGTGGCTTATGCTTCGATGGCTCAGCAGGCAAGAACTCAGTCCTGCTCCTCCTTCCCATTCAACCACGGTCAACATCTTGTTTCCCCATCAACCACCCGTGCAAGCCCAGCACCTTCCAACTCCCTTCAACCTCTGGGCACCTCCTTTGCCCTGTAACTCCTTATTTATGCCTCCTCAAGGCATGTGTGTGGGCAGCAGGTTACACTGAGCCGGGAGGGTCTGGGAGCTGCCGGGAAGCGGGGCTAAATCCAGCTCTCTGGATGAATCGCCTGCAATACGATCTGTCCCCGTGCCTGCCCGGCTCCCTCGAAGGGCAGCGTCTCCTCTTGTCCGACCTGGTCCCCACCACGTGGGACACCAGTGCCAGCGGCTCCTCCCAAGGGGACTTGTGGGATGTGCCCAGCCAGAATGACTTTTTCCCTGGGAAAGGTGGGTACAGAGGCCAGCTGTGAGATACACAGTGGGGCTGTGGGGCTGCAGTGGTGGGATGGGGCCCAGTGGAGTCACAGGTACAGGGCTGTCCCATATCCATCCCCTTGGTTATATTCCTGGAGGCACTTGCTGGGTCAGGGATGCTGGCCCTGGGCATTCGTAGAGCCTTTGCGGATTTTAAACAAGTGCTGCAGTAGATCCTGAGCAAGAAAGCCCTGGAAGTTGTGCACACCCAGCTGGTACATGGTACAAGCAGAGCCAAGGGAAGATGCTCAGATTTTCCCAGGGTGCTGACATGGCTCAGCCCTATCACTACCCAGCAAAACCACTAAAGAAAGCTGCTGTTCAGCAATTCCCCCTTCCTGCCTCCAGCAGGGATAGGTCCCAGTTCCTTACTGAGCTGGTTTCACATCTGCTTCTACCAGGGGTTTGTACTGATCTCGTTCAGGGTCTGGCCTCAGGCTCCCCCAAGCTGAATTCCATGGGCAAAGCTGACCTGGGGAAGGAAATCCCGGTCCCTGCTTTTTGCTGATGTCTCTGGGTGCAGACAGAAGTGGATCATGCCAGTCTGCAGGATTTCTCAGTCTCCTGGGAAGGTCTTTCCCTGCATCCAGGGACTCTGCTCTCATCTCTTGGACCTGGGCCCTTCGGGAGTGCACACTGGGGCAGGACAACCTGTTGGCAGCTCTAACACTTCTTGGTGCTTTCTGCTTAGCAGCTCACAATGATTTTGTGACTGCAAATGTGTCTCCTCACTTGGAGGCTGTGCAGAACTTGGGCATCCTCCGCATCCAGAGGGGTTCTCTGCTCACAACAGGCATTAGGAAAATGACTTCATTGCTCCCAATCCACCTCCCATAACTCCTGTTGGCCTGGTTGTGTTGTAAGGGTCTCACCCTGGTCCCTCTGTGCCTTCCCCTGTGTTCAGGGGCATCTCCCCTTTTCCTCTTGGTATCCCACCCTCTCCCCAGATGGAGCTGGGAACGCAAATGTGCTCAAGAAACCTCCCAAACCACCAGCTCTGGCTGCTGCAGTGGGGAGGGTTTGTATCCAGCTTAAACACAGGGCATGAACACCAAACAGAGAGCAATGCCAGAGAGCTGCGAGGGCAGGCTGTGTCCTACTGTGATCTGCCCGGCAAACAATGTGCACAGCAGGGAGAGCAAACAGTAAAGGATTGAGAAGAACAAGTGTTTGTGTTTGAGGCTGAGCTTTGCCTTAAGGCAGCCTAGGCAGGAGTGGATCTCATCTGAATTCTTCTCAGTCTCAGCTTAGGGATGCTCCTTCCCCTTTCACCTTCTCAACTTCCTTTCCCCTAGGTCTACAGGGGATCAGTGAAGGATTTTCCAGGTTTTGATGCCAACCAGGATGCAGAGGCCTTGTACAATGCCATGAAAGGATTTGGTATGGACATTTCCCTAGATTATGACCCTGGGGCCATCATGATGTCCCGTTTTCCTTTGGTTGACCCTTGCATGGCTGGACATACTCCCCTCTCAGCTCCCTGTCCGCTTTAGAAGTCTGCCAGGACCTCTCCTGGCTCCCTATTCCTCCCTAGAGCCAGCTCTGCTATGCTTCTCCTCCTGTCCCCAATTCACAAGCAGCTTTGGGCACAGCAGGTTGGCTCCGGTAAGTCCAGCCATGGGAGGTGAGACCCAACCGTAGGGCTAAGCATGACTCCTAGTTGCTTTCCCCACAGGCAGCGACAAGGAGGCTATCCTCGACCTCATCACATCCCGAAGCAACAAGCAGCGAGTGGAGATCTGCCAAGCCTACAAGTCTATCTATGGGAAGGTAAGAGCTCCCTGGTCCATGCTCCTGCTGCAGGAGCAGGTGGCCATAGCTGCCACCAACCAGTCCCTGCAGGGACCCATCTCTCCCCGGACCCACTCAAAAATGCTGTGCAGCAAAGGGTCCACCAGCCCCTTTCTACCCCTCCACCAGGACCTCATTGCAGACCTCAAGTATGAGCTGACAGGGAAGTTTGAGCGGCTGATCGTGAGTCTGATGCGGCCCCCAGCTTACGGTGATGCCAAGGAGATCAAAGATGCCATTGCGGTAAGGGGTAGGCAACCCCCCTGGTGCCCCTCCAAGGACACCCTGGCTGGCACCACTGCTCATGGCACTGCGTCTCTGCCTGCAGGGCATCGGCACAGATGAGAAGTGCCTCATTGAGATCCTCGCATCCCGCACCAACCAGGAGATCCACAACCTGGTGGCTGCTTACAAAGATGGTGAGGGTTGAGGAGGGGTAGGGGCTGCCCTGTGTCCCCTTGGACCAGGAGAAGGGGCAGAGGTGAGGAAATCCAGCTTTCCAGGCCCTGACCTCTCCCTCTTCCACCAGCCTATGAGAGAGACCTGGAAGCTGACATTGTTGGAGACACATCAGGCCACTTCAAGAAGATGCTTGTTGTTCTGCTTCAGGTATGTTCATCTGTCCAGCATCTGTAGGTGGTGGGTGACTGCAGCCAGCAGGGCTGAGCCTGCCTCTGTCCCACAGGGCGCCAGGGAGGAGGATGATGTCGTGAGCGAGGACCTGGTAGAGCAGGATGCCAAGGTGAGGCTTGGCAGGTCACTTGAATGGGTGGCATCCAGGCAGGGACAGGGCTGGTGGCACTGGGACCATCCAGACTTAGGCCTGCAAAAGGCAGGTGTGCACCAAGAGAGCCTGTGCTTGGGCAGAGCCTCATGTGAGCAGCACCCTGACTCAGGCTCTGCCACCTTCCTCATCCTACAAGGACCTGCTGGAAGCTGGTGAAATGAAATGGGGCACAGATGAGGCCCAGTTCATCTACATCCTTGGTCGGCGAAGCAAACAGCACCTCCGCCTGGGTAAGCATCTTCTGTGAGCTTGGTGTTGGGCTTTAAGGTATCTTGGCAGCTTCTTCAGCCATCATCTCACTCTTGTCCTGCAGTCTTTGATGAGTACCTGAAGATTTCTGGGAAGCCGATTGAGAGGAGCATCCGGGGAGAGCTCTCTGGTGACTTTGAGAAGCTGATGTTGGCAGTGGGTATGTCAGCTCCTGAGTGCAGAGCGCTGTGAAAACATGCTGCTGGTCTTGATGGGGTGGGAGGGCTCTGTGCAAGAACCAGTGGGGTCAGGATTGTGGCTGTACCTTGTTTTAGGAAGTACCTGGTTTTAGGAAGTACCTTCAGGATAGGTGGGGAGGCTGAATGTGGTGCCCAAGGGGCTCAGAGGCTGGGGCAGTGGTGAAGCCGGGTGCTAGCATCCCTCATCACACTCCTATTTCCTTGCAGTGAAGTGCATCAGAAGCACAGCAGAGTATTTTGCGGAAAGGCTCTACAAGGCCATGAAGGTAAGTGGATCACCTCATCTCCAGTGGGTCCCCCACAGCATTGAGAGGAGGAGTCTTCTTGCTGTGGGATGTTACTGAGTGACACAGGTCCATGAATACAGGACCTATGACCTGGGGTTTCAATTCTTCCCTCTGAAGGAGTTATTCCTTCAGATCCATACCTGGGTAGAAATCTGACAGGGGGTCCCAAATGTGATGGGCTGAGCAGGGTTGCTTGGTCACCCCAGGCTTCACGTGGGGACTCCTCTTTTGCAGGGACTGGGCACAAGAGACAACACGCTGATCCGCATCATGGTGTCCCGCAGCGAGATTGATATGCTGGACATCCGGGAGGTGTTCAGGACCAAGTATGAGAAATCCCTCTACAACATGATAAAGGTAAGTGCTGGGGGTCCCTGATCACCCTCCAAGCAGCTGCTAGTGCTGTGTCCCTCATGATACTAGAGACTGTGGTAAAGTTGAGCCCTCTGGGGGGTCCATCTCTGAGAACAAGGCTCAGGGAGACCCCTCTTCACGTGCCTGTCTCACACCCCCCTACCCCCTGACCTTCATTGCCATATGGTTCTCCATATATCTTTCCAGGAGGACACCTCTGGGGAGTACAAGAAGGCCCTGCTGAAGCTGTGTGGAGGGGATGATGAGTAAGACTGCCTGTCACTCATTGTTTCATCCCCCCCGCCCCGGTGCTGGGTATGAACCTCTGAGTCAGAGCCTGCCACCTGGAGTGGCAGCACCTTCAGTGACAGCGGCTTGGTACAGGGGGCCCTGAGGCACCTCTGCTTGACCAACCACGGTGCCATGCTGCCCCCTTGGCACATGCCAGACATGGCTCGATGATCCAGTGGGTCTTTTCCAACCTGTTGATTCTGTGATTTGGAGAGAGAACATGCTGGTGGGGGTGGTTGGGATTTACCACCCATGTCCCCCCATTCCCACCCAGCCCCACTGCAAACACCCAGCTCCTGCTCACCTCCACCTGGCACCAGGTGGATGCCAAACACCTCTCGTGGAGGGGCAGGAGGGGGTTGTTGTTGGGGCATGGGGTCCCTATGGCTCACTGTGCCCTGTCCTTGACCTCCTGTTGCAGTGCTGCAGGTGAGTTCTTCCCCGAGGCGGCGCAGGTGGCCTATCGGATGTGGGAGCTTAGTGCGGTGGTCAGCAAAGCAGAGGTCAGCACTCCCCAGCCCCCCGTACTCCTCTCTGCTCCCTGCCAGCTTGGGACACGTGGCTGCTTCTCTCTGCCATGGGGTATGGCCAGCCCCACACCTCTGCACTGCCTCTTGCTCGGCAGCTTTTCTTAACACCTTTTCTCTGGTTTTGGGGCACGAGGTTGGTGGGATGGAACCCCAGCAGGGCTGGCCACCTCTCATGGCTCCACTAACCCCTTCCTCTCTTTGAGGCTTCCCTCTCTCGAGGCAGCAGGCCCTGCATGTCTGTGAAAAGCATCGTGTGCAGCCTTGGGTCTGGTGCCACGGAAACCTCCTGCTCCCCAGGGCAGCCCAGCCCAACACCAGGGCTGGCCAGGGCACAGCCCCCTGCATGCAGCTGGAGGCACCCCCATAGGGTGTCTTGGTATGTGCAGAAAAGGCAGCCTGAGCCCTATGTGCGATGGGAGGACTGAGACATGCCCAGAGCTGTAAGGAGGGTAGAGTTACAGGGCAGGAATGGGTATCCTTTCAGCAACTCCTCTCTGGATTTCAGCTGATGTGGTCGGTCCTGGCTGAGGTGTCCCAGCTCTAGAGGAGGGGGTATAACACTGAGCAGGACACCGAGATTCCAGGGACTGTCTGTTGCTGTCTTCTCCCCGCTCTCTGCTGGCCTGGCTATGGTTTGTCCCTTGATGGAAGGGGCGGCAGTGGCAGGGACATCCTCACTGAGCCCCAGGTGCTTGCACTAACTCACTACTTGCTTTGGCCTCGGCTTACTGAGTGGCACCTTCCCTGTCTTCCTTCCTCCCTGCCTCTCTCGCTCCTTCCCTCCCTCCATTGCACTTGGCTCAGGGATGAACCCAAAGCCCTCTGTATATCCACAGCTGCGAGGAACCGTGCAGCCCGCTGCAGGCTTCAATGATGATGGGGACGCGCAGGTGCTGAGGAAGGCGATGAAGGGCCTGGGTAAGTGGGGACCATGCACTCAGCCCCTTCCTTCAACTCCTCAACATCTCCTGGGGCAGAAAATCCACCCTGGCCCATGCGTGTAAAAGCTCTGGGGAGCAGGAAAAGACACAGTTTTGGAGCTGTGGGAGCTCCCTCTTCCCATTTCCAAATTATGATGGGGACAGAGATGTACCCGCAGTTAGAGGTGATGTGTGGCTCTGCTGACCCCCTCAACTCTCCCAGCATCACTGCTGTCATTGCAGGCACGGACGAAGGGGCCATCATCGATGTGCTGACACAGAGGAGCAACGCCCAGAGGCAGCAGATCCTAAAGGCTTACAAGGCTCACTACGGCAGGGTACTGCTGGCTTCCCTCCCACCCTGCTCCTGCTGCCCACATTCTCACCCCTCCTGCATGAAGATCTGCCCCTTGCTAAAAGAAATCCTGCCCCGGGAGCACTCAGCAAACAGGACACATGCTTTGCTCTGTTGTGACTCCCCCAAGGAAGACCAAGTTGTCAACCAGCCTCCTGTTGTGGGTGATCCACCAACCTGAGGGCAGGACACCCCTTTCCCCTTTGCTTGGCCCATCCTCAGCCTGACACAAAGAGCTCCAGAGCCAGGATCTCCCCAGATCCACCTCCAAGAATGTCACCTTAAACAACAACAAGCGTCTTCCCAGATATTTCCCACCTCCACGCTCTCATCCCCTGTTCTCTCCCGGGTGTTGCCTCGGCTGGCCCATCCCTGCAGAAGGAGCTGGGTCAGGCTGAGCTGAACTGCTTTTGCAGGACCTGATGGCAGACCTGAAATCTGAGCTGTCGGGGAGCTTGGCCAAGCTGATCCTCGGGCTCATGCTGACGCCGGCGCAGTACGATGCTAAGCAGCTGAGGAAGGCTGTGGAGGTAACTGCCACGCTGGTGGGATCAGCTTCAGCACGTGAGAACAAGGCGATTTTTGCTATGGTTATATCTGCACTGCCAGCGGCACCGGGGCTCTGAGCACAGCCCAGTAAATCTGGGCACAAAGCACCAGGATAAAGACCTGTTTTGCTCTTAAGATCTGCTGAGAGCTCAGCTAAGCCTCTTTGCAGCCCAGCCAGCTCATATACAAAGCCTCTCAGGGAGGCTTTCCACTGCTTTAAAGAGCAGCAGGAGGAGCAATGCCCTGCCAGATGCAGGCAGCTACAGGAGAGCCAGGATAGGGGTAAACCAGTGGCGTGCAGCACTACCCACCAGTCACACCAGTTGGGTCCCCACTTGGACACCTCTGGGCTGGTTCCTATCATTACTTGGGGCTGTTTGCTGAACATGGACTCTCAGCACATGCTAGCCCTGGGGTTAGAGGAGCTCCTCCTCCCCTCCCACTGGTGGAGCAATGCTGCGGTATCCAGTGCTGCCCATCTGCAGCAACCCTCCATGCTGCTCTCTTGCAGGGGGCTGGCACAGATGAGAGTGTCCTCATTGAAATCATGGCCACGCGGAACAACCAGGAGATTGCGGCTATCAATGAAGCATATCAGGAAGGTACAGCAGAAGAGGCACGTGGGGAGCAGCCCAAATCCTGGGCACAGGCAGCATTTAACACTGTACAAGGCCCTTTTCAGACCCCAGGGCACAATTTTTGTCTCTGGGCTGGGTTCATGGCTTGGTTTTGTGAAGATCTGTTAGTGCCTTCAGGCAAGAGTAGCTTGTTCCCAAGTCCTTGTTCCCAACACCTTATTAAAGAAAGGTGGAAACTCAGGATGAGGTTGGCAGGAGTCCTCCAATCCACCCTGTGACTTCTCACACCCCTGCACCCTGTGCTCCTATTTCTCTTCCATCATGTCCCCTTCTTCATAGGGATGCTGCCAGCTACAAGTTGAATCCCCAGCCCATTCTTCCCCAGAGACCCTGTGGTTTTATTAAACAGAAGGCTCTGCGGCTGGTCACCCTCATCAGAACACTGCCCTTGTCTCTATGTCACGGTGACATGTCCCAGCTCTGCCACCAACATCATCTTCCCTGAGAGCTCTTTCACAGTGACCCCTTTCTCTCAGGAGCACCTGGAGCAAGAGGCTGTGCTTGTGCCCAGGGCATTAGAACTGCTGGTCTGATCCCCAGACCTGAAAATAGGAGACAGAGGCATCTAGTTCAGCCACACAAAGGCTGGAGGACAGTCACCACCATCCACAAGCCCCACAGGGATCATGGCACAACAGGCGCTCCTGGGTGGGAAGCAAAGCCGCCGAGGTGCAGGGCTCAGCCTTCTCCTTCTCCACAGCCTACCACAAGCGCCTGGAGGACGACCTGAGCTCTGACACCTCCGGGCACTTCAAGAGGATTCTGGTCTCCCTGGCTCTGGTAAGGGCAGCTGGGGATAATCCCCCCTCTATCACAGCGCTGCTGCATCCTGTCTGCCACACCTCGCTTGGGGCTTTCCCAGGAGATGTCCCTTTCCCAACTCCATGATTTTTCTATTAAACCAACAGGGCAATCGTGATGAGGGACCAGAGAACCTCACACAGGCACATGAAGATGCCAAGGTAAGAGCAGTACTGGCAGTGCTGTCACAGGCTCTGCGTTAAAAAGATGGGGATGTTGGGATGGCATCCGCAGTTAGGCGAATGCTGCTGGGGCAGGATCCCTGTCAGCTGCAGGGGAAGGGTGCCAGGTGAAGTGACATCCTTGGAGGTAAAGCTCTCAGGCCTCGATTCTCATGCCCTGAACTCTGCTGCTCCATGAACAGGGAAGCTGCAAACCATGAGATCAGCCCTAAGGCCCAGGCACAAGGAGCTCCTGACCAGGACTGCACCGTTTCTTGTGCAAAGCTGCCACTTTTGGGTCCAGTAACACCTGCTGATGCTGAATTCTGCCACTTCAGCTCCAAAAGCAGCTTTGGGCTGGGCTGCAGGAGCCACTCAGCTCTTAGTCTTATGCATTGGGCAGCCCTGAAACCTAAGCTGCTTTTCATCCAGGCAATGTGCTAGAATGCTAGCCCCAGCCCTCAAACTTACTGAGCTGTGATGAGCCAGGAATGGAGAGAGAAGGTTGTGCAGCCACCAACAGTGCTGGAGTGTGCTACGGCCTAACCACCTGGCTCAGCTTCCAGTCCTGTAACCCCCCAGCCTCCCATGCCTTTGGCCAAGTCTTTTCTGAAAGGAGCTGGGAAGCACGGTGCAGGGCCAAACACAAGCTCTCGCTTGGCCGTCCTGCCCCGGTGCCGCTTGCTCCATCACATGCTGGCAGCATGCAAACATGCAGTTCTCCCAGTGGAGCTGCTGCCGGCAGAGGGAGCGGATGCTGCGCTGCCTGCACCCTGCCACATGCACTGCTGCTCACCTCGACCTGCTGCAGAGAAAGAGAGAGACAGGGATGACAAACCCAGGGATGAGCCAGGCAGCTGGCCTGGTGCCATGCTGTATTTTGACAGCAAAGCTGCCCTTCCCTTCTTTCACACCGCCTGTGCCTGGCAGAAGTGAGTAGTTGGTATAAGCCAGCTGGGTGCCACACAAGGATGCTCCCTAAGGAGCAATGTGCTGGTACCCAAGCCTCAGGGGTGTGGAGCTGACTTTGCTTGCCTGAAGTCCAGCCCCCACCCCAGGTAGTGGTGTAGAGACCAAACTGGAGGAGGACACAAGTCCTAAGATCAGGCCCACCCATAGGGAAGCAAGGGAGCTGGAGACAGGTAATTTTAGGGAATCTTGCTAGACTTTCCTTGCTTTGTCAGGGAAGGAAAAACATTGAGAAGCACCTTCTGACCCTGTTGTCTTCCTGTCTCTCTCTTTCTCTCCACCAGGTTGTGGCTGAGACCCTGGTGAGTGCCTGGCCTTTCACTTCTTAGCCTTCTGCTTGTTTGAGAGGATGATGAGGTCCTCAGGTGCAGGGCTGGGAGGAGCAGCCCCGCACACTGGTTCTTTTGGCCAAGGCTCTGCTTGATTGTGTGGGGCTCCAAGGTTCTTGCATGAGGATGGAGTGGCAAGGGGACCTGCACAAGGGAACTTCACTGCAGTGCTGAGCATGGAGAGGGCAGGGCAAGGCAAAGGGAAAGCCACCTTCCTGCTCTTGGGAGGGCTGGGGACTAATTCTGCCTGCTGCCTGAATGTAGGACATGTTCCTGGCTGTGTGGAGCATGGGGCCGGCTTCCCTGGCTCAGTAAAAGTGGGAAGTGGGGAAAGGATGACTTTCTATTGCAGTAGTTTAATGGGCACAGTGAGTGCAGCCTCCTCATTGAGCCCTGCAGCAGAGGTGGAAGCTTTTTCACCCATGGGCAGCAGTACTGTGGCCCAGGGTGAGGGAGGCTCACATGTCTGGCAGCTCTGAATTCCCTCTTCAATCTTGGCCACCTTGAAAACATCCTTCTCAACAGACAAAAGAAAAAAAAATAAATCCTAACTGGAAAATGCGTTTTTTCAGAGGTAAGGTGTGGGTGTGCACCTTCACATCCACACCTCTTTGAGGAGACTAAAAAAAAAGCTATTTTCCTGGCCATAAGAGGCCACCCTCTTTGCAAGAGGGTGTTCAGGACTGGCTGTCCCAGGAAGAGCTGTTTGACATATTTGCCCCTCTCTGCTACGCCTGCACCCTGCCTCCCTTTTCACTCTTGGTTGCTTTCTCAGAAACTTGCTGATGTCTCCAGCAATGACTCCAAGGACTCCCTGGAGACCCGCTTCCTCAGCATCCTCTGCACCCGCAGCTACCCCCACCTCCGCAGAGGTAGGACCTCATTTCTCCATCGCTGCTGACACACAAGTGCTTTGATTTGGGCTGGATGGGACTCCCAGGTGGCAGGAGGTTAGGGTGGTCCTGTCTCCCCACTGGTAGGAGGAGATGGTATTTGGGGTGGCTGGATGAGGTCAGCAAAGTCTGCTCTTGTCCCATCTGGTCCAGAAGTCGCCATGGTTGAGGCTTGGGTCTCTTGGGCACCTAGGGCTGGGACTGAGTGACTTGACAGTGACCCTCTCCTCTCCCCATGCCCAGTGTTTCAGGAGTTCATCAAAATGACCAATCATGATGTGGAACATGCCATCAGGAAGCGGATGTCGGGAGACGTGAGGGACGCCTTCCTGGCCATAGGTCAGTGTCTGGTGGCTGCTCCCTCAGGGCTGGGCAGTTCCTTCACTTGTCTCTGCCAAGGCAATGCAGGGACACATTCCTGCTGCCTGTGGGACATGGAGACTGCCAGTGTGGCATGGGGGTGCAACATTTATAGGGTGTCCTACGGGATCAAGTCTGCAACCTTGTAGGAAGGAGGGCTTGCAGCTGACCCAGTGGGTGGCACAGCTCCTTGCTGTGACGTGTCCCCTGGGTGCTGTGAGCCAGGAGCCCATTTTCTCTCCCCTCTGTGTGTTATAGTCCGGAGCGTGAAGAACAAGCCAGCCTTCTTTGCTGACAAGCTCTACAAGTCCATGAAGGTACAGATGGGCTCTCCTGGGGCTGGGCTGCGGGAGGGCACTATGGTGGGTAGACACCCTTTGGGACTCGGTGTTTTAACCCCACAGCAGTGATGGGGTCTGGCCCTGGAAGGCAGGGCTAAGGTCAAATATTGCACCAGTTTTCTGGGGTTGGCAGGGCAACCAGCTGACTTCAGGACATGTGCAAGGGGAGGTCTGCAGCTTGGACTGTGCTGGAGATGCTGGGAGGGTCCCTGACCCCACAGACCCACCAGAGTTATTTGTTCAAGCTCCCCTTTGCAGGGTGCCGGCACGGATGAGAGGACCCTCACCCGGATCATGATTTCGCGGAGTGAGATCGACCTGTTAAACATCCGGGGCGAGTTCGTAGACCTGTTTGACAAAACGCTGCACCACATGATCGAGGTGAGGGGATGTGGGCGTAGTTCCTCAGCTTGTCACCTTGTCTGACTGAGCCCTGCAGGGATCTGAGCCATGAGTGATGCCATGAGCAGCACAAGGGCTGAGCATTGCCTGGAGAGGAGGAACCTGCCCCAGCCAGCCCTGGTGTTGGCAGATCTGAGTGTAGAGGGGATGAGCTGACAGCTTCCACTGCTGCGTGGATGCCTGTGGGGTGGCCAGGGCATGGAACTGTGTCTTTCCCATGCCCAGCACCTTCAACTGGGCTCCTCGGGGGCAGTCATCAGCAGGCAGTTCTCTGATATGGGTCTCCCTCTTGCAGAAAGACACCTCTGGTGACTACCGCAAGGCACTGCTGGCCCTGTGCGGTGGGGAGGATTAGGTGGCCACAGGAGCCCCTTCTTCATGTCTGAGCCAGCACGCACGCACCCACTGCCTTGATGTCACTGCAGCTTCAGGGGACGCTCAGTTCTCTGCAGAGGACAACTCACTTTGTGCTGGAAAGCAACACTGCATTGCAAGTGGGGGAGTCTTGGGGAGGGGAGAAGAGGGTTCTGGGTAAGGGAATTATTGTCTGCCTCAGTGCTAAATAATTCACACTCAAATATGCCACTAACCCAGGAATTTGCCCAGATGGAAAAGACAATTTTAAATATCATAAATAAAACCTTACTGTTGCTGACCTGGGGCAAGAGCGGTCCATTTATTGGGGCAGATTTGGGTGGGAGCGAACCCTTGCTGAGGAGTCCCAGTGTCTCCTTGCTCCTGCAGGCAAATGTGGGCAGAAGCCTTGTCTCAGCCCCAGTGAGGGCCCTGGAAACCCCACAAATCCACTGAGCAGCACTGCAGGATCCCCTGCTACTGTGAGAGGGGCTGAAAATCTATCAAGGGCTGGCAAGAGTACAGGGATTTTGCTGAGAGCTTCGACTCATGACACTGAAAACCCCCAGCAGGGTTTGTGCCGTTGTGTGGATGATGCTTTCATAAAACAGAGATACAAATCAGACTTGATGGCATCAACCCCTGTTCGCACATGGTTTCCTGTGCTTTCAAGCTGCTAAAGAAGCAGTTGAAGGCATGTGCCATAGAGGCTACACCCCCAGACAGTTAATGTTTGTACTTCCCCCCCCAGTGCCCAGGAGAAAAGAACTGGAATTTCCAAAAGTGGGAAATTCCAGCACTTTCAATTGTTTCCAAGTTGGAACAAAAAGTCTTAAATACCCAAGTCTTCCTCAGAACAGAGGGGTGCGGAAAGCTTCACATTCAAAATATCAAAGCAGCATTAGGAATAATAACACAATATTATTTTAACAGTTCAAAAACAGCTGAGGTTGAGAAGCACTAACATGTAGAGACAAACCAGGGACGCTGAAACAACTCAGACAGTTGTTATTCCACTGAAAGTTCCCTTGATGCCTTCCTGTGAAACATCCCTTTGTAAAAAAAATAAAAATCATCTTTCTCAGGGCAAAGCAGCCTGGTTCAAGCTCTTTCCCATAGAGACCTGGGCTCCTTTGTCTTGCCCCTGTGTGTAATGAGGAATGGGCATCTTGGTCCTGGTGGCATCTAGGTGGGCTGAGCTCACCCATGCCCACAGCACCTCACAGGTCAACCTGCTGCAAAGGCTTCGAGAAGTTGCAGAAGATGTTTTGAAGGAGGATATAACACCAATCTTCATCTCGTGTCTCTCCCTGTGGCTCAGCACCACAGCTCTCGGCTTTGCAGCAGAGGTGTGAGGTTGCCAGAGAGCTGGGCATAGCCCAGCGACTGCAGGGAGCAGAGCTGGCTGCTTCCCCTCTGCTGGGAATGGTGCTCTCGGGGGCTTGTCTAGAATGTCCAAGGAAGCTTTGGGTTTCGGTCTAGTCTTTTGTGGGGCAGTAGAGCAGGGGGAAGTCTTGTCAGGGCCTCAATGTGAGCTGTCAACCTGCCTCCTTCACACAGCCAAAATACAGGTTCCTGGGGCACATACAGCAGGATGTATTCCCTGGGCACAGGCATAAACGAGCCAGTGAAATTCCTGGATGTACCATGACTGTTGTAAACCAGTGACCGGTGAGTCTATCACCCACAGCCCAGCTGCCTCTGAGAGGTACAGGACTGTGAGACCAGGCAGCCCCTTGGGGCTGGTTCCCAGCCTGGCTCAGGGTGATGGTGCCACTAGGAAGCCCAGGTGACCCCAGCACACTTGTCCCAAGGCTGGGAATTTCCCTGGCACCCACTGCCGGCTGCTCCTACAATAAGGACAAGATATCAGAGTTACAGTGTTTGGGGACAGGGAGGGAAAGCGAGATGGGATTTCCTCCTCGGAGCAACTCCCTCTCTGGGAAAGTCCTGCTGCCAAGAAGTGTTCATCTTGCCCCAGCTTCATTGTAATATGTCTCCAGCAGTGGTTGCTACTGCTGAAGCAGTAGACAGCCAGCAGCCTCTTAATCACTGATTTAAGCATGCTAAATAGCCTATTTAAGCACAGAATATTCCAGCATCCCCCTCCCACACTGCTGGGGATGGCAGCACATCTAGGCTCCTCATGGTGGGCTGCTCTTCCAGGGAGAGCCATGAACTGGACTGAGCTACCCACCCCAAGAACAATGCCAGGAGGGTGACGGCATCTTGGGAAGCACAAACATGTGGGATTCACTCTGCACCTGGGACATTTTCTCCTCATTTCGCACCCTCATGCTTTCTTGTAGAGGTTGATGAACTTGCAACCTGCTCCTGCGAGGAGACCTGCTGCCCTTTGGTGTCATGCATCACAGTGACTGCTTCACTCACTGCCAACTGAATTAAACTCCTGCTGCCTTCCTGTGCTGGAGAGCTGAGGACTCTGTACCAGGGCCAAGAAATGAGATGCTCTGCTTAAAAGCAGCCAGGAGGAAAGGGGAGCTGCTGGGCAGAGGTGTTGCTTTAGAAGGACTCCAAGCAAACCAGAGAAACATAGGATCAGCAGCACCAAGACAAATTGTGGACACTGGGACACAGAGAAGCCCAGAGGAATGGAAGAAACTGGGTAAGAAGCACAGAGAATTGGCAGCCAGAAGGTTACATGCAACCTGTCACCTTGCCAAAGGATTTGGGATGGAGCGAGAGCAAACTGCAGTGAAACAAGAAACACTGAGGAATGAGAAAGAATATGTTTGGCCTACAACAAGCCTGAACACTTGTTTTGTTTAATGCCCAAATCACTCACTAGCAATTTGTGTTATCTTACAATAAATTAAACAAGAATTCCCTGAGTGAGGACTGTTTTGCCCATACAACCTTCTCTACATGGACACTTCAGACAAAGCAGATTCCTCCTTGTAGCACCCCAGTCTCTAGAGAAAACAGATTTCATAGCACTTCTCTCCAGGAATGCCTCTGCTCTGCCCGCTGGCTCCAGCCAGCCCAGCCCAAGTGCAATCAGTGGCAAATCTCATGCCACTGTTATCAACAAGAAGGCAAAAGGTTCAAGGAAAGCAAGGAAAGAATAAGAGAGGATGAAACAATGGGCACAAAAAAAGGGGAAGAATTAGAAAGGCTGTGAACCAGACAAGGGCTGGAGGGAGGTCACTGGCCACCCATGCTTCAGACTTTCTGGCTGCTGCAGAGAAGCTGCTGCCAGGGTCTGGGATTTACACACCAGCATCTGGCACATGGCTGTTCTGCACATTGACCAGCAACGCCGGGGGCAAGGACTCACTTCCAGGCAAAGCCAAGGCCAGATTTCATGGGTTGCAACATCAAAAAAAACCCCGCCAGCCTGCTTTTGGTGTACAGAGGGTCGACCTCTTCCTCTGAGTCAGCACCAGGAGCCACTGCAGATTCTCCTCACCACCAGATCCTGAGAGGAGCTGTGTCTGGTGTAGAAACACTCGGGACATTGGTCCAATGCTGCACATTCATCCGACCCACCATCCTCCCCTTCCTCCAGAGGAGATCCCAGCATTCAATCTTGGAAGCTGAGAGAGGTTTCTTCTTCATCTCTTCCTCTTCCCAAGCCAAAGGAGGAAAAAGCAGCCTTGTCCCTCACATCCATGTGCTGCTCACTGGGCAGCCTGTTCCCACCTGCGAGCTGAGGCTGGGAAATGACTGAGCTCATTGGGGCTGCTCTCCTGACACTGTCATCCCTGGAGCCAGCTTTCCAGGACATGATGAATGCTGAGGAGCCTTGTTCTCAGGCATTGCAACTGGATGAGAGAAGGCCTGGGGTGAGAGAGGAAGAGGGGAAAAACCCCTTTATGAATGCTGTTGATCTTGCAATTTGGGCTCTGAATAATTCAAAGCTCAAGGCACATGAGGAAATCCTTTGAGCACTCTCAGACCCAGTTCCCACAGCTCTTGGCATATCCGCTGTGGGGCTGCACCAGGTCCCACCATAACCCATCCCCTTCTGACTGTGGAGGAGGAGGATGGCGAGGCTGTAGAGGTAGGCAGTAGGTGGTTTCTCCTGAAAAGCAGGTGACACTGAGCCTTGCCTCACACTCATTCAGCGAGAGGGTAAACCCAGCAAAGCGAAAGCAGCTCGGCATCCCTGGAAAGCCACTGTGTGACCAACCGCCTGCGAAAGCAGGGCACTGCAGGAGGTCTGGGAGAGTGAGATCACTCCATAACACCTCCCTTCTCCATCCTTCTGCTGACCTCAGCCTACCCTGATCCCTTCCATGCCCCTTCCTTCCCTCTCCCAAAAGCCCACTCTCCTGGGCTCCTTCCCCTGCCTCTCCCTTGCCCTCCATCTCGGAGCCCTCCATTCCTGCCAGGTTAAATTGAGTTCCTGATTTGCATAGGCAGCAGATCGCTGTGTTCTGGAAATCCCCTTCTGCGGCCAGAGCTTCCTCCCCACTCTCACAGCGTCATTGTCAGCCTTCTGCTTCCCTTCCCTCACTGGAGCACCAGGAACCATCCGATGCAGCACAAGCAGCGGCCCCCCAGCAAACCCCACTGCTGATGCCAAGAGGTACCCAAGGGCAGACCCTGCAACTGAGGGCAGGTGGATTTACTGGACACTGGGGGCTGCTGGGCCACTTCCACTCAGGATTTCGACCACTGGACTTGCACATAACCCACTCTGCTCACCTGAGTGGGGTCAACCTGAAGGAAGCCAGAGCTGATCCAATATAAGCAGGAGTAGAGGGCAGGAGACCTCTGTCATGCCCACTGTGCTCTTTCTTGCCCCATTTCCTGCAGCACAGATGTGATCAGGGTGCCTTCACGTGATCGAGCTGCCACTGAAGGTGCTGAACCCAAAGCTCCATGCCAAAAACCCCCTGCTATGTAAAAGTGACAGCTATGAACACACCTTCACAGCCACGCAGGCGTGCTCATGAATCACAATTGCCATCAGATGAGTTTTCTCCCCTCAGAGCACAGCACGACCGAAGGAATGAGGAAGGACCCACGGGACCAAGAATCTTTGGTTTTCATAGTGAAATTCACCCTGACGTCCGTACCAACCTGAGATGGAAACCCCAGCTAGAAATGCAAAGAGCAGCTGTCTGGAGGTGAAGAGGCAGGAGGAGAGAGCTCACCATCAACTAACCACCTTTATGGGTACCGAGGCTGCAGGCAGGCCTCAAACCCATGGCTCTTCATCTCTCCTGCCAAGCACCATGCTCCTACCACCCAAATCAGCTGGACTAAATCAGGGCTTCACATTACACCTGCAAATGGTAGACCAAATGCCCAGCCATGGACAGCATTGTGCCCCCTGGTGAAGAGCTGGGAAGATGGTATCAGCCTCTGTAAAACAGAAACACTTCAATCCTTGGTGTTTATTCCAGCATCAGCTGGCTCCAAGCTTTGTTACTGACCATCACTCGTTTTGCAGACGACTTCCAGGGACCTGGATGTGCAATCCTGGCACATCATCACCTGTCCAGCTTCACCAGCAGTCAGCTCCTACCCACTCCCTTGGGAAGATGAATCTCTGACTCCAGAGATGAACTAGAATGGGATGGAAATGTGTGTGGGACAATGACGACATTTCTCACAAGATGCAGCAGGTTCCCTGGGGAGAACCATGATGTGTTTGCACATCTGGCAAAGTCGCTCAGAATCCAGGAAAGGAGAATGATGTAACTAGGTTCTCCAGTTGTCCAAAAGTGAATCACAGCCTCCACAACATCCCCCCCTCATCCCTCCATTCACTGACTAATACCTGATGTGGCTCGGCAGCCCCTGGAAGGGACGGCACAGGAGAGCCCTTTAAGTGGTGCCTGGCTCCTTATCAAAACTGCGCAGAGACTGTCTGGGGCCTCCATCACGGGGAATTCCCCTTCTCCATGCCTAAAAGTAAGCTCAGCTGGGCTGGCCTTCCTGTGTTTGGGGATCGCAGTCAGAGAGCGCCTGGCCCAAAGGGCTCTCATGCCCTGAGTCCCTCCACAACCTGACCAGGTGAGTAGCACGATGCGTTTTTCGGTGGGAGTACGCTCAAGGCTGAGACAGGGGAAAGCAGGCGGCTTTTCAGCTGTCAGCCCGGAGCCGTGTCACCTCCCCTGCTCTCCTCACAGAAATAGAGCAGCGTTAGATTTTTTTTTTGCAGGCTGAGACACTATCTGATAAACATGATGATTTCTGGTTCTGAGGGGGCTGCATTTAGCTTTGAAGCCAGGATTTCTGAGGGTTTACATAACACCACTGGGCTTCTGGGGTAAAAGAAGCTGTTTGGGAAACAAAAGGGAAGATGCTGCCTGTGTGTGAGGTCCTGCTGTCTCATCCCCAGTTGAGACCTCAGACACAAGCTCAGCCAAAGAGCACATGAGGGTCCCAGCACCCTCTGAGCTGTCTCATAACCCAGCCAGGCTGCTAGGGGCAACATTCTTGTTGGAGCAAAGTGCAGCCACGGAAAAGAGCTTGGTTTTATTTCATTTTTACAACCCAATCATCAAATTGCCAAGAAGCAGTGGAACTGTCTGAAGAGAGCTGTGTAGAAAGCCAGGACTGGGACAGCTGGAAACAAGCGCAATTGCCAGTGAAGGACACCTCTGTGAGTCCAGCAGCAGCCACCCAAGGAGGAAATGTCAGGAATATAAGCAGAGAGCAAGCCGCTCATCTGCTTACAGCAGACTATCTTTGCTTCTGGTTTGTTATTTTATACATACATACATACATACATACACATATATATATATATATATAAACACCTTCCTTGTGGTAAAATCAACACAAGAAAGAAAACTGGGTAGATGTGGAACAAATCCTGAAGAGTTACCAGAAGGAATTTCCTCTGATTCTCGCTCCTCTGGCTGCTTTCTGTTGCTCATGAATGCACAACGATCAAAGCATCGGCACAGAGGAAAAGGATCCCTGATCATAAACGCTTCGGCTAGGGGGTGTAATTTCCTTGCGTAACATTAACTCAGATACAGACTCAGCGGGGATTCTCCCTGCTTAGTTGCTGAGAAGGAAAGCCCTGGGAAGCCTCGGCGAACCTGCAAGAGCTCGCAAGCCACCTTCCCAGGAATTAGGGGAGCATGGGACTGCCCCAGCCCACCAGCTATAACAGTCATGGTCCCAGGGACACGTCAGCACAGCCTCCCAGCATCTATTAAGCAAACACTTATAGGGGGCTTATAAGAAAGATGAGGAAAAACTTTTTAGTGGGTTTGTAGCAATGATAGGAATGGTTGGACTCAGCAGGTCCTTTCCAACCTAGTGATTTTATGATTGTATGAATAGGACAAGGGAGGATGGTTTCAAACAAAAAGTGGAGAAGTTTAGACCGGATAGTAGGAAGAATTTTTTTACACTGAGGATGGTAAAACAGTGGCACAGGTTGTCCAAAGAGGTGGTGGATGCCCTGTCCCTGGAAATATTCAAGGTCAGGTTGGACAAGGCTCTGAGCAACCTGATTGAGTTGAAGATGTTGGACAGCAGGTTGAGAGAAGTGATTCTCCCCCTCTCTTCTCGTGAGACCCCACCTGAAGATCTGTGTCCAGTTCTGGAATTGCCAACATATGGACCTATTCAAATATATGATTTGATATAGATATCAAATGATGAGGTGCTGAGGGGCATGGTTTAGTGATTGATAGGAATGGTTGGACTCGATCCTGTGAGTCTTTTTCAACCTAGTGATTCTGCGATTCTGTGATTCTGTGAAATGGGTCCGGAGGAGACCACAAAGATGATCCAAGGGCTGGAGCACCTCTGCATGAGGTCAGGCTGAGAGATTTGTGTTGTTCAGTCAGGAGAAAGCTCTGGGGAGACCTCAGAGCAGCTTCCAGGACTGAAAGGGGCTACAGGAAAGCTGGGGAGGGCTTCTTACAAGGGCATGGTGGCAAGGCAGATTGGCTTTAAATACGAAGGGTGAAGATTTAGACATTAGGAAGAAATTCCTTTTGTTGAGGCTGGGGAGGTACAGGTTGCACAGGGAAGCTGTGGCTGCCCCATCCCTGGAGGTGTTCCAGGCCAGGTTGGATGGGGCTGTGAGCAGCCTGGTCTGGTGGGAGGTGTCCCTGGTGGAACTGGATGGGCTTTAAGGTCCCAACCCTTTCTGTGATTCCATGATTCTGCGTCCCTGTGCACTGCAGGGGGTTGCACGGGTTGGGATTTCAGGTCCCTTCCAATCCAAACCTTCCCTGGAGGTGCTTAAAGGACGGGTGGACGAGGTGCTGAGGGGCCTGGTTCAGTGACTGACAGGAAAGGTTGGACTCGATGATCCTGTGGGTCCTTTCCAACGTATGATTCTATGGTTCCATGACCCTGTGTACGTGTGTCCCCGCCATCCCCGCCATTTTGTATCTCAACAAGCACCGGAGCCCCGGGGGCGCCTCCGTCCCCACCGATCCGCGGGTAGCGGGGGCTGCATCCCCCCAGCATCCCCCCCCGGATCATGGCAACGTGCCCCCCCCCTCCATCCCCCGTATCCCCCGCGCTGATTGGCTGCGGCGCCTGCCCGTCACGGCGGGGATTTCCCGGGGGCGGGGACGGAGGGTGTGACCTCCCCCCCCCACCGGCACCGGGACCGGCAGCAGCTGGTGGACCAGGACCGGGACCGGGATTAACAGCTGCAGCTGAACCGGTGGCGGTACCAGCGACACCGGTACCAGTATCAGCAGCGGCACCGGTATCAGCACCAGCAGCTGCGTCGGTACCGGTATCATCATAATCAGCAACACTAGCAGCGGTACTGGTACCGGTATCAGCGCGAGCAGCGGCCGCAGCACCGGTACCGGCACCGGCAGCATCACCGGTACCACCAGCACCACCAGTAGCGGTACCAGCAGCAGCAGCATCACCGGTACCACCACCGCCAGTACCAGTACCGGGTGTGCACCAGGTGAGCTCAGAGCGGAGCAGGGTTCTGCTGCCCCTGGGATGGAGAGGAGCCCTGCCCATGGCACCGGGCTCTTACTGGGCACCGAGAGGGGTTTGGTGGGGCTCAGCACCACCTCTTGGATGTACGTGACCTGGCTCCCGGGTGGTCGCGATCGGCTCGTCCTGTGTGGTGACAGTTGCTCTGTGCCTCGGTTTCCCCTCTCCGGGGCAGCCTGGGGGCTGTGCCGTTCCCCGGGCAGAACCCCCGGCTCGGCCCTCCCTGCGCACCGTCTTGCACAACCCCGGCGTTTCCCCAGCCCAACGCTTCTGCTTTCCCAATATCTGTGGGCTGGCAGTGCGTGGATCCCACCCCGAGGTGCCGAGTGGCCACGGCGCTAAGGGGCCACTAGTCTATGGAGGAATCCCCATCAGATGCGGATCCAGAGGCTGGAATAGCTGGAGTGGAGATGACAGCATCCTCACCCTTTTTGCGTTCCTGTCTACCCTCCCTCAGTTCCAAGCTAAGGCCCCACTGAGGACAGAGGAAAGATGCTGCCTGTCAGCCCTGCTTTGAGGTGAAAATAGGTCTGGATGGGACTTACTGGGGACCTGTAGCCTCACAGAGACCTCACCATCCCAACCAGGGCACAGGTTGCTCCCCATATCAGGGAGGCAAATGCAGCCTCTCCCCTTCAGCACCTTTTATTTCCACCTGCTTGGGTGAGCAGGAACTGTTCTGCTGCCACCAGCTCTTTTGGAGTGCAGATTTCATTGATCATGCTGGCAGAGGCAGTCAAAGCTGTAAGACTGGACTTTGGGCACTGGGGTGAGTTCTGGAGGCAGGAAGGTTCCAGCCAGCCACGTCCTTGAGCTGGCTCTGTGGATGAGCGGAATAAGCCAGGAGAAAAGAAGAGAGGCTTTTTGCAGCCTTTGGCATCGTTCCTGGCTTTGCAAGAAATCCCACGGTGCCCTTTTGCCCTGACGCATGCCAGCAGATCTGTTTAGCACGGGGCTGTGGGTCCTCGCTCGCCAGCAGCTGGTACAAAACACTGTGAAGGGAACTGAACTGCGGCACTGCAGATTTTTGTTTTAAAGAACAATTCTTGAGCTTTGGGTGAGAGAGGTGGCTTTGCTGGCCTAGATTTGTGCTTCCACCGTTGCCTGCTGCTTGGTTGTTGCCCTGCTGAAGCACACCAGGTTGGATAGGAGTAGCCTGGGTTGTGCTGGAGCTGCAGGGACGGGGGTGGTTGTGCCTCCCTCTGTTTTTAAATGCTGTGTCAAGCAGCCATGATATCTCTGTGAGGGTAAGAAACGGAGCAGGCAGCGTGAAGCAGGATGTTTTTGTAGCAGCAAACTGNGGGAGGTTCAGGCTGGACATTAGGAAAAAATATTTCACAGAAGGGGTCATTGGACTCTGGAACAGGCTGCCCAGAGAGGGTGTTGAGTGACCTTTCCTGGAGGTGTTTAAGGGACGGGTGGACGAGGTGCTGAGGGGCATGGTTTAGTGTTTGATAGGAATAGTTGGACTCGATGATCCGGTGGGTCTCTTCCAACCTGGTGATTCTATGATTCTATGAAAACAGTGCTGTGCGGCCTAGGGAACACCACCAGCCAGTCCAGCTGCCTTGTTGGAAGCAGGTTGTTTTGTGAAGCCTCTGTAGGAGATGGGTTTCTCGGGCAAGGGTGGGATTTCTGGCTGGAGCACGTCTGTAACATCTGCTGCGTTTCAGATGGGGTTCTTGCCTTTCCCACCCTCTCCCTGCAGCTGGCCAGGCTGGGAAGAAAAATACTTTAAGTGGAAGGCCCGACTTTCCCTTTGAGCCCTGAGCCTTGCAATGTCTGCTTTTCCTCTTCTTTTATTACTCCCAGCTCAGCGGCTGGCAGTGTCCAGAAATCCTTATTGTTTCTTCATCCTAAAGCCAGCCCTGCTTTTGCTTCCCTGCAAATGAAATCGGCCCAGCAACCCAGGAATTGTTGTCCGTGAGACTGGGGATCTGCTGGAGCTCTGGAGAGGAAAAGAAACCAAGCTGGTGGCTGTGACATTTTGTTGATTTCCAGTAAAATGATCAAACAAAAAAATCCCTCCATAGTATCTATCTGAGTGGCTTTTGCTTTTCCTCTGAGGAGGAGGGATGCCAGGGGCCAGGCAGCACTGGTCATGGGAAAACAATGCTAGAAGCCTGCAGGGATTTGCTTTTGCTTCTTGTAGTCCTGGCTGGGAGGAGACTTCCTGGGAATGTTGCACGCCTGGGTAAGGAAAACCCCACTCTCCGAAGGGCTGGGCCAAGCTCCCACTGTGGATCGCGGGATGGGAATTGGTGGCCTGCCAAGACTGCCACTTTTGGAGGCTGGCGCACTCGCTCTGCAGCGTTTGCATCCTCCGCCTTTGTATCTTCACCTGTTTGGTAATTTTAAAGCAGGAATCATTTCCTTCTCCTGCTCCTGCATGGCCAGTGTGGGAGTTGCTGTGGCAGTGATGCATGGTGGGCAGCAGCCTGGCCACAGCTACGTGGTGCCAGCTCTGTCCCAGGCTGCAACACAGCTATGTAAATACCATTGTGCTTTCATCTTTGCCTGGGAGTCTCCCCTGCTTGCATGCTCTCTCATTCTCTCCCTTTGCTGAGCTGTCATAAAAATTTACTACCTAAAGGTCTCAGTGCCCTGTTTGGGACCAGAAACGCCCACAGGCAACCACGTTGTCTGGCAGCCTCAGCCAGCGGCTGGGCACAGAGCCAGTGAGCTATACCTGGCCAGTTGTGGTCCATGGCTGTCTCTCAGCCTCCAGGGCTGTGAAATATCATCAGATTAGCTTAGAAACTGTTGCCTGGCAAAAAAAAAAAAAAAAAAGTGTTTTCTGGTGGTTTGATTGTTTCTTCTGGAGTTTGTGGTAGTCTTGTTTTCTTTGCATTTCTAATCATCGTTAGGTGCTGGTCTATAGTCCTCTCTCTCCTCCCTTGGTGTTTTTCTTGAACCATGAGGCTTTTCACTCTAAATACCACCTTTCAGAACTCGTAAGGGAAAAAAATAAGCAAAACAAAGTAGGACTGGGAGCCGTGATCTGGTCCAGGGTTCTGTCTACAGGGTGACAACTTGGTCCCAGCAGCTTCTTGCTGAAATGGGGCTGTTCCTCCACCCTGGGCAAACCCACTCTCACCTCAACAAACAGTTTGAATACCATGGAAACCATCCCTTCCTTCTGGGTCTTGTTTGTTGATGAATTCGTGGCTGGCTTGTGCTTCTGTCAGCTGGAGATAGTTCAGTTCCTCTCCCTGGCAACTGTTTGAAAACAGCTCCCATGGCACCTCTGCTGCTATCTCCCTGGTGGGGTGCAGCCCTTGGGTAGAAAAATCCATGATAAAACCTGGAGAACTGGAAACAGCAGAGACTTTCGGTGGCTCCATCCAGCTGGAAGAATATGGGGTTGCTGCAAGTGAGCCCTGGCTGTTGACAAGGTGGTCAGTGCAGCTGGCTCATATTTCAGTGTTCTGTTCAGGAGTGCACAGGGGCAGGGTCAAAGTAGAAAACCTCCCAGTTTGAGGTCTGGAGTGCAAGAAAATGGCCTGGAGTGCAAGAAAATGGGAGCTGGTATTTCAGGCTGCTGTAAAGCCGCGTGGGGAAAGGATGCCACATGAGAGAGCAGTTTGTCCCCACCTTCCCCAGCCCACTTGTGGATTCATCCCATTGGAGTTCACAGATGCCCCACAATGGAGTTCACAGCATCTGCCCCACAGATGCTCACTGCAAGATTGCTTTGCTATCCAGCTCCTCCCTGAGCCCCAGGTTTGGGATCTGGAGCAGCATGTGGTGATTGGACACCAGTGAGAATCAGGCTCAGGTCCCCAGTCGGGGGACGCGCTGTCCATGCAAAAGTTGATCCATAGGTATTTTAGGGCTGGGGTCTCCTATTCTCAGTTTGATTTCTTTCCTGTTTCCAGGCAAGCCACACTTTTCTTATCTTCAAGGTATGTAGCTGGTCATAATCCCTTATTTTCTTGCCCAAATTGGTCCTTGGGTCTTCTTCAACTCAGCAGAAGTTGAACACAAATCCATCTTCTCATAGATTTGTCAGTCCTACATCTTCTTCCCTCCTTAGCTATCCATGGTAATGAACAAGAATTCATTTAAAGATCACTTATGCTAAGTTTTGAACAGGGTCTACTCATGCGAAACTGTAAGTGAACACGCAGGTGATTCTAATTTAACCCATCTCTAAGCAATCATGCAATTAATTCTAGCCTTCTATAAGTTTACTTTTTTTAATCCCTAACAGGCAGCCTGCCTGTGCTGCTGTTCCCATCCTATGCCGGACAGGTAGCCTGGCCCCAGGTGATGGTATTTCCCTGTGGTCAGATGCCACCATGTCCCCACACCATGTGCTGCCCTGCTGGGTTCTGTCCTGTCCACCTGCATGTCTTCTCTGGAGGTTTTCTGCATTCTGTGGCAGGGGGCTGGAGGGGATTTTGTACTGGCTGTGGTGATGCTGCCCAGTGCCAGGACCCACGGCATGGAAACTGCCCTGATTCTTCTGCAGCTTCCTGTCAGCTGCTGTGGGCTCCAGAAATAGCTGCTCCTCAGCCCACCCTGCAGCTGGACAGCTTCTGCCAGTCACCACCTCCATCTGCTTGTGATGGGGCTGCCAGTTCCCCAGAGGGTCCATAGGCGATGGGGAGCTTGGCAGCAGAGCAGGAAGATGGGGAGATCTACAGTATCTCCCAAAAGCAGAGCACTGCTGAGGCCATGCATAATTACCTGCTGCTGAGGCAGGCTTTAATTGCTGCTCCGGTTGCGGATGCTGCCAGGTGGCAGTTGTCATCTGGAAAGTCCCTGCCGCTCCCTGGCAGGCAGGTCATCTGAACTGGTGATCAGCCTGGATCGCTCGTGGCTTGAGCATTAGTCTGAGGTTGAGGCAGTTTCGGGTACATGCTACCCCCTTCCCCTTTCAAAATACGCCCCCCTGAGCCCCCTCCCACTCAGGAGCACCCAGCTGCCTTAATGGGGTGGATATTTTTGATAAGTTACACTTTAATTCAGAGCAGCTTCTTTATCACCCCCAGGAGATGGGCGAGACCTCGAGCCAGCATCCTCTCCAGCCATTCCCTGGCCAGACCTCAGCGGGGGGAGGCTTCAGGCCACCAACAAACACAAGGAATTAAAAAAGCAAAGAGCACGCCGCGTGCAGGTGTTTCTTCTCCTCATGCTTTGCCCCCAGCCTGGCACACACCTGCCTGCTCCCTGTGCCTTGATTCAGGAAGCTATGCCCTTGGCAGCTGAGCTGGAGGGCAGAGCAGGTCCTTACCTGTCTGCTGAGGCTCATCCACTGCTGCACCAACTGCCTGAGAGCTGCAGGTTAAGGCTTTTGGACCTGAAGATACTGCCCTTCCCCAAACATCCCCCCTAGAACCTTTTCTGCTCCCTAAAAATACCCTGAGGTAAGCAGGATGCTCCAGCGACAGTGCCTGGTTCCATGCTGGTGTGGGTAGATGCTCCTGGACAGAGTCTCCATCTCTCCTGGGATGCAGCAGCAGGTGGTCCCTAAAGGGGAAGAGCCAGCCCCAAGCAGGGCTGCTGGTGATGCCTTCTCACGTGACATTTCTCATGGCTTTGAGTCACCCCAGCACGTTCACCGCAAGCAGGGCTGGAGGGGGAAGTGCCTTCACCTGGGACACTTCTTTGCTGGCTGGCAAGCAGTGAGGCAGCACAGCTTCTTCCAGCATGGCGCCCCAGGCCCCTGCACGGTGAGGATCAGGGGACGACAGTGCTGTCTGGAGCCAGAGGAAGGTGACACTGTGCTCCATTGCCCCGCAGGGATGCCCGGCTGGGAGGTAGGCGACTGAATGGCAGGCATGGAAGGAAGAGGACCCTACCGCATCTATGACCCTGGCGGGGGCTCGGAAGAAAATGTATCCACAGCCTTTGAGCGGCTGGTGGAGGAGAACACCCGGCTGAAGGAGAAGATGCAGGGGATCAAGTCTATCGGTAACTGCTGTGTGGCAGGGGGACAAGATTCACCTTTGGGGCAGCTCAGCCTCTGCCTACCGAGCTTGAGGGTTTCTTGCTCTATTTAGAGGTGCTCTAAGAGGCTGGGGGACTTGGGATGGGGCAACAGTGAAGCTCTCTCCATCCTGGGGGCTGTGCAGGGTATGTCAGCTTTTTCAGATGGGGATACAGAGGGAGAAAGGCTTTTGCTGAACATCTGGGATGCTTTATGGTGGGATAAATGACTGGGAAAGAAAGGCAAGTGATGGAGCAAGGTCAGCTCCTTGGAGTCCTGCAGTGGCAGGTCACAGAGATGCCAAGATCTGCTCTGCCTTTGGTGAAAATCCCCTCCTTCTGCAACACCTGTCAGATCAGGGGCTCTTCCCAGGTGCTGCTTAGAGGCTGTGGCACTGGAAGCTCCTTGTAGTGGCAGGGATGTGTTTGTGTTGAAACTCTCCAGCTGAGTCGTGCCACCCCCTTTCTTCTCCTTGGCTGCCTTCCCCTTGCCTGCCCCCAGTTTTGCTTTTGGTCTCGTGACCCAACTTCCACTTTCAAGTCCTGCTTCTGCAGCCGAATTTCCAGCTGCCTCATGATTCCCATCGCGTCACCATGCTCCTACCTGGGACGAAAACTCACTGGTGTGGGAGGAGGCACCTGGAGTGAGGAGAAGATTGCATTGCCTGTGCCAGACCCCCAAGCTGGCAGGCTTGACCCTGCACCACTTAAGCTTTAATTCAGCCCTTCTGGGAAGTGGAGGAGACCTCTGAGAGATGCAGTGCAGCCCTTCTGCCTCCTGTAACCAGTCCTGTGTGTCAGCATGTGGGACTCTGTAGACAGTGAGCCACTGATGTAGCTTTGCTGTTGGATTTGGCCACGAAAAGTTCTTTCTGGATGAAGAAAGGCATGCTGAGCACTTTTCATAGAATCACTGAATGATTTGGGTTGGAAAGAGCCTTGAAGATCATCCAGTTCCAACCCCCCTGCCGTGGACAGGGACACGTCCCACTGGACCAGGCTGCTCAAAGCCCCACCCAACCTGACCTTGAACACCTCCAGGGATGGGGCAGCCACACCTTCCCTGGGCAACCTGTGCCAGTGCCTCACCACAGCAAAAAAAATCCTTCCTAATATCTAATCTAAATCTCCCCTCTTTCAGCTTAAAACCCTATCCTATCACTGTGCTCCCTGATCAAGAGCCCCTCCCCAGCTTTCCTGTAGGCCCATCTTTTCTCCCCAGGCAGGGGGCTGGAGCTGCTGCAGGGCAGGTACTTGGGGAAGGGAGGTTGAGCACCTTTCTGTTATCCATGACAGGAGAGCTGCTCGAGGAGTCCCAGGTGGAGGCATCCAAGCTGCGGCAGAAGGCAGAGGACCTCGTAAAGGATAACAAAATGCTGATAGGATCATCTTCCTTGGAAGACCTAGTGGAAACTGGAGGTACAAGGCAGGAGGCTCGCTGGGGAGGGATAACCTAATGGCTTAAGGATTCTGAACTCAGGGAAAAAGAGTATGAAGGAGACTTTCAAGAAGGTTTCTTGCAGCTCTGTCATCTCTGGAGTGTATTGAACTACTGCCATACTTATGACACCTGGAAGGAGGTTTCTGTCCCATTCCCACAGCTGGGATAGAAACCAGAGGTGTCTGTTCTCTCTATCCCTGTGCCAGGGATTTCTCAAAGGCTCATGGTTACATCCTCTTCCCTCTCCACAGCCGTCGGCCCTGATCCCAGCTCCACACAGGCCACCCCAGGCAGTGCCCAACCAGACATGGAAGCTCGGAAATCACCTCCAAGTGTGAGTCTGGTGAATGCGAGAACTGGTGCTGGCATAACTGAAGGGTTGCCATTCCCCAGGGAGACCTGACCTGGCTGCCTCCCCTTGCAGGGATCCTCCTCGGAGTTCGAGATTGTTGCTGTTGAAGCGCAGGGGTTTTCCCAGGAGAGCAGAATGGTAAGTGACCCCAGTGCCTGTGGGATTTGGTGGGCAGTAGGTGGAGGGCAGAGCCAGTTGGTGCAGTGCTGGTGGTGGTATAGGGAGGATGGGTGAGTTTCTACGCAGGCAGCAGTGTGTCCTGGTGTAGTAGCTGCTGGCAGGCATGGGAAGGGCTGGAAGACCTGTGTCAAAGCAGCCCATGGGCAAACCAGAGAGAGAGAGAAACTGCGCCCAGACATTCCCAAGGGAGCAGAGCCAGCCCCATGTGGAGCCCCCAGGACAGGGCTTGTGCTGCAGTGCCCAGCCTCCACCACCCATGGAGATGAGGGGACCTGGCTAGGCTGAAGGCAGGAGGGACCCTGGGGGCCTGGTCAAGGCAAGGACAAGGGACAATGTGCAGGCTGCCCCCCAAGGAAGAGAGCTCCCAAGTACAAATTGCCTGGCTGTGCTGCCAAGGACATGGGACCAGCAAAGCAGCCCCAGGCAGATGGGGACAGCAGTGTCTCTAGGTGCCATGTGACAGTGACAAGAAAGGTTGTGATGACTCAAGGAGCTGTCAGCAGTGCTCTGATGTTCACCTCATGACTCCTGCACTGGTGGAAGAACCAGGTCTCTTCTCCAAGCCCCATCACTGCTGACGTGTGCTCTTGTTTGCTGTCCCCTGCACATTGCCCTCACTGACACTGTCCTGCTTGGCTTTTTACATTAACTGGAAGGGAGGGAAGCCAAGGCAGACAAACATCAGCCTGCATTGCATGGTGCCAGTTAGGGGACACACTCTCATTGCACATCCCTGTTTGCATTGGTGAGAGAGGCTCCAGGTGGTGTTGAGTCTTGTTGGACTCTCCTGGGCTGCAGCCATGGGGTGGCACGTGCCTGGGGTTTGGCTGCTGGCGCCTGAGCTGAATGCTAGTCCTGTGCTTGCCCCTGGGCTCTTCCAGGCACTCCAGGGCACAGGTCCTCACTGTCTTCCTTTTCCAGCTGGCTCTGGTGGAAGGAGCTGCTCATGCTGTGCCCTGCACACACCCCCATGCAGTCTCGTGGCTGGGGTGCTGGGGGCACACTGGACTCCTTGCCCCATGCGGTGTCACCTGGGGCATTCCCAGGGGTGGTTGCATGAGTCACAGGGCTGGGAGCAATGCAGGCTAAGGTGTGCCAGCGTGGCCCCACCTTCTCCCTGGCAGCGCTGCTGTGCACCGTGGGGGGCTGTGTTGTGCTTGGGGTGTCTCCTAGGCGACGGAGGAGTTAACCAGCTACACCAGGGGAGGGTGAACCCGTTGGGGACACCCCTTGTGCATGGGTGGGAGTGTGCCATGACGGTGGCAGGTGTGTACCCTCACCTTTTAAACTCCACTTCGTTTAAATTCATTTAAACTCGCTCTTCCATTTAAATTCCATGACTGCTGTCTGCCAGAAAACCTGGGTTCCCACTCCTGGTGTGCTGTGGTGGGCAGGGGAGCTGCAGAGCCATGCTGGGGGGTGGAAGGAAGGAGGAGGTGGAGGCTGGGGTAAGACCACCCCTCACGTGGCAATCTTCAGCTCCCAGCATAGGCCAGGGCACAGATGGAAAGGACAGTCTCAGGAGCTGGCATTTCTAGCCCTGGTGCCAGCAGGGAGAGCTCAGGGGAAGAAAGGATCAGGAGTGGAGATGCTTCCATTGCTATCAGTGAGTCAGGAGCATGGTCTGCTCAGACTGCCAAGGGCATGGAAAATCCACAGGCTGGGAGAGCTGCTATAGGGTCCCTCTCCATGTGGAGACTTGGTGTTCCCTGTCCAACAGCTGGGAGTCAAACCTTTACAAAGCTGGCACAATATTTCAGCATGCCAAGGGCTGTTGCAGAGTCTCTCGGTGCTGGCCCAGCTCCACACCAGGGCCATGGATGAGCAACGAGGAATTTCACGATGCTCCTTGAACTCATCTAACTGTGCTTCATCTCCTTCCCATCCCTAGGTCTTGGAGCAGCTGCCGAATGAGGATGCCAACCTGCTGCCCCAGCTGCAGCAGCTGGAGACCACGCTGAGTGGCTGTGCCAAGGAGGCCAGCAAGGACCAGGTCTTCGTTCGTATGGGTTACATGGCCTCCGAGCTCAAGCGTCTGGCCTCCAAGGTGCACAAGAATGAGCAGAGAACATCATTTCTGCAGGTAAGCGAGGGCTGGCTGGGCTCTTCATGGGGCTTTCCCCTCCTTTTATTTTCCCACCAAGCCCATCCTGTCCATTATGAAGTGGATGCCCACCTCCATGCCAGGGCTTGGTGGGAGGCGAGTGGCCAGGGATGCTTGTGGCAGTGGTCCTTATGGCTGCTGGCATTTGCCCCCCAGACACTGTGCGAGACGCTGCACAGTGAGAACAAGGAGCTGCGAACCAAGCTGGAGCGGGACCTAGAGCAGAGAAACCAGGCACTGGAAAAACTCAGGTGAGGGTGGACAGCAAGGAAGGGAGATGGGGCTACCCTGGGTGCCTCTTCCTGCTGACCCATCCCTCGCTGCCCATAGGTGCGAGAACCAGGAGCTCCGGAGGATGGTGACGCTCAGCAGCCAGGACAATGGGAAGAGGGAAGCTGCTGAGCAGCAGCAGGTGAGGAAGCAGCATCACCCTTGGAGAGGGCTGAGGAGGAAGTGGGGAACCCACTGACATATCAGCGAAGGTGGCTTCATTTTAATCAGCTCCTAGTTTGTCCCAGTATGACCACAGTGGCTTCTCAGGGTGTCGAGGGGGTGGGGGAGGTTGTGGGAGGGGGAGCTGGCTTGTGTTTAGCCGGCCTCAGGCACAGCCTCCGCAAAAGCCCTGAGGGTCCCCCCGTGCGCGTCCAGCAGAGCGGGGCTGCAGCGGAGAAGTCACTGGGCAGAGGAGAGCTGGAGGCCAAGGAGAAGAAGGTGAAGATCCTGGAGCACCAGCGCAGGGAGGTGAGGACCAGGCTGGGAGGGAGGCACTGCCAGGAGGAGCAGGGTGGGAGTGGGCAGTGGAGACACATGGCTGGGAACAGCACAGGGAGACTGGGGCAGGGCTGTGGAGCTGCAGGGAAGCGCTGCTGGAGCTGGAATCTCCATCCAGCTGCTCCCCAAGGTGCTTTTGCAATGGGAAGCTGCTGGGGACTGCCATGGCTGGCTCAGGCCTGGGATTGGGCTCCCATTCAGTCATCCCTCTCTCCCCACAGCTGCTGGAGGTAAATAAGCAATGGGACCAGCACTTCCGAGCCACGAAGCAGAAGTATGAGCAGAAGGTAAGGCTGGGTGCTCCAAGGTGGGTGCTTGGAGATGTCTCTGCGGGGTGGTGGCTGGCAGACTTGGAGGAGAGCAGCTGGAGGGGAAGGTTTTGTTGCTGCCTGTGCCTCCCTCCTTCCCAGTGTGTTCTGGACAAGCCAACATCCCCACTCCCTCCCGGCAGGTCACAGACCTGCACCAGGAGTTGGCCGATGCACGCAGGGCACTGACGGAGCTGGAGGCGGAGAGGGAGCAAAAGCAACGGGATTTTGACCGCAAGCTGCTCCTGGCCAAGTCCCGGATTGAAACAGAGGAGGCGAGTCCCTCGGGAAGAGTGGCAGGGAGCTACTGGCCCCATTGCCCTGCCTTGGCTGATCTCCAACCCCCTGGGTCCTGCAGGCAGAGAAGGAGAGGCTGGCCATGGAGGTGAGGGACCTGCAGCAGAGGATGCGGTTCCTGCAGGAGCAGCTGGCTCCAGTCACCAGGCAGCGGGAGTACCAGGAGAAGGAGATCCAGAGGCTGAACAAGGTGGGGGCCAGGGCACAACCCTTCCTTGCAAAATGTCTTTTATGCTCTCCAGCCTCTTTTCCTCTCTCAAATCCAAAATTGACTCTGTCTGTCCCCTTTCTGCCCAGCTCTTTGCCCAGACAGCAGTTTGTGTCAGGCAATGCCCACCACATCTTCTTAGGCTCCCAAGAAATTTGGGGAGATGTCTGTAGTCCTTCTTGCTCTTACATGGTTATATCTGCTTCCCACGCTGGTCATGTATCCATGACACTGGGGCCATGGGCACAGCACTTTCCTCTGACCCAGCTTCCCACTCTTTCTGTTCCTCTCCAGGCACTAGAGGAGGCCCTAAATGTCCAGGCCTCCCCACCACCTATCTTTGGCAGTACCATGGAGCCACCAGGGAAGGTGCCACAGCAGGAGCTGCTGACCCAGAATGAGCTCCTCAAGCAGCAGGTAAGGAAAGATAAGGAGCAGCTGAAGGCAGGGAGGGACCTCCCTGGTAAAGAGCCTGGTGTGACTGGCAGCAGCCCAGAGCCCAGGAGACCTAGCAGGTGTCTGTGCCATGGGCAGGGGCAGGAGGGCACCGAACTCTGCATCCTTAAGGCACCTTTGGCCAGGTGCACCCAAACCTCTCCCTCCCACCAGGTGAAGATTTTTGAGGAGGACTTCCAGCGGGAACGGAGTGACAGGGAGAGGATGAACGAGGAGAAAGAAGAGCTGAAGCAGCAGCTGGAGAAGCTGCAGAAGCAGCTGGTCCTCTCCAACAACCAGGTGAGCAGCACTGGGCATGGCAGGCAGCGCCCTGAGAATCCCATATGCCCCTGGGTGTGTCAGGTATGCTTGTCCCCAGCATCTCTGCCTATCTTGGAACAGGGAGAGAAAGGCTGGAGCAGGGGTTTTGCTGCTACTTGTCCCTGCCAGAGCATCTTTTTTCAATTATCTCTTGTCCCCCTCCTGGGGGTACCAGTGTGTGTTCCCATGGGGCATCACAGCATCCCCTGCCTCACAGACATGAGGGGTGGGCACTGCACTAACTCCCCCTTGCTCCCAGCTGCGAGCCTCCAAGGACGACTGCCAGAGGGAGAAGGAGGAGAAGGAGAAGCTGAAGAAGCTGCTGAAACAGCACAAGCAGGTGGGGCTTAGGGGGGAAACTGCATCCAGGTGGAAGGGCTGGGGGCCTGGCGCTCACCTCCCATTGAAGGGGCAGCTCTGAGCTAGGCCATGGGTGGTGGCAGTGGGCTGTCCTCAGGCTGTCCCCAGCATCTCCCACTTCTTGTAGGCTTCTGGAGAGAGACTACACGCTGAGCCGCTGCCGGGGCCGCTGGGCCCTGCCTGCCCCATGTACCCATACCAGTACAGTCCCCCCGCGGCTCACCCCATGTACCACGGTTTTGAGGAGTGGCAGCAGATCCGATACCCACCACCGATGCCGAACGAGCACACGCCGGGACAAAACTTCCACCATTTTCCCCCGGTGAGTGCCTTCCCGTGCCGGTATGAGGGTGCTGTGCAGGTCTGGGGCTCGCTGCCGAGTGAGGAGCTGCTCCAGGACCATGGAGTCCCTGAGCAGGAAGCTGAGCACACTGATCCTGTTGGCATGTGAATACTCAGCCCTCCTCCTTAATATCCTGGTAACTGAACACAGGACACGGCCTTGTGATTCACATCCCTGCTAATTCAGAGTTTCTGTTCCATCTCCTGCAGCCTGAGTACCCTTGGCGCCCGCCCTGCGCCATGGCTCGCAGCCAGAATTCCCAGGCCGTGTCCGGGATGAAACCGGTCCCCAAGGACTTGGGTAAGGCTCAGAATTTTGGTGAGGGGAACACTCCAGTCCTTCACCCTGAGACAAAGGGCTGTTGGCTGAAGGCTTGGGGGAGGCATGCGAGGACAACTTAGTGGCCATTTCCCTTCATCCCTCACGTCTTATCATCTGAGGGGACAGTTCTGCCCTGGGGCTCATCCCTGCTGCATCTCAGCCCACCACCCCTGCAGCATCTGAAGATGGGTGTGAGCCTGAGCCCCAGCAGCCCATGAGGTTGTGGCTGGGCAATAACAGCCATCCCATGGCTGCCATCCCTCCTCTGGGCCTTGTCTGGTCAGGAAGAGCTGCACTCACCCCATGCTGCCCCTCTTGTGTCTCAGAACAGGCAGGTCCCGGACTGCCCTAACGCCAAGGACCGACTGCGCTGCGATACCTGCAGAAGAGGAGTAGGGAGTGTGTGTGTGCCCGTGTGTATATATCTAGGAGCTTCCTCTGGCTGCGTATCCCTGTGCGTGGATGTGTGGTGGACATGGCGCAGTCATGGCCTGGAGCATCTCAGCAGTGCATCCCCCGGGGAAGGTGCAAAGGAGAAGGCACCCAAGACGCCATCGTGGTGGCGGCCAGCACAGGGTCAGCATGGTGGCCATCCCTTTCCCCATGAAGTGTCAAGCCTGGTGTCACTGGAGACCTGAGCCATGTCTTCAGGGAAGAAGGGCCCATGTGTGCCACAAGCTGCCCCGATCCAGGGGCTTCACTGTGGGCCTCGATGTGGTTTTGCCCTTGGAGCAGCGGGTGACAGCAGGGACTCTCCTGGTGGGAAACCCCATGCTTGCAGGCGGGTGCCTGCTGCAGCCACAGCCTGATCTGAGGGTGGTTGGTGTCTTTGTATTTATTTAAGGACTGAAGTGTAGCTCAGTCTCTGGTTTTATCCTGAATGTTGTTTACTCAGGGAGTGGGGGGGCTGGGAGGGATGCCAGGGCTGCTGGAACCAAGTGCATGCGCCACCACTCTCTCTGGCCACTGGGCTCAGCCCATCACCCTCCCCTCTGCTGTTCTCCCCTCTTCTGCCCCCATACCCCTTGCTGAGGCAGAGAAACCTCTGCTCCTCCACTTCCCCTGTGCCTTTCCTTGCAGAAACGGCCTTGAGGCTAGTCTCTCGAATTGCACAGAGAAAGTCTTACTCTAGAAAACAAGTCAGGAGGGGGAAAAACAAATCAGACCCAGCCTTATTTCTGTAAGCATGGATAGCAAATGATAGCAGGAGGAATGACAATCCATCATCCTCCTTGGTGGGAGCTGGCTCCAGCTCCCTGCTCCAAGCCCCTTTTCTTTGGCCTTGCTCTGCACCGACACGCCCCTTGCTTCCCATCCTCTACCCTGATGCTGGGCTGTGATGATAAATCAATGTTTGCGGTTTCCCTGAAACAAAAAATGGAGTTTCTCCAGCTGGGAGCCATCCCTCCTTGCTGGTAGCTCCAGGTTGGCTACTGCCTCCCCCTCTTCCCCCCAACCCCTGGCCAAGAACTGGGGCTGCACATTTGCAGAACCTTTATTTGGCGTTTCTATGGCAGGGAACGAGGGACTGACTGCCCCCGGCCAGGAGAGGAGCACGTCTCTGTGCCGGGGCCACAGGCGGCTTGAATGCACTGAAGAGCTGCTCTGTGGCCGGCCAGATCAGGCCAGGCCCACCCTGGGGGCTTTCAGGCCAAGCCTTCATGGAGATGTGGTCTTCTACTCCAGGGGCGGCCAGCCCCTACGTCCCCCTGCGCCGCCCAGCAAGGTGGGACGGTGGAGCAAGGGGGCAAGCTGGGGGCCAGAAGGAGATGTCACCAGCGGCAGCAGAGGTGGGGTGCAGGGTTATTGGGAAGTGTCCCCCTCCCATCGCTGAGGTCTCTGCCACCGGGTTGTGCCCAGCAGCATGTGGCTGGAGGTGCCAGAGACGGGAGCGATGGAGGGGAGGTTGTGTCAGGAGGAGGTGGAAGAAGGAGCAGCCCTGTGGCAGCCATGGAAGGATGCAGGTGGAGGGGGTTGAAGCCACCCCCAAGGCCACCAGCCTCTATGGGCTCTCCTCCTCCTGTTGCTGCTGTTGCTGTTGCTGCTGCTGCCTCATGTAGGCGATGATGTCGTTCTTCACGACTGCGATGTTGGCGCGGTGGTACCAGCGCATGACAGGCACCCCGTCAGGGCCCACCAGGAACTTCTCAAAGTTCCATTTGATGTCGTGGTTCCGCAGAGGCTCCCAGAAGAGGTTCTTGGGGTTCCCAAACTCCTCCGCCACCGGGGGACAGGAGTTCTGCAATGCGGAACCAGTGCATCACTGCCTTGACCCCCGCCAAAAAGCAAGCAGGGTGCTACCTCCTCCACCCTTGCCATGGCACCCACCTTCAGGAAGGTGAAAACCTTCTGCTCCTTGGCCCCGTTCACATCCCCTTTCTGGAAGATCTGGAAGTTGGGGACAAAGCCACCCCCTGGCCGGACGTACCTGCGAGGGGAGGGTGAGCAGAACATCATGCAGCCAGCAGCTCTTGGTGCAGCGCAGGGGGAACCCCAAGCCCTGTGCTTTTAGCAGCAACAGCCACAGGCTGGGAGGGGGGAGGTCACAGCCAGCAGGAGCTGCAGCCTGTGCGCCCACTGCCTGGCTGGAGACCCCAGCCAAGACACGGGGGCAGGTGCCTCACAGCCCCCTCCATGGTACTCACTTCAGTGCTGGGAGGATCTCCGAGTTCTGGCCGGGTTCCTGCTTCCCAAATTGGTTGGAGGGGAAGCCCAGGACAACGAGCCCGTAGGGCCCTAGCTCAGTTTGTAGTGCATTCAGTTCTGCATGCAAGCAGAGCCAGAGATGTATTAGCAGGACACTGGGTTCACTGGCTCCCTCACAGCATCCCCAGCTGTGCTGGATCCCGAGGTGCCCCCATTACCCCTTCTCCCACCTCCCCAGAGCAGGACAGACCATGGGAACCAGCCAAGGGCTGTACGCCTGGGTGATGGCGCTGGTGGCTCCTTGGCTGGAGGAGCCCTGTCCCCTGGGGTACCGGTGTCCCACATGACCCCTACCGAGGTACTGCAGGGTGAGGCCTCAGTACGTGGCCACGTTGACAAAGAGAACCATCTTCCCCGCGTACTTCCTAAAGGGGACATACTCGTCCCCATCGATGGTCAGGGCCCCGTAGTCGTAGATGGTGCCCGGCACCGAGTCGTAGCATTTCACCTGCAGAGCAAGAAGAGTCCCATGGGATGGGGCTGGGGGCTGCCAGCCACCCCACAACCCACCAGAGCAGTGGGTCCAGCCATGGCGCTGGCTGAGATAGCACCTGCCAGCATTGTGTCTCCTGTCCCAGTGTCACCGGTGGTGGCCAGGCTCTGACACACCAAGGTCACGGTGGTGGGACAGGCTGGTTTATGCATGCACACGCGTGTGCACACACATGCATATCCAGCCAGCAGGGCTGGCTGCAGTTGGAGGGATGTTTACCAGGCCAGGAACACTCAGGAAGGCTGGAAAAAAAGCCTGAGCTGGTGTGCTAGCACAGGGCGAGTCCAGTCCCATCACCCCTGCGTGCACCCCTCCGGGACAGGGACAGCTCGAGTGCCCAGGAGCAACATCAGCTGCTGGGCATGATAAGGAAGGCTCAGGGCTGGATGAGACCCATGCAGGGCAGGGCCCTGGGTGGAACAGCCTCTGTTTGTGGTGCTCCAGGGGTTAGCCAAGGGGAGCTCATCTCCTGTTCCCAACAGGGGACCCAGGCTCACCCAAGTGCCACTAAGGGGCTATTTTGGGAGCTGGCAGGAGATAAAGTCACAGGGGCTCTGCCCAGGGAGCTCAGCCTCCGAGGGGCCAGCTGGGTCCTGACTTGCTCAGGGTGGGGATGGTGGCCAAGGCAACGGTCACCCCTGCTCCCTGCCTGCTGGGCTGTGGGGTGACAGTGGCCCCCACACCCTCCAAACACGGGTGCAGAGCAAAAGCCCCGTGCTCTGCCCCTGTGGGGGCCACTGGTGGGGATGACAAGGCTGTGTCCCCCTTCTGTCCCCAAGACAGCAATCCCCGCTTTGCAAAAACTAGCTCAGAACCCCCACCCACCCCATGATCCAGGCATCGGGGGGATGGATCTAGATATTTGGGTCATGGATCTAGATCTTGGGGGGACAGATACAGGGTCACCTGCCCCACTGCCGCCCCTGGAAGCCCCACAACAAGCCTTGGGTGCCCAGGGTGCCACATGATCCAGACACTGGGGGTGGGGGGGAAGGGGGACAGGGGACAGATGCAGAGTCTGCTGCCCATGGGATCCCTGCAACGAGCCTTGGGTGCCCGGGGTGCCACTCTCCCCACCTCTGCCCTCCCGGCACCCCCCGTGGGGGTCTCCTCCCCCCTTACCTTCTCCCTCTCCTGGCTCTGCCCCGGCTGGACGAGCCCAGCCAAGAAAAGGGGCAAAATCCAGGCTATGCGGGACGAGCCCCCCATGGCCGGGGCGGGTGTGGGGTCTGGACACCCCCAGGGGAACCGCGCACCCCTCTCACCCTGCGCCTTCTGCCACCTCGGAGCGCAGGCAGCCGAGAAAAAGCGTCTGGGCTGAGCAGGGCGGGGAGGCAGCGGCCGGGGGGGCCGGGCGAGAGCCCTGTTAACCGTCTGGGCACCGGGAGGGACGCGGTGGGGCCAAGGGACAGCGGGTTGGGGGATGGGGGACCGGCAGGGGCAGCTGGGCGCACGGGGCAGGCGTGGGAAACAGCCCCTGTGGGAGCTCAGAATCAATCACAGAAAAATTGGAGAAGACCTTTAAGATCATCAGGTTCAACCATCAGCCTAACACTGCCAAGCCCACCGCTAAACCGTGCCCCTAAGTGCCACATCTGTATGTCTTCTAAACCCCTCCAGGGGTGGTGACCCCACCAGCCCCCCTGGGCAGCCTCTTCCAACGCTTTCGATGAAGACATTTTTCCTAAGATCCAATCTAATATTATGAGGAACGGCCTTATGAGGAGCAGCTGAGGGAGCTGGGGGTGTTTAGCCTGGGGAAGAGGAGGCTGAGGGGAGACCTCATTGCTCTCTCCAACTACCTGAAAAGAGGTTGTGGAGGGCAGGGAGATGGGCTCTTCTCCCAAGGGACAGGGGACAGGGTAAGAGGGAATGGCCTCAAGCTCCACCAGGGGAGGTTCAGGCTGGACATTAGGAAAAAATTTTGCGTTGAAAGGGTCATTGGGCCCTGGAACAGGCTGCCCAGGGAGGTGGTTGATTCACCTTCCCTGGAGGTGTTTAAGGGACGGGTGGATGAGGTGCTGAGGGACATGGTTTAGTGTTTGATAGGAATGGTTGGACTCAATGATCCAGTGGGCCTTTTCCAACCTAGTGATTTTATAATTCTAAACCTTCCCGGCACAACTTGAGGCCATTCCCTCTCATCCTGCCCCTTGTCACTTGGGAGAAGAGACCAGCATCCACCTCACCACAACCTCCTTCCAGGGGGCTGCAGGTGGTGATGAGGTCTCCCCTCAGCCTCCCCAGACCAAGCAGCTCCAGTTCCCCCAGCTGCTCCCAGCAGGGTGGGAGAGGGGCTGGACAATGTCCCCACCCTCCCTAGGTGACATGCTGTTCCCCAAGCTGGGACTCAGGGAGCAGGGACCAAAGCACCCCAGCAGCATCCCTGGGATGTGGGTCTGGGATCCCCTACCTGCCCCTCCTGGGACTGCAAAGTGGGGAGAAGGCTTAACGGAGCTGTTTTCCTTTGCAGCCCAGCAAATTAGCTGCTCCCAGGAGCAGGGCTGGAGCTGGACCCCTCCCAGGGGGGCTGTGGTGGGGCTGGGAGGCTGTATCTCCACGGTGACCCCACTGTGGCCAAGGGCAGGGGACAGCTGCCCTTTAACCCTTGGTATCCCCGGGGGCAGAAGTTTCCAGGGGAATGTTTGTATACCCGGGGCATGCAAACATTTGCCCTGGGCTGGCTCCAAGGGAAACAGTTGTGGGGAGGTGTAAATTCTCTGAAATACCACAAAAAAAAATTTCATTTGATGAAGGAATTAATTGGCTGAGGGGTGGGGAGGCTGCAGTTTGAGATGGGGGTGGAAGGCAGGACAGAATGGCAGAGGGGAGCCCCAGGGGGACCATGGATGCAAGGATGAGGTTTGGCTTTACTAGAAAGCTGGGTCAGCCCTGCCAGGGCACTGTCACCCAGCTGGCAGCTGTTGATGCCGCCAGGGAAGGGGAGTGGGGCCAGGGGCCTGGAGGAGGCTGGGAGCAATCTCCCATCTTGTGTCCTTTGCTGTCCAGAACATAATGTCCTGGGAAAGGCTGATGTTCTCTGGCTCTGAGTGCAGCCTCAGCTGGTGTGGGAGGACTGGGGGTCCAGTACATCCCCTCGGCACCCTGGGAGTGGATGGTGCAGAGGAGCTGTGGGTCTCTCTGTCACAGGCAGTGTTTCCTAGAGCTTTAAGCCTGCCCTGCTACCAGAGAAGTGGCTTAGTCCTGCCCTGGCATGGGTCCCTAAGTGGTGTGGGGTTCTCCTCCAGGTCCAGACAACCCCCCCGAGATGCTCAGCTGCTTCCTGGGGACTGCCTAGAGCACAGAACAATCCACCAACAGCCGGGCTGACTGCAGGGGTGGGTGCTCATGTCACCCCTCATAGATGTGGCCATGGGTGTGAGGTGGCTCCTTGCCAAAACCAAGGAGTCTGTGGGAGCCAAAACCAGGGGTTTGACCCTCCCCACCCACTTCCTAGGCTCTGGGGAGATGTGGGGACACGGGGCTGCAGCTCGTGGCCGACACGCTGCTTGCACCTTGCACCCTGGAGCCAACAGAGACTGGTGTGTGCCCAGCACGGTGCCAGGGCTTGAGCCACCTTCCAGGACACAGGTAGGACAGAGCTGGGGAGCCGCTCTCTGCCCCACTAATCCCCAACAGGGAAACAGCCCTCCATTTCTAATTATATCCCCAATTGCCTGCATGCAGCTTTGGTGGCTTTCGGGAGGTTAACAGGAATGTGGAGGCTGGGAGGAGTAGTGTGGCACGCACAGTGGTGGCACAGCAAGGCTACATCCCTTCCACGTGTCCCATGTGAAGGCAAAGGCTGAGCTACTCCTGATCTATATTTTCCTAAAACTAAAACAAAAGTGAGAGACCTGGTTCTCCAAGTCCCCTCTCTTTGGGTCTTGGTGCCAGATCAGCCTTAGTGGAGGTGGGGAACAGGGGAACCGCAGTCGATGGACCCCATCTCTGCCACCGAGCTTCCACGGGACCCTGGGCACATCATCCAGTGTCCCCGCTGTGCCGTGCTGGAGGCAGCATGGGGGAGCTGAAAGCACTGGGAGCTTCACCAAGACCATCTGAGGACAGCGTCCCACTCCACCCTGCCAGATCCGGGTCCCCCACCCCAAATGGCAGGCACACTGCACGGACTGACCCTCGCACGAACCTCCCTCCTCGGTTGTTTATCCACCAGAGCCGAGTCTGAGCCAATCCCCGCCTGCTGCAGATGTTTGGCAGGAGTCGGGAGACAGGATACCAGGCGCTTCCAGTCCCCCCGGCTGCTGTGCTTCTACAGTCCCCAGACTCCACAGCTACCCCCAAGCCACAGAACCAGGGTTTGCAGAGACCTCACACCAGACTGCAGGGCTATGCGAGCACCAGGGACATGAAACCAGCAGCAGGGACCATGCAGTGGGGACCGTGTAGTGCTGCTGGCTGAGCTCATCCCAGAGCTGAGCGAGGAGCTTCTTCCATGCAGAGCAAAGAGGTCAGTGCCAGCAGGATGGCAGCGAGGGGCAGCAGCAGGCAGCATCACCCTGGCTGGCAGCCGCGCTGCTTTTCTCCTGGCAGCCTGGCACGGCATCAACCCCAGGCCAACCTCTGAACTTTTGTTCTAGGTGTGCAACAGGAGGCAAAAGCAAAACAAGTTCTGCCAGGCAAGAGGCCCCAGCATTTCTGGCACCAGGCCTCCTCTGTGCTGCTGCCTCTGCAGCTCCCCAAGCCCTCGCCATCCAGCCCCAGCCTGTGTTGCTCCTGCTGGCATGACCACAGCAGCCTCCCTGTTTGGAACAGTGCCCTTTGGAGTGGGACACCCTTAAACCCTTCCCCGAGTGCCCCTGCATCCCCCAGGCTCTGGCTGTGGGTGCTGCTCCCTCTAGCACCCCCAGACAAAAGTCTTCCCCCTGCAGAAATGCCCCTGGCCCCTTGCCCCCCTCCCAAAGGGGGTAGGTGCACCCAGACCTGCTGCTGTCAAGCAAGGGGGGGAGATAAGGGGATGCCCCAGCAGCATAAGACCCCCATGAGTGCTCTTATCCCAGCGGGATTTGCTTCTCCGTGAGACAGGGCAAGGACAAGCCCACAAGACAGGATGTTTGCAATGCACTCTTGGAGACCCCACTGCAGCCTGGAGGGCCAAAAGCAGTCTGGGACCCTATAAGCCTCCCTTTGGGGCTCGTGTTTAGGTCCTGTCTCAGCAGTTGCTCCAGGCAACCCTTTCCCCACAGCGCCCAAGATGTTCGGGCTCAGCTCCTGCAGCACAGCTGCTGCTGGGGCTCCCCGAAACCTTCCCGATGAGCCACAGGGTCCACAATGCCCCCATCCAGTAGGAGTAAGGCAGCCAAACCGTGTGCTTGCACCCCCAGTGCTGCTCTCATCGCTGCACAGAGAGGAGGTGGGAACCAGCATCCTGCACCACCTCACCCCTGCCAGCATCTGCCTCCTCGCCTCAGCAGCCCCCAGCTCCCACCACATTCCAGCTCCTGCCAGCGCTGGCAAGGAGGCAATCCTGGTGGATGCTGAATCACTCCGGCACCCGTATCACGCCTGCCTGCTGCAGCGTCACCGCTACAGCACCCGCTCCCCAACGGGCAGGGAAAGGCAGTTTTCCTCAGCAAAACGCCACGAAAATGCTGCCTCAGAGCTCCACTGAAGCCAGGGACATGGGGAGATTTGCTTATCTGGCTCAGTCCTGGAGGAGGAATTTCCAGCTTGACAGCGAACATCAGAGTAAATCCATTCCCCCTTGTTTTCATGCTTTAAAAATGTCCTGGCTTCTCCCTGCTCTTCCCCCACTGCCATTTTGCTCTGTGTGCTTTGTTGTTGTCATGAGCAAACCCATCTTTTTCCAAGGCTTTGCAATGCCTTTCCTGGAAATGTTTGCCACTGGCTTGAAACTTCCCAGAAAATTCCAACCATCAAACAAAACCTCTCCCAGTCCCTGGCTGCTCATGACAAGGGGTTTGTGGAAGTGGGAACAGCCAGTGGGCACGGTTGCAGGGATGGGGAGGTTACATACTTTTCCTTGCATGTTTTGCACCAAACTGGGCTTCCTTTTCAAACCACTCCAATATTTGTGGCTTCCTCCCTATTTCTCTTAGAGCAAAGCTGCTCGGCTCAGGTTCCTGGTTCCCAGCTGTAATCTCCTCCAGCTGCAACCACCACGGGAAGGAGAAAGCAAGAAAAACAGAAATAACTCTGTTTATTTGCTTCAAATTCTGCAACTTGAGAGGGGAGGGAGAGACACAGCTCAAAACTGAAATTTGTTTCTGAGGCGGGCAAGGAATACATGTCCACTCCTTCCCCAGCCTGCACAACAACCACCACAGCCTGCAGCTCCAGCACAGACGTTTCCACTTCCTAGGAGCTGTGTCCCTGTGCTGGGCTCCTTTCCCCAGGGAGGTAGACATTCACCCAAGGTCCTGCTTCCTTGGGAATCGCCTGCAAACTCGATGATGGCTATCACGGATCAAGCTGCACCGGGAAGGGATGCTGGCTTCCCAACACTGTAGGGCTGGTTGTTCTTTCCAGCAGAGAAAATGGGATTTAAACAATTCCCACAAGCATCACCGTAGTGTTTCCTCACATCCCGGCCTGATTCATCTCATTATTCCTGACCTTTCTCGGTGTGAGTCACCAGGACACCGTTTCAGCCACAGGACTTCTGCCACACACCAGAGCCCAGCATGAAGCTGCTGAGCAGGAGCAATGCTGGTCACTCGAGGAGGAGAAAAGCAGCGGTCACTGCTGTCAGAGTCCCCAGGGACCTTTCTTGCTCATTGTCTGACAGTCCGAGCTGCCACTGCAGCTAAATTTGGGGCTGCACCCCTGGAGCGCATGGCCATGCCTCCTGTGGGGCTGTGGCCAGCAGGATGAAAAGCTGGGCAGATACCCCAGAGACCTCAAGGCAAGTCAGTGCAAGTGGTCAGCACGAGGAGGCTTTCTAGAGAGGCTGTGAAGTATCTTAGATCCTGCGGATAGAGCTGCACAACACACACAGACGTAGAATATAGTCTGTTTATTTCATAGCAAGGGGCAATCTAAGAGCTTTAGTTGTCCACTGCCTGAGCAAAAACCCCTCTGCTCCCCCTGCTTGCCCAGGTGAGGGGCAGGCAGTCTCACCCATCAGGGCTGGGGTGCAATGGGACCCTCACTATGGGCAGAAGCACCAAGCGCAGCCAGCAGGCAGGAGCTGCCCACGCTCCTCTGCTCCACGAGACCCAGAAGAACCCAGAGCTCCACAAGGTTTTCAAACAGATCTCTGACTGAGGAGACGCTGGTGCCAGCTGCACGTCTGCACAACCAGAAGCCACATCTGTCTTGGTCTTGCTCCTTCTTTCTGAAGCATTCCAACAGCTGGGACTCCAAAGAAGAGAGAACTTTACTGTCCATTTCCACTCCTTGCTGCTTGCCTGGGAGGAGATGAGGTGCCAGCACAGGCAAGACCAGCCTGCCTGCCTCATGGGAGCGAGCTGTTTCTAGCTGGACACACCACGAAGTCACACGTCTCCCAGGTGGTGTCCAGGCCACCGTTTCCCCGATGGTCCCCATGAGCTCAATGGGTAAACAGGCGGCAGTGGATTCACCTGGCAAGAGCCAGGTACCTGGGTGCCGACCCACCCTGGACCCTGTGCATCCCTCCCCAGCTCTTGGGGTGCCCCATCGGGCTCACTGAGGTCCCCAGCACAGGGTCCCACTGCTGTCCCCCCCTGCCCAGCAAGCCAGCAGTCCCTCATCGCCTCCGATGCAGCCTCACACGATGCCATTGCGCGTTGGGTGAGTCCGTACCCGGTAGATAATGACGGCGGTGGCTGGGCAGAGGACCAAGGCTGTCATGATGAGGATGGTGGCCAAGATGATCAAGACGATGACCCAGACATCCAGGATGTGCTTGGGGAGGGCAGTGGCGCCCGCGGGGTCAGGAGTGTCCATCCTGCAAAGGGAGAGGCAGAGGGGCAATGGGGCAGATCCCTTCATCCCTCCCATAGCCAGAAACCCCTCCTTGCTCTGAGCACCCCGCTTGTCTCCCCAGGGAAAACCCTGTGGCCGCATCCAGCCCTGGCCACGAGCTCCTTCAAGAGCAAAGGGCTTTGGTAAAGGCTCCTCTGAGAAGCTCCAGGATTGATAGCCTGCTCTGATGCGCCTGGATAAAAGCCCGGGAGGGCAAAAAAAACTTTCCTATTAATTGTTAGCACTGTTAAAAGAGCTGATAAAGAGAAGCCACAACCAGGCGTCCCTCTGGTCACTCCCGAGCGGGTCATCGGGTCACCAGGTGGAGAAACAGCGGAGCAAGCGGAGCCTGGTGCGTTTCGGGGACCCTCGCACCCCCTGTCCCCCCGTCCCGATGCCTCCTGCTGAGTCACGGATTTACAGCTCCACCGGCCGCAGGGCTGGGGGCTGAGGGTCCCACTGCCTCTGCTCCCACCCCCCTGCCCCCCGGTCCCGGGCAGGGTCCCGTGCCGAGCCCCCCCGGTACCTCCAGTGCCTCCGGTGCCGCGGCGAGAGGCAGCGCAGCCCGTGCCGAGGAGAGAGGCTCCGCCCGGGAGGGGCCGGCAGCCAGGGGAGGGGGAAAGGGAGGGGAGGGAGGACGGGGGAGGGAAGGGCAGGCAGGGAAGAGGTCGGCTGTGTACCGGGAAAAAGCCCGAGCGCATCCCGGCTTATCCCCGCCGGGACGGGATCAAACCGTCTGGGGTCACACCTGAAGGGCTCAGGTGCCAGGGAGGCTGTTTCACAGCCTGAGGGCTTAATAATTTCCAAGTCAGGCTGGACGGGGTGCCAAGAAACCTTATTGAGTCAAACATGTCCCTGCTCGCTGCGGAGTGTTGGACTGGATGACCCTCATGGTCCCTTCAAGGTCCCTTCATGGTCCTTTCCAACCCTCATTGCTCTCTCCAACTACTTGAAAGGAGGTTGTGGGGAGGAGGGAGCTGGGCTCTTCTCCCAGGTGACAGGACGAGAGGGAATGGCCTCAAGCTCCACCAGGGGAGGTTCAGGCTTGACATCAGGAAAAATATTTCACAGAAAGGGTCATTGGGCCCTGGAACAGGCTGCCCAGGGAGGGGTTTGAGTCACCTTCCCTGGACTGTTTAAGGGACGGGTGGATGAGGTGCTGAGGGATGTGGTTTAGTGTTTGATAGGAATGGTTGGACTCAATGATCCAGTGGGTCCTTTCCAAATTAGTGATTCTATGATTCTATGTTTCTTTGCCCCTGCCCTGTTGCCTCTCCAACAGCAGGGCTCACACCGCCCCTCTTGCCTTCGACACCCAAGCAAGAGGCAAAACCAAAGCACCGAGAGCCCCCTTGAAACCCCAGCAGCGCAGCACCCCAAGGCTTCAGGCAGGGCTGGTTTAGAGAGACACAGGCAGACAGCTACTCAAGGGAGACAGCAGACCCATCCTGACAGCTGGGGACGGACTTTCTGCTGCCTGGTGGAATATTCCACTCCACCAGCGATGCTGAAGATTGAAGCCAGCAGCCGCTATTCCCAGCTGGCCCCAGGAAGCGAGGTGGGATGCTCTGATTTTCCTGCTGGGATGCATGCCCCGTGTCACCTGCAGTGGGACCCACACACTGCACTCTTCACTCCACCTGTCCCAGGAAACCTGCTGGATTCCTGGTGGCAGAAGTGCTTTCTCTGCCATCCCTGTCCTCCAGTCACTTCCCAAGCAGGCAGCTTCCCTCTCCCCCAGCGAGCAGCCTCCTCCCTGCTTTCCCAACAGCACATCCCCCTCTGGTTGCTGCTGTCCGATAAAAAGCACGTGGGTTTTTTATCATGAGTGGTGGCAAGAGCTTCCTCTGGAGCCGCACAGCCAAGTGAAAGGCAGAGGCCAGGCGCCGTGCAGGGGCAGATAACAGGGAACAACCTGCCACAGACACTTGGGCAGCCTGCCCAGCAGCGAAACAGAAGCGTTTTGGTGATGCAGGCGCTGCCCTCTGGACACACAGCACCACATGGCACCCTCACACTTTTCTGCTGATCCCACTGCATGGGGATGGTGGTGGTGTTGTGACTTGTAAGGACCCGTCTCAACGAACATGACACTAAAGAGAAACCAGCTCTGGGGCGTAAAGAGATCTGTCACCTTGTGAGTTCAAAAGGGAAGATTATATTTGCCACAAGGAAGAAATCTTTCACAATGAGGGTGGTGAGGTGCTGGCACAGGTTGCCCAGGGAAGGTGTGGCTGCCCCATCCCTGGAGGTGTTCAAGGCCAGGTGGGATGGTGCTTTGAGCAGCCTGGTCCAGTGGGAGGTGTCCCTGCCTCTGCAGAGGGGTTGGAACAGGGAAGGTTTAAGGTCTCTTCCAACCCAAACTGATACAAGAAGTGGTTACTATTATAATAAGTGGAGTTTTTTTTATTTAAGCTACAGTTTCATCTAAGTAATTGTATTTTTTGAAAGTTAGTGTGCGTCTCTGACAGCATGTTTTCTTTCAGACAGTGTTTTTCCAGACACTGTTCATTCTTTGAATATGATAATGTCTTGTGTTCAGTGTGCTCTGTGCTGAACAGATGCATCTTCTCCTCTAATTACCTCTTTGCAGCCTTTCCCTGTCTCAAATGCAAGGCCAGGCAGAGCTGCAGCCAGCTCCGAATTAGCAAGACATTTGACTGTTGTGAAGTTCATAATAACATTAAAATTAGACCTTGGAAAGTAACAAAAGATGCATAAGATTTCTGGTTAAGTTTATACAAGTGCATGTAAGTATGACATATATTCTGTGACAGCTCATGTCTCACTGCACACAATTGACAGAGATCACTTCCTCATGTTGCCCAGACCTGATAAAGGGTACTTGCTTTCTAAAACTCCAAAACAACTCTTAGAGAGTTTATCTACTGGCCTTTTTAGCATCATAACTTTAAAAATACAATTACTTAGATGAAACTTAACTCTATATTCGCTTCAATCAAAACCATTCCAATTTTTGTACTAGTAACTGCTTCTCATATCAGCTCAGCCCTACCCCTGCACTGCCCAATCCCACATCCAACCCTGTCCCCATCCCATCCCATTCCATCCCACTCACATCCCCATCCCTGTTCCATCCCATCCCCATTCCATTCCATCCCACCTCTGCCCCCATTCCATTCTATTCCATTCCCATCCTCTCCCTATCCTCACCCCTGTCCCCGTCCATCCCATCTCTGTCCCCATCCTGTTCCATCCCCATTCTGTCCCCGTCCAATCCCCATTCCTGTACCTATCCCTATCCATCCCCATCCCTATCCCTAGGCGAGGGGCGGTCACGCCGCACCCCTCGCCCCTCCTTCCCCCTCCCGTGGGGGTCACGTGATCGGCGTGGTGACGTCAGACGCCGGCGTCGCGGCGTCCCCCGCCCCCTCTTCCCCTCTCCCACCCCCCGCGCTCCCAAGATGGCGTCGCTACTGCAGTCGGAGCGGGTGCTGTACCTGGTACACGGCGAGAAAGAGATGCGGGCGCCGCTGTCGCAGCTCTACTTCTGCCGCTACTGCAGCGAGCTCCGCTCCCTGGAGTGCGTCTCGCACGAGGTAACGGCGCCCCGGCCGACGCCCCGGCCGGCCGGCTGGGCGGGACACGGCCCGCTCCGCCCGCGCCCATTGGGTGGCGCCGCTCGCGGCGGGCGGTGATTGGTGGAGGCGGCTGCGACCGGAGGCGGCTTCGCTCCCCCAGCCCCGCACAGGGCCTGGCCGGGGCAGCGGGGATCCCCTCAATGGACCTCGGGGGTGACATATCCCCCCTCCCACAGACACATCCCCCTCCCATGCACACATCCCTTCTGAGCCCGGGGACTCCCCACGCCTTTCATGGGGTTCAGACGAGGTTCTGGAGACCCCCTTCACGCCTTTACTGAGCCCAGCAGAGGGAGGCAAAGGCCCCGTCCCACACACACATTTCTCTCCTGTCATGGGAAGGGGGTACACTCACACCCAGCCCTTCCAGAGAGCCTGTCTAGGGTGGCGGGTATTACCCACCCCTCTATGGAGTCCTGCTGGGGGAAGAAAGCTCTGCTCTCATGCACACATCCCGCTTTGGCCTGAGAAAGGGGGAACCCCAACCCTTCTGCGGGGCATGGATGGGGTAATGGAGAACCCCCCGCCCCTCTGTGGAGTCTAGCAAGGGGGACAAAGCTCCACTCCCACGTACACATTCCCCTTTGGTACTGGAAAGGGGGAACATCCACTGCCCCACCTCCTCCCACAGGGCATGGTTGGGATGGTGGGGCCCACCCATGATGTACAAGGCCCCCAATTTCACACGCACATCCACCCTGAGCCCAGGAAGGGGGGCAGGGACACCTACCGCCCCCCAGCCCTCCATGCGGCCTAGCCTGGATGACGTCTGAGCAGGGCCAGGAGCTCCTGCAGTGTTCCTGCGTTCAATTCGATGCTGTCTGATGGGGGAGACCTGCTCTTGGGTGGGCCTAAGGCTTGCCAGGCTCACTGGATGAGCTGGCATTCACCGAGCTTGCTGTCCAAGTGAGAAGCCCCAGGCCTTCTGGCAGGGTGGCGTGCTGAAACCAGGGTGCATCATACTTGTTTTGAGAAAGAAGTCAGGGTTCAGACTGTTTGGTGTGAGTTTATTTTCACCTGGACAGGCTTTTTCCCCATGTTGTATAGTGGGAATTCTGCCATGGAGGTTTTATTCCAGGAATGGCTGGAACCCTAACCTGCAGTTTATCATCAGTCAGGATGGATGATAATCTGCTGGTGCCTGGGGGCCTACTGGGAGCACTGGTTGTGTGCAGAGCGGAGTGTGGGCAAGCCTCGATCCTAGAGCTGCCATGTGACTTAACGAGTGGTCAGAATGAAATTGGTAAAATTAGTTTTGTGGAAGCGAGTTAAGAAAGTAGATTAGAAAAGCCTTGAAAGAGTGACTGTGCAATCCAGATCTCAGAAAAGTATCCCTTCAGAAATATCAAAGCCTTTGAAAAATCGAAGATAGATTTGTCACCTAGCTGCAACTGTCATGGGTTCTTCATAGTGTGACAAGTGCAGTTAAGGGCATTTCAATGTTTAACACTAAATTTGCTCTCCTTTCAGGAAAGGGACTCCCTTCTTGCTGTTGTTTTAATCAACAAAATTAGTTTGTGGCAGCAGACAGATACAAAATGTTTTCTTAAATGTATGGATTTCTGATTAGTGTAAGTACAAGGAAAGAATAAACGATGACATAAATGGAAAATAGTGTGTTAAAACCTGCTGGTAAATCTGCAAAATGAAATCCTGGTAGCCTCAAAAGGTCAATACCCCATTGTCCTTCTCCCGCTTTCTAGGTGTAAATCTGTTCTGACTGAAGAAGCTTCTTACTTTTGTTATTAAAGATCAAAATTTGACCAAAATGAGCTGAGATGTCAGATATTAGGCAAATGTCTCAATTCTTTACTGATTTCTACCTGGCTGTTGCCCAGCATGAAGCCTTGTTAAATGCATCACAGAGTTTCAGGCTGCTGCCAGTGTGCTGTCTTGACAAACACATGCTAGGAAGTGTGATGTGACCACTCTCTTCTTCACCAGGTGGACTCTCACTATTGCCCCAGCTGCCTGGAAAACATGCCTTCAGCTGAAGCCAAGCTGAAAAAGAATAGGTAAGGTCACTTTTGCTTTTCTCCAAGACACCTTATTTCAAACAGCTCCTCCTTTAATCAACACCTGACACTGTGTATCTGATATCCTCTTCAAAAATTGCATTGTTTCTTGTTACCTGTTAGTCACTTTTGGGGAATAAGTGTCTTTCCTTGATGTATCACTTGCTCTTCTTGTGCAGTATTTTTGATGACGTGCTCTCATAACAGAGTTTATTGGTATCATCTGTTTCTCACTGTTACCATTCTTCTGTTGATTCTGGACCCCCTCTCTTTCTGTTGATGGCTCTGTTGCTCGTTTTCCCTAATGCTGTTGTATGGGATGAAAAGGTCTGTTGATTTAATCTTGATTTGCTTGTTGAGAGTGTTGTTCTTGGCCTGGGATCCGGGTCAGAGCACTGTCTTACAGACCTTCCTCTGTACAGGTGTGCTAACTGCTTTGACTGCCCCTGCTGCATGCACACCCTTTCCACTCGGGCCACGAGCATTCCTTCACCACTCCCTGATGACCCGGCCAAGACTACCATGAAGAAGGCTTATTACCTGGCCTGTGGATTTTGCCGCTGGACTTCCCGGGATGTGGGCATGGCAGACAAATCTGTCGGTAAGTGACAATGTCTGAAAGCTGAGTAACAGTAGAAACCCAGTATGTATTTTGAAGGTAACAGATAATCAAATTAGTTTCTGGCTGTATAATATGTGTAATAGCTGTCCAGGCTTTGAGTCACGGTTGGAAATTCACAGGAAAATGGTTTGTTGCTGACATCTTGTCGTGGAACATGTGACCCCCTTCCATGCTCATGTTACCCAACTAGTGAGAAAACTCTCAGATGAGGGTTTTTTTAGGTAGTGTAATCTCCCCACAGTTGAGATCTTGTTTGCCTACCTTCATGGACTTTGAAGTCCCTCTGTCTGACAGCGTAAACATCTAATTTATTTCCTGTCACTTTTGTTCACTTAGGTTTATTCTAGAGTTGTTTGTCAGTGTTAGTACTTTGTTTTTCTCTTTACAACAGCACTGATATAAAGCTTTCATCTATTTCTTGGTGCATAAGACGTGCAGAACATGTGTGTCAGGCTCCAGAAATGGGGCCGAGTAAATCAAACAGATCCTCCGACTTCCAGCATTGATGTGCCTGAAGACTGGGAGCTGGAGGTTCAGAGTCACGGGCAGCCAGTGTAGGAGCCTATGTACCTGCTGCTGAAGAGGCTCTTGGATGCTGTTCTGAGTACTTTTCCAACAGCATTTGTGTAAAAAAACAATGTAAAACCTGGTGAAGCTCCTTCAGCCCAAACTTGCCTGTGAAAACCTCTGAGATGTATATTTGTGCAGGCATGAACATTAAGAATTGCAATGGTAAGCGTAGCAAAAATAGGGATTGTCATATTTCATGGGTAAGACCGAGATGGTTGAGTGGTAGGTGAGATTTTTTTGCGGAGTCTGAAAACCTTCTCCTGACGACTTTGTTTTTTCTTTCTCCTGCAGCTAGTGGTGGCTGGCAGGAGCCGGAGAATCCTAACACACAGAGGGTGAGTGAAGAAGGCCATGCTTAGGCTGAGACACATCAGCTTGAATGAGCTGTTAGAAGCACCAGGCCTTCTGAAGCAGTTTTTCTGCCTTTATATAATCACTCAGATACCAGTTCAAGTTCGTAGTCTCCACGTTGACTGAATTCAATGGAAGAATGGCCTCTTAGAGGCTCTCCTGTGGATACCACAGTATAAAATCTCCTTTTCAGAAGAAACTCAGTTGAAAACATCATATCTAATAGTGCTGTTAAAACGACACCAAAGAATATGCTGTGTATGTATTAAAAAAAGGCTGTTTTCCAATCAAGAGTGTTTCTAGGATCTGGAAAACAGAACTGCACCTTTACTACTCTTCCCTGTCACCAGTTAGGGCTCTACACTGAATGTGATCAGCCTTGGGCTGGGGAAAGGTGCTGTTTGCTCTACTAATCCAAATTGCTTGGGTTTGGCCACACAATGTTACTTTGTCCTGTTGTGGCAAATGTGTGGACAAAGTCTCAGGTGCCTAACTGCAAAGTGAGAACTGGATGCTTCTCTCTGACAGGCACCATTCCCAAAGGAGGGTCAGTTTGTCACCCACAGCGTGGGTTAAGAGGCACACCAGCTTCTTTAAGGTATATCCTTCAAAATACAGCTAGTACAGGAACAGAGTGAAACAAGTAGCAGGAACTCTAGCTTGTTTGTGAGCAAATAGCAGCTGATCTGGCATTTGTTCCCCTTTCATTGGATTTCTGTTCCTTTTTTCCCCTCCAGATTAACAAGCTGGTTGAGTACTACCAGCAGTTGGCTCAGAAGGAGAAGATTGAGCGGGACCGGAAGAAGCTGGTGCGACGCCGAAACTACTTGCCCCTGGCCTTTTCGGTGAGCTGGGGTACTGTGATCACAGAGCAGGAGAAGTGATGCACAACAGCCTCTGTGTGGAAAATTAGATAGTTGGTAGCACGATAGGGCTACTCAACCCTTTTTTCTTGATGAGATCAACGTGAAGAAAATGTGCTAGGGCACATGTGTATCTTTAGGGATGAGTAGTTTAAAACCCATTATTGCATACTACATTGCCTCTCTCTCTGTTTGTCCTCTTGGATAATGCCAGGAGGGTTTATACTTGCCCATATTATCCAGCAGTGAAATGCACTGCAGCCACAGTCACGGTATTAGTGGTAGATTTTCCTCAGGGCAGTTTCATACCACAGCTCAGTAACAGATTGGGATTGTCTGGCACTTTCTTGCATGAAGTCTCAATGTAAATTAACCTTAAGACTTGGATGTGGCCTGAATGACTTGTTTATTGTAACTGGCAGGCAAAAGCTTGCTTCATTTACCTGGATGACTCTGCATATGCTTGCTACTTCTCGATTAACTGTGCTTGCTCTGTGCCCTTGCTTGTGTCTTATGGCTGCATTTTTTGTCTCCGTTGCTACCTGCTGCTATTTTGGGGGCTCTCCACAGCAACACACTATACACGTAGTGGTAAGTCTTTTCACAGTTTCTGATGGTGTTAAAGCTGTCATGGTACCAACTGAAGGGCAGTAACAGATCCTACTCTTCACCTTGATTCAGGGCCTGTGTCTTGGATGTGCTTAGAACAAAGGCACTGAGGAAAGATAGTTAGAAGGTAACATTTGTTAGCAAAAGTGTTTGTTGGCAGTTTACAAACAGGGCAGTGGCTTTGGGTAAGTAACCTGCACTTGAATCACAAGTGGTTTTCTTCACAAATCTTCGCTGAGACACAGCCGTCTGGCAGCCTGAGCCAAATGGCACTGACTTTAATCTTCCGATCCTTGAAAAGTCACTAGGGTAGGCTGCCTATCACATCTCTCATTTGGTGAGAACTCAGATTTTCAGACCTGTCCAAAAGGAAGCTTCCTGCCTTCAGACACCCTGTGTATAGCAGAAGATCAGCTGTTCCTTCTAGTTGGTAGTGCCTGTAGGGAGAGACCTGTAGGTAGCAAGACTTGTAGACTGGACTTCCCAGCTGCTTCTGCTACTGCTACAAAGCATTTCAGGTGGATGTAGACCCAGTTTTTTTGGCAGCTGAGCTCTCTTTCTCTGCTACTTGACATACAGTTGCTCTGAAGAGAAGATCAAGGGAAAAAAAGTGTCAGTAGTGCAGGCTGATGATGCAAGAAAGAGCATAAGCTTTATAATCAGTAGCTACATCTGTCTCTCCCTGCCTGCAGTGCAGTGGTAATTGTTTTCTCCTTACTAACAGTTTGAGCAGAAAAAAAATTCTTGGGAAGCACTGAATACCTTTCCCTTTTTGCTTTCCTTTGCTTGTCTCCCTATGCTTGTCATGCAGCTCAAAGGATGAGTTTGCAGTCGGTCTTTTTGTTGTGGCAGGAAGCAGATCTGAAGCTGACAGTTCCCTTTTTCATTACAGGACAAATACGGCTTGGGAACCAGGCTTCAACGCCAGAGGCCTGGAGCTCCGATCAGTGCCCTCGCTGGACTCTCGTGAGTGTCGGGTTTGGGATGAACACAGCAGATAGCAATGAAAGGAGCTTTATTCTTTGGAGCATTAGAGAGATGTCAAATCCACCAGCATCTCTGTGCAGCAGCTCCAGATTGGGGTTTTTTTTTCCTGATAGAAACAAGTGACTGCTGACATTCCCTTGCAGTTACTATTGTCTTGCAATCTTAGCTCTTGCAGCCTTCTGTGTTATAATGCACTTGCTGCTATCGCTGTCTTTTGGCACAGACGTGCCATACTTTGTCTGAGTTGTCCCTCGCTTTGCTTCAGGCTGAAAGAAGGAGAGGACCAGAAGGAGATCAAGATTGAGCCAGCTGATGCAGTGGAAGAAGTGGAACCTCTTCCTGAGGATTATTACACAAGACCAATCAATCTGACAGAAGGTAACGCCTTAAAATTCAGTCACTTTTTGCCCTGGCCTTTTGTAACATGAGCAGTGTCTGGAAACTTGTCAGTGGGGTTCCTAGTGGTCTGAGGTTTTAGTAATTTTTATGGTGGGATTGAAATGGTCAGAATATTGGGATTTTTAAAATGGTAACTTTGAATACAGCCTCATCTTCATGTTGTCCATGTCAGCTCAAAGCCAAAGGTGTCTGACCTCTTAACTGCTGTTCCATTTTCTTGCTGACCTTAATTTCTCTGTGTGTGAAGTGTTAGCTTTTGGGTGGAGAAAAGAACTGATGTCTTTTTTCAAATAATATCAGGAAGTAACAGGTCGGGGCACAGGGTAACAGTGAGGAGCCTCTTATAGGGGAGAAGCACATGAGAAGTTGTCTGCTGGAGTTGCTTGCTTCAGGAACTGTGTAATCTCTAATTCTGTGCATGAGTCCAAGTTGTGCGAACTCCTTGCTGAGAAGCTCTGTATTGTATTCGTGCAGCACCCAGCTGTGAGGGTGACAGAGCTATGAAAACCATTTTGCCCTTTGTGGGGAAAGAACTTATTTTCTAGATTATTACAAAATTCTGCTTCCACCCCCAGCTGAGCATTGAATAGAAGTCAGGGTCCCTTGTTTCTCCTGCGCTGGCACCAATGTTACTTCTAGCATTGCCATGCGCAGTCAGGGCAACCCTTCATACAATTCTTACCTTCCATTTATCCACGGCTAGAACTGGGGACGCTTGCCAATGGCTTCTGAGTTATTGGGTGCAGGTGAAATTAAGTTACTTGGATTGTAGCGTGTTTGCATGCAGTGCCCAGCATGCTTGCTCTTAGACCAGTGCATTTATACAATGCAGCTCAAGTTTCAGTGCCAGATTAAGACGTGAATTTGATCTCGCTTTGTGTTGTGTACCCAGTGACGACTCTGCGTCAGCGTCTGCTGCAGCCTGACTTCCAGCCGATCTGTGCTTCCCAGCTCTACCCACGTCATAAGCACCTCCTGATCAAACGTTCGCTGCGCTGTCGAGTATGTAATTAAATAAAAAAGTACTTTTTCTAAGCTTACAGATGTTGGGTTGTGGGAACTGTGCTGTGTATTTCTTTGCTCAAATGCTTCTGGTTGGTGAAAGTTGTCAACCAAGTTAGTGGTAACAGCACTAGGAAGTCATAGAATCGGAGCTGAAATGAGGGAGGCTGTTGCATCTCTGACGTGATGAGGACTGTGAAAGGCAGCCAGCATTGTCAAAGACGTATGAAGAAACAAAGGCGGCTTTGCGTAAGAGTCTCTGTGCTCTGCCTGGCCAAGAAATCAGAAATGTCTGCCAGCACAGTCGGAATTAAAAAACTTCTGCTGTTACTAAAGACAAAAATCAAGTCAGCAAACAAAATATTAGTGGGAGGCTGTGCAGAATGCTGAAGATGTCCTTAGAGTGAAGCCTGAAAGAGGATATTCCAGAGAAGAAAAGCAAAGAGCTGGGAAGCAAAGACAGGCAAAAATTAAATCCAAGCTCTGCTCTTAGCTTGCCAAATAGTCTTCTAAAAGTTGCTTGCTTTCTCTGTGAAGCAGGATTCTTTACATAGTTCCCAGAGTAACAGGGCAATATTCTTGTAAGTATTGAAGATGCTGAACATTTTGCAAATGCAGGGTATTTTCTCAGAAATAAGTAATGTCAGGCTAAGCCTGTGTATGAAGGAGTACCCTATGAGGAGGTTGGTCTTGGGTTCCAGTCATGTGGTTTTCTCAACAGGTTCTGGAGTGTAAGTCAAAGGGCTTGCAGCTATTTATGTCTTCTTCCTGCTGCAGTCAGTGAGCATCCAAGTGTGTTTAAGCTTGGTTCCAATTCTTGTGTTTCTGAGATTGCACTGCTAGTGCTGGGTATGACATTGTTGGAGCGTCAGTATCTCGACAGCTGTGACTGCACACACCCCAGGGTAGTTTTTATGCACACTGTGCTAGAGGCCAGCAACGTCATGCTTTCTGGCACAGTGCTTGTAGCTCTGATTCTTCGCTGTGTGATTGGATGCTGTCTTTTGATGCTGACTGGGAATACCTTTGTGTCTAGAAATGTGAACATAACCTGAGCAAACCAGAATTCAATCCGACATCTATCAAATTCAAGATCCAGCTGGTTGCTGTGTAAGTAAGAGGCGGAGACTGGGGAGAACAACTGCCTATCTGTGCTTAGTTAATGCCTGCTGTTTTGTTTGCATTCTTGATTTGTATGGTTGCATTATCTCTCAGGATGGTATAATCCCCTTTTGAAATATATTTAGCTTATCTATGATGGGTTTGCTTCCTGAAGTTTGCTGAAGATGTTAGTGGTTTGAACAAGCACTGTGTGCTGGTGCCAGCCCCACAGCGGTAGGAGTTTGTAGGATTAGGCTTGTGTAGCAAAAGGGCACTTCATTTTAGTTTTAATGTGAGATAAGCTTAATAGCATTGAATGAGTTGGTTGGGTGTCTGTGAAAACATCCCTCTGTTCAGAAGTAAGTTATGCACAGCAGCACAGTCCATCATGGTCACTTGCTTTGTTCTTGTTGTAGTAACTACATCCCTGAAGTGAGAATCATGTCTATTCCCAACCTGCGCTACATGAAGGTCAGTAGTTCTTTTGTAGAAAGATCTTGGGGTGAGACACTACTGGGAGATGTGGGTGCGGGATCTTCCTGGCAGATGATGTGGTGTGGTGGCTGTTCCCCAAGGGCTTAGCTCACTCTGTTTAGAGAGGGTGCAGGGAATTAAGGGAGTGGTCAGAATAACACAACATATACTTGTCACTGCAGGAGTAGATTACTGTGCAGTGTGATGTCTGGTATCACAAGTCCACACCAGTATCAGAAGAATAAAAGATGTGGAGTTGAGATCTTGTCTGGATTCCAAAGATATATATTTCTTGTATCCAGAAGGAATGCTGCATGGCATTGACACCTTTCTTATGCGCTGGGGGTGTTTGCTATCCATTCCTTAGTGGGATGGACGTGTGATGCAAATTCTGGAGATGTTGATCAGTCACAATAGATGGAGGCTTTAACAGTAATGATGTATTTTTAGAGTGATTGCTTCTTGAACTGTGATTCCTGAATCCCCCCAGGAGAGTCAGGTCCTTCTGACTCTGACTAATCCGGTGGAGAATATCACACATGTAACCCTGCTGGAGTGCGAGGAGGGAGACCCTGACAACATCAACAGCACTGCCAAGGTAGGATACCATCCTGCTGTGTGAGCCCAAGTCCCTACCAAGGCTTTCTGCTCCCATTTATCCTTCCACAGGTCACATCTTTCATAGGTACTTCAGTCCCTGATGACTGTGTTACGTTTTCCTCCTTGGAGATTAAACGATGGTCACCAATGTAAGCATCAACTTGTAAAGTACCTTGAAATTGTGTCCAGTCTTTGAGATCCAGAAATACACAATTTCACTGCTTGAATGGTAACCAAACTGGTACCAGAGCAGAGGAAAGCCAAGGATGAATCACTTCTCTGTTAAACCATAGTAAAGGGGAGGGCTCACTCCTGCTCACGGGGTGGGTGGCGATCAGTGCTGAAAGGCTTCTTCCCTTCGTGCTCTGTTACAGGTGGTGGTTCCTCCCAAGGAGCTTATTCTGGCTGGCAAAGATGCTGCGGCAGAGTATGATGAACTGGCAGAGCCTCAAGACTTCCAGGATGACCCTGAGTGAGTGGTGGGGATTCTGTCCATTAAATCCTTGGCACTTCAACAAAGTAACTTCCTTTCCTCACTCTTCAGCATTCTTGGTTTGGTTTTGGTTTTTTTTCTTAAGGTTTTCTTGGGGAGGAGGATTAGTTTGGGAAGTGGGGGCAGGTATCAGCAATTTAAATCTTTCTGCTTGTGGTTTGAACTATTGAGAAGAGAGATGTTTGTTCCCTTGGAGGCAAGGTGTGCTGTTATGGACAGTGAGCTATAGGTGGTGGTGCTAAGTCTCTCCAGGAGTGCTCTGTGCGATCCTGTCCTTTGCAAGCAGGGGATTCGTGGTAGCAGTGAGAACTACACAGCAGGGTGTGCGACAGTTGCCTCCAGCTTTCCAAATGGAATGTGTTACAGAGCAACTTGAGCTATTTCCGATGGCCCTTCCCTGCTGCACAGCTGGGTGCATAATGGCTGTGGCCAAATCAGGCCTGTTCTGTTTGACAGATGTGCCAGCAGCTGCGAGCATTCTGATCCTGAGGCAGGAGGGGCTGTGGGACCCCTGCAAAAATAGCAGCACAGAGCCAGCCGCACAGCAGAGCGGTTGTTCTAGCAAGACATATTCAGCCCACAGGCCGTAAACTGAGCATCTCTCTTATGTAGTGTCAGAATAAATCTCTCAGAACAATTGGTTGAGAACTTGGCTGACCCAGCCTTCTTTTGTTTTCTGCCTTGCAGCGTTATTGCCTTCAGAAAAGCCAATAAGGTAGGAGTTTTTATCAAGGTCACCCCACAGAAAGAAGAGGGCGAAGTGACCGTGAGTTTCAAGATGAAGCACGAGTTTAAAAACCTCGCAGCTCCAATCCGTCCCAACGATGACGGTGATCATAGTAGCTCGGAGGTCATCTGGCTCACCCATCACGTGGAGCTAAGCCTCGGTCCGGTGCTGCCATAAACGCTCCCAGCGCTCGTGCCCCAACAACTGGCTGCAGGATGGACTGTCACAGGGAAGGAAGCAGCTGGTGGAACGTTCTGCGAGAGCTCTTTTGTGATGTGTGGGTGTGTGCCACGGGCCCCAGCCAGGCCGCCAGGAGGTGGCTGAGGGTGCTTTAGGATGGTTTATTCTCTCTCCTCTTGTCGTAGTGCCCACTAACTGCCGCTCTGCTTCCCCATGCCAGCACAGGTTTGTTGAACTTTGAGCACGTGTTTCAGCACAGAGGAAGATCTGGCTTTCTCCACTCTTGCACTACACCTGTCTAGATTTGTTTTTTTCAGTAGGAAAGAACCCATATTAGTTTTGCTTCATGTCATCCCTGATGTTAACTACTCAGTAGTGAACAACTTTCTCACAGAGCTGTGCCCTGCCTGAACAAACAGGGGGTGGCCGTGTCCGATGCATTGTCGACAAGCTTTTGGCAGCCACACGGTGATTTCTTTTCTTGGTTTTCTGCTTCCTTGCAGGATACCTCAGCTGTGGGAGACTGGGATGTACAGCCCTACCACTCTGGCATGTGTAGCTTGCTTAGCGGAGGTGGCAGATCTGTTTTCACGTAGGAAATGATCAATTTAAACTCAAAATGTAGTGTAGTGTTCGTGGCTCTGGCTGGCGACTGAGCCTGCTGTCATCCCGTGGTGTTGCGGGTGGATGTGTTAGCGTAGTGTGCTTTGAGTTGGGAATCTGGGTTCTGCTGCAGCTCTTGACTGAGGCAGGGGTGCTTTGGAGAAGCTGCCTGGCAATCGTCAGATCAACAAACGTGTGTTAACAGGAGTAGCAATCGAGAGTATGAAACTGAAACAGTGACATTTAGGTCTGATAAACATAAACCTAGAGGCTGTTGGAGTTTATACCTTGTATTTTCCCAGTTAGGGTGGGAAGGAGGTAGATATAAAGGTGGACAGACGGTTAGTTAGATGTTAACTAGGATACGCTGTACCATAAGTTATTTGATCTGGGGTGTCATTTTGGCTGTAGTCCAAGATAAAATCAGTAATTAAGGGCGGTGTCTCTAGGATACTGAGTACCGGTAACAGCAATGGCTTTAGCGCAAGGGGGTGAGATCGCTCTTCCTGCAGAGCATTCCCTATTCAGACATCAACCTTCATTAAACATTTCTGAGGGGCTGTGCGCTGTTGTGCTTGGAAAGGCTTGAATACCAGCCAGCCGCGTTGCTGAGACACTTGTGCCGTGGTTCTGCCAGCCCAGAGCTGCAAATCCTCAGCACAGGAGGGCGGGATGCAGCTGCCTGCTCTCCAGAGGAGAGAAAGCGCGAGAAATCTGCCTTGTTGCTCCTGGCAGGACGCGTGCCTTTCAGCCTGGATCCTGCGGCACAGCACCACGTACACAACGTGGCGTAGGTCGCATGCAGATGCGCAGCATGAGTTTGAGACTTGTAGTATATAGTTCTTGTCTAGTGCTAGCGCCTGCAATGGCTTTACCTGTCTGGATAGCAAAGCACTCTACCTTGGGCCGTGACTTCTCCTCCAGTAGCCAAAATAACTTCTACACGTGCAACACTAACATGGAAAAGAGCCTGCCAGGGATGAGCCGCCGGCTGGCTGAGACCTTGAGCTGCTGCATGGGGTCCTGCTGGGCTGTGGCTGCTGTCCTCCTGAATGCTCTCTTCCTCACTGAAAATGAAAAGGTGCATTGATTTAGAATATTCTGAGTGGTCTAATTAGCTCGTTATTCCCACCCCCCCACCAAGTAGATGCTTGTAGGCGATAGGAAAGGTGTCCTTGCATCTGTCCCTGCTCCCTGGAGCACTTGTCACTCCCTCTGACTGTTGCCTTACTGCTTGACGTCGTGTAGTGACCTTCAATAAAGCAAATGTGGCTCTCAGAGTCTTTGTGCTGGTTCTTACACTGCGGTTCATTAATAGTTATTAAGAAAAAAACAATTGAGCCTTCCTTCCCCCCCGTCGCTGTTCCAAATGGTCTCGCTCTCTCTCCCACCCCCTCTCCCCCCGCTCCCAATGGTCTCGCCCTCGCTTCCCCGCATCCCCAGTGGCTCATCCCGCCCCGTAGCTCTCTATGGTTCGCCGTGCCTAGAGCGTCCACCCCGCGGCGCTCTGCTAGCCCCGCGTCTCCGCCTTGTTCCTTTCCGCGCTTCGTCAGTAGCGGAAGTGACGTTGCTTCCGGCCCCCACTGGCTGCCGGGATCGAGGCGGAGCGGCCGGGGGCGCTGCCGCCATGTCCACATCCCTGGGCTCCAACACCTACAACCGGCAGAACTGGGAGGACGCGGTGAGCCCAGCGGGGCCGGGAAGGGTCAGCCGCGGTTACCGGGGCCGCTGGCCGCGGTCCTTGGGGCCGTTCCTGGACGTAGGGCGGGTGCTGGGGAGCACCAGGCGGGCCCTGCCGCGCTTAGGCCGCGGGAGAGCCGAGATCTCCCGAATGTGGCTTGTGTTTGTTCTGGTGGTGCTGGGAAATCAACTTTGTAACTAGTTCTGGAGTTCTAGCGAGCGAGTACCCCTTATCAGGCCTGTGCAGCGAGACCAGAGCTGGGCACACATCTATTTCCCACTTACATGCATAAACTTTCCCAACAATGCATATTTTATCGCTTTCCAAGGTTTAATGTTATTATGAGCTTTGCAAGAGTCAAATCTCTTGCTAATTTGGAGCTGGCTCCATTTCTGTCCAACCTTTCATTTGAGACAGGGAAAGGCCTCAAACAAAGGTGATTAGAGGAGAAGACACATCTGTTCAGCACAGATCACACTGAACACAAGATGTTACTATTTCCAAAGCATGAACAGTGTCTGGAAAAGCCTTGCTTGATAGAAAACATGCTGTCGGGGGACACCATGTCTAACTTAGAAAAAAATACTGTTACTTAGATGAAACTTTAACTTAAATTGAAAGATATTACACTTTTTGTAATAGTAACTGCTCTTTGTGTCGCTGAGTTTCATTTCTGACTGGAACAGCAAGCGGGATGCTCTTCTCTCCTCACATGGGCTGTGGGTCATGGCTGTAACTTTGGCATCTTTGAAACAGCCTCATTGGTTTAACTCAGCAGTGTTTTTCAGAGCGTGATTTCAGTGCTGCTGTGATTCGAGTTTGTTTGGATAATTTCTGACTTACTTTCTTCTTGTTCAATTCAGGACTTCCCGATTCTGTGCCAGACATGTCTTGGAGAAAACCCCTACATCCGAATGGTATGTGTCTGCGTGACAGTGTGGTCTTTTCTGCTCTGTTGGACCTAAAATGTTGGGTTTCGGGGCTAAAATAAGCCTGGCTGCAGGAGGAGATGCACGTAGGCTCCTAATTAGTTGGTTATGCACAACAGGATTTGGTTCCATTGTTAGAATGTGATGTCATGGCATTAGGTATGCAGTTTAGTATAAATCAGTGAAAAAGGAGAGCAAGATGACTTAGTGCCATGTATAGGATGGAGGAAATACTAGTGAACAAAACTTTGGTACAGATATATCAAATGGTACAGACAAAAAATGAGCTGCTGAAGTGTTAAATAGCCTAAAGGTTTAAAATGTGCAGATATACACCTGTGAAAACAAGTAAAAACTATCTTATGAAGTCAGGCAGTAATTTAAATTTTTGTTTGTTTACTGTAGTTTTTTCCATGCAGGATGAGTCAGTCCCCTTATATTTTGTTTCTCTACACTCAGCCTTGTTGACATGTGCTTAGATAATCTTCCCTTCATGTTTTCATTCCACCATGTTTTCTGAGAGAGATTGTGGTGGTTTTGTGAAATAAGCCTTCTGTTGGTATAGCTGATATTTCAAAACCTGCTTATTTTCGTGAGTTTATTTCATGTACTATCATCTTTGCTTAAAAATCATAGAATCATAAAATCACCAGATACCCACTGGATCATTGAGTCCAACCATTTCTATTAAATACTAAACCATGTCCCTCAGCACCTCGTCTACCCGT
>WAAB01012893.1:175675-202502 GCA_013389865.1 Piaya cayana | reverse complement strand
CCTCTCATCCTGTCCCCTGTCACTTGGGAGAAGAGCCCAGCTCCCTCCTCTCCACAACCTCCTTTCAGGTAGTTATAGAGAGCAATTAGGTCTCCTCTCAGCCTCCTCTTCTCCAGGCTCAACACCCCCAGCTCTCTCAGCCGTTCCTCATAAGGCCTGTTCTCCAGCCCCTTCACGAGCTTTGTTGCTCTTCTCTGGACTCACCCCAGAGCCTCAACATCCTTCTCATGGTGAGGGGCCCAGAACTGAACACAGTATTTGAGGAGCGGTCTCACCAGTGCTGAGTACAGAGGGAGAAGAACCTCCCTGGACCTGCTGTTTAAATCGCTGCTGTTAAAATCGCTGTTAATGTTCCATTTCGTTCTCACTTTCAGCAGTACATGAGGTGGGACTTACAGCATTGTGGTTTTAGTGCATTTTTCTAAAACAAATACAGATTAAGGTTTTCCTAGGTTTTTTTTTTATCCTGTTGACATACCAAGGTATAAGCCCAAAACACAGGGTTGGGTGAGTCTAAATGCATGTAATTAGGAAAAAAACATGTTCTGTAACGTCAGTGATGTATTTCATGGTTTATGTCGAATTGGCGATATTTAATATTTTCTTGTATTGTTTATGATTGTATTTCAGACCAAAGAAAAGTATGGAAAAGAATGCAAGGTAGGTTTGTTGTCTTTTGGAGAGAGAACATCTCAATCTGCACATCTAGGAGGAATATCTTTTAATGTTAAAACACATCAGCTGCTTATCTGGGTTAGTGTAGTAAAATGTTTATGTAACTACAAACATTTTTAGGTCAAGTCTACCATTTGTCAAAATCAGTAGATCTTAAAACAGTAAAAGTATTGAAGACTTTTAAGACAACTTGGGATTTGCTCATGTTTATCAGAATTAGGGTTTGCAAATATCGCTATACTGTCTTTGAAGGTATTTCTGCATGTTATGTGGTCTCATATTTTCTCTTGCAAGTTTGTTTTTACTCACAATTGGTGTATAAATAATTGGAGTTTAGGTTTTGCCATCAGTATGTTACTCGTGGCTATGTGATGATTTATGTTAGGTGTCTAAGAAATAAGCCACATGGGTTTCTGAGAGAGCAGGAAATACTTAGTTATGTCTGGACTGAGGAAAATTAAAGAAGTTTTTTGCCCCTCTTATCATTTGTTGCCTGAGGTAGGGAGAAGGTAGGTGTTGAAATTTTGCTTTTGCTCCTCAAATTGTATGTGCAGCAGCAGCAGATGTGTTGTTCCACCAGAGAAGACTGGGAGCAGTAGTCATCATCTGGACTAAAAGTTTCCTAACCTCACTGGGCTTGTTGCTCTGCTGATGGCTGATTTACACTTAATTCGTAATTTACCTGTAAGGGCTCCGTGCTGACGCCGCCTGGAGTGAAGGAGGATTTCATCTTCCCTGGGGTAGATCTGTTTTCAGCATGCAGGTTATTGTAGTAAATCAAAACAACAGTAAGAACAAAACCTGCCTAAAACTTTCTCCTGACAAAATAAGGCATCAAATAGAAACAAATATTTCTTTGAGATCTGAGTCTTAGCACTGAGATGAGGAAGTTGTGTTTATGGTTGAAAGAGATGAGATGTGTTCAGATTTTAAGTTGCCATGCAACAACCAGAATGGTGACTTTATTGCTGCTCGACAGTGATACAAGTGTCGACTTTGTCTTGCAGATTTGTGCCAGGCCTTTCACAGTGTTTCGCTGGTGCCCTGGTGTTCGTATGCGTTTCAAGAAAACAGAAGTATGCCAGACGTGCAGCAAGCTGAAGAACGTTTGTCAGACCTGCCTGCTTGACCTGGAATATGGTGTGTAGCAAAACATGTGAACTAAGAGAAGCTGCCACTTGCCTCTGAAATGAAAAGTGGTGAAAAGTCTTTAAGTGCGTGCGTGTAATTGGCACAGTTGTCTCTGTTCAGTCTTCCAGAAGATCTAGTCTTTGTGATGATGCATCTTCTGAGGTTCAGGGGCAGTTTGGTATTCCTGAGCAGTAGAGGAGTTAACTCTGGCTGATGCAGTTTGCAGTAACTACTGCTCTTTCAGCTTGTGCTTCATGTGAAAAAATTGCGGATTTGTTTGTTTGTTTGATTCTAGGTTTGCCTATTCAAGTCCGGGATGCAGGACTTTCCCTTAAGGATGAAATGCCAAAATCTGATGTCAATAAGGAGTACTACACCCAGAACATGGAACGAGAGGTGGGAAAGCAGGATTATAATCACACTTTGTGCATATATGGGGGCGGAAAGGGGACAGATTGACTTTTATGGAAAGGAATGACTCAGCTCATCATAAAATCATTTGCTTGCTCTGAATCTGTGCATTAGTTTCCAATGGTGATAAAAATCTCATCATTTTCCTTTTAACGACTCTTTAGATAGCCAATTCTGATGGCACTAGACCAGTTGGTGCACTAGGAAAAGCTACTTCTACCAGTGACATGCTGCTGAAGCTGGCTCGGACCACGCCTTACTACAAACGTAACCGTCCTCACATCTGTTCCTTCTGGGTAAAAGGAGAATGCAAGAGAGGAGAAGAGTGTCCTTACAGGTACAGATGCAGCCGAAACATTTAATCTCTTCGCCATGGTCAGACACAGCTCCCCTGAGGGCTGGGAGAGCAGGAAATGCTCCAGTAGCCAGGAGAGTCAATGCTGTGGTTGGGGTCAGCGTGAAGCTTGCCTTCAGTTGGCATACAGCCACTGTGAATGAATCTTTGTTGTGGCAAGTTCCTTTGTGACAAATTAGCTGCATGGCCTTATAGTGTTTTGCTGAAGCAATGACTGCAGCTCTTCTCTTGTATAGTTCATTTTTTCCTTTGGTGGCGTCAGCCCCCTCAATCAGAGATCTTTGTATTTGAACAAGAGGCCATTTGAAATCCAGCTCTTGTATTTTGTAGTGCTGGATGCTGAGCTATCAGAAATGCCATTCACTTAGAACTTGAGGCAGTCCTGGCTGCAATTTAAATCCTCCAGGCTTTTCTTTTTTTCCATTTTGGCATGTTTAAGTAAACAGAGTTAAGCATATAAGCGACCAGAGCTCTTCAGAGGGGCCTGCAGCAGTTATAGGCATTTTAATCTGATGCAGCTGTGACTGGTGTTATGAAATACTTTATTTGCTGAACTTTAGACATGAGAAACCTACAGATCCGGATGATCCTCTGGCTGATCAGAACATCAAAGATCGTTACTATGGAATTAATGATCCTGTGGCTGATAAACTTCTGAAACGAGCATCAACCATGCCTCGTCTGGACCCCCCTGATGACAAGACTATTACTACACTGTATGTTGGAGGGCTTGGAGATACTATTACTGAATCGGATCTCAGGTGTGTTGGTGAATTTATATCATCCTTGTCTTTTTATGGAATACTTTTATTACTGCCCGTACTTAAAGGGAGGAAATCTTTCTTGTAAGGAAAAAAATGTATCTGGTTTTCCCGAGTGGGGAACAGGTTGGTGGGCAAGTGCAGAGGAGTGCCAGCTTGTTGGAGAACAGATAGACCATCACGTTTCAAACATTTTGATTAAAATTTCTCTCTTTAAGGATGAGTCATCCTTACAACAAAGTCCCACAGCCTCCCTCTAGCTAGCTGCTGGAAAAGCTGCTGCAGAGTTTTTATTGCTCCATAATTGCACAGAGGGGCAAGAGACTTGATTTCTAATGGTTAGTCTGAAGTGGTCATGGGAAAAAGAGAGGATCTGAGCATATATATTTCTGCGCATAATGAGAATCCTACTCTGCTGTGTATCCCGTGACCTGCAGGAGTGGATTTTCATAACCATTTTATTCCCCCACAGAAATCACTTCTACCAGTTTGGGGAGATCAGGACAATAACTGTAGTGCAGAGGCAGCAATGTGCTTTCATCCAGTTCGCCACCCGGCAGGCTGCAGAAGTGGCTGCTGAGAAATCCTTCAACAAACTCATTGTCAATGGTCGCAGGCTGAACGTCAAATGGGGAAGGTGAGTGCAGGGGTGGGACATTGCCACAAAGTTCTTCACGCAGTTTATGCAGTCTTGATGAGCAGGATTGGATATTAAGCTGAAGTAGATACTGAGTTGGTAAATATTTGGGGTCCTGTTACATTTTGATTTTATTTCAGCAGTGGGATCTGGTTTGGAGTTTACATAAACTGCACAAAATATGTACAGGGTTTCCTGTTTGAGGATTGTGAATGAGTTTCTGTAGTTCTGCTTCTAATCCAGATATCATAAACACTACATGCTTTGTACCAGCTGTCTCTGATATTCTGTGAACTTCTCATCTTCAGCCTAGAGCAGTGGATCTACACTAGCTAACATGAAACTCTTGTGATATGAATATTTGCTTATCCTGCCTTTTCTCATCCTTGTCCTAAAACATTTGCCTGGTTTTTAGGTCTCAGGCAGCAAGAGGAAAAGAAAAGGACAAGGAAGGTACTACAGAATCTGGGATAAAGCTGGAGCCAGTTCCAGGACTTCCCGGAGGTGAGGGATTTGTTTTCATCTCTGAAACACTTAAATGCTGACCTGCTTCCATGAGGGAGGCTGGTGTTAAATCCTTGACAGCAACAACAGAGTTCAGGATAGTAGAGGCACTGGTGAGCCCACAGCAGGCAGTTACAGTAGGTTTTCAGCAAATCCAACTAGTATGGGAGATGAGCTTTGGAAGCAAATTTTTGATGTAAAGTGTTCTTTTATGTGATGAGTGAAAAGTTAAAGCTAAATTCCAGTTGCTTAGGTCCAGCATGCTGGCAACCTCTGCTTTCTAAGGCTTGGTTAATGTTTCCTTAATCCACTAAGTGTTGTATAATGGAAAAAAATCAAAGCTGGTTTTGGTGAAGAAAAACGGTGACTGTTACGAAGCTTCTTACTCTGGTTCAGATATCCTATAGTACCAGCAGTTTGCTCTGGTAGAAGAACTGATTGTGCCTCATGTCTGAGGGCAGATACTCTGTGTATCTTGACTGCGAGATTTTCTATAACCACACTTTGTTTTCTGCAGCTCTTCCACCTCCTCCAGCTGCAGAAGAGGAGGCTTCTGCAAATTACTTTAACCTACCTCCGAGTGGCCCTCCAGCCGTGGTTAACATTGCCTTGCCACCTCCTCCTGGCATTGCTCCGCCACCACCTCCAGGTAATTGTGATTCCCCTTCAAAGGGGACGTTTGACTTGGTGTCAGACTATTTAGTACTCTCTGCTCGGCTGCACTGTAGCACTGATGCATGCCCTGAGTTGATTTTCCTCATCCCTAATCCTACAGTGTAAACAGATGATCTAAAAGGAGCTGTCAGCACAGTTTAATTAAACCGAGCTGCCTGTTGCAGTATGTATTCACTTGCAAATTCCCTGGCATGTCAGAGGTCCCTGTTACTGGTACCGAGACATACTCGGTGCTTTTGCTGGCTGTGCAAATGCCACATTAACGTGAACTTCAAAGGGTGATTTTGCAGCTGGCGGAACGCCAGCCTGTGTTTGGCCGTGTGTATATATATCCATCCGGCGACCCCTTTTTTATGGGATGTCAGACTCGTGGATGTGTTTGCTTTGCTCCACGGTTGAGTAGAAAGTGTTTGGATTGGCATTACAGACACTGTCCAGTGACCCACCAGCTTTTATCTGAAGAGTAAAGATGTGTGCTGAGTAAGGATTGCCCCTAGTTGTGCTGGAGAGAGAGAGTAAAGAGTTTGGAGATTTGAGGAATTGTGGGAGAGATGCATCTTTTTAAGGCACAGCTGCAAGCGGGCTGTTTTCTGTCAGTAGTTTCAAACAGTTGTACAACTGTGTTGGTTCTGTTGCTTTGTCTGAACCTGACAACTTTGTTTCTGCAGGTTTTGGACCACACATGTTCCACGCCATGGGGCCCCCGCCTCCATTCATGAGAGCCCCAGGCCCCATTCACTATCCATCTCAGGATCCCCAGAGGATGGGGGCCCACGCAGGGAAGCACAGCAGCCCCTAACGCGTCACGCTGCCCTCATCGTTTAAGTAAATACTATTTTCTAGTTACCATGGTAGCACCATATGTCGGGCTGTGGGTGAGCTACAAAAGCTGTATTTCCCTGCTTGCAGACACCGGGCACACTGAGCTCCGTGTCTCCACTAGCTAGTCAGATCATTGACACATCCCAGATCTTTCATTTAGTGTTGAGGGGTGGGGAGGGGAGGGGATTTGGGGCAGACAGAAGGGCTGTCAGGCGTCTGTGGATCAGGTGTACCGGAATTACAGTGCGATCCATGTATCCCATTGGCACTTTCTAGAATAAACTTCTGGGAGAGCAAAACCAAGCCCATTTGATATCCTCAGTCTGAACAGCATTGACTGTTTTGATGTAACCAGAGACTTTTCTTCTGTTGGGTAACTAATGACTTATTATTCTAATGAGATATTAAACCAGGACTGAACTGAAAAACAAGCCTATCAGGCATGCCAAATCCATGACTTTGCTTTACTATTGGCACAGAATTTTCATCTCTCCTTTTTCCTGACATCTTGCTTTGAAAAAAACAGACAAAAACCCCAAGCTGTTCTGATACTCCACTTCTAATCCTGTGCATCCTGAGCCAGATAAGGGTTGAGTCATGGCGGCTGCCCCGGGTGCTGTGATGTGGCAGGTTAGAAGTTGCCCCTTTTAGCCTGGTGACAGCCCCCTTGGTGGCCCCATGGCTGGGTTTGCGTTGCTGGCAGCTGTGAGGGAGAACGTGGCATGGGGCAGCTGCAAGCTTGTCCAGGGTATGTTTGAAGAACGATTGTGGCTTTGGAGGCCTGTGGATACAGTCTTCTCTTAAACCGTGACTTGGATTCCACTTCATCCTGCTCTGAAAAGACACAATCCTTTTCTTTCTGCTCTAGCTAGAGTGTTTGTCCAGGAGAACTGTGGCCTGCATGGAGCCTGCTGTTGATTAAGGTGTATGTACAAATGGCTGGAGGATTTTAAATTTATCTGTATGTCATCTGCTTTCACGTAATGGATCTGTGGACATCTTTCTGTGAAGCAAAACATGATGGGACCTGCTCTGAAGCCTCATTTGCTTGTTTTAAAAAAAAATACATTAAAATATTTGGATTTTTCAACACTTTGCTTAGACTCTGCTTCCTGGAGGTTGGTGTTTGAGGTCTCTGGTTTTTATTTAGCTGCTGCTAAAGCCAAGATACAGAGTGTGCAGTGGCAGTGGGCCCACTTGTAGTTTTCTGTGTTGTCCTGTACTATGTCACCGTGTACCCTGTTAAGCTATGGGAGGTGACATAGCATGTGTGGCACCAGGGGCATGGCTGGCAATGGAGGTGGCTTTCTCTGGAGGAAGCTCGGCTTTGGGTGCAGGGCATTAGTTCTCACCAGGGAAGAGCCATCCCCCACTGCTCTGGCCCCATATCTCTGTAGTCCGGGCCCGTGAGGGCTGTGCAGACAGATCTTGGACACAAACGAGCTTCACGTTATCACAATTTATTTACAGCCAATCCCCAGGGGGTACATGTGTTCTTCAGCTGATGGAGAAAGAAGAGATGGGTTGGGAACGGGACAGCGGTTGAGCATCATCAGTTTTTAATGTTGAAGGATCAGACCTTTTTTATTTCCATTTGTTTGTCCCCTTCTGTTTCTGTGGGAAGAACAGAACCATGGGAAGTGTGGTGTGGCAGCAGAATCCCTGTGTGGGATTTGCTCTGCACATCTGTCAGCACAGCAATTGCGAATACTTTTGAGAAGTGATACAGCTGTTAATTGGATTTCTACCACAAATTTACTTGCCTGGTTTATTCACAGTTGTGGAAAAGTTATCCTGATGCTCCTCCTGCTTTTACAAGATTAAATAAGGGTAACCTTAAGAGGCTGACAGAAGCTGTTGTGGAAGTGATGAAGTTAGAGATTTCTGGGGTTTCGAGCTGTTCTGATGACTCCTACAGACTGCTGTTAACGCATGCCCCACCTGCAGTTCAATACTTGCTGCTGCTTTTTGCATTCACAGAGAAGCCTGTGATCGCTCTGGTGTCATGGCTGTGCTGCTTTTCCTTCCCACTGATGCAGAAGTTGCTGCAAGACCCCGGCAATAACTTCATAGAGCTGCAATTCTGCAGCACAGCTGGTCCAGGCAGGGCTAGATTCTTATTGACTGACTATATGAAACAAATCTGGTGTAAGTCAATCAGAGTGCTCAGGTGTTTACACAAGGCATGCAAATAGCAGTAGGAAGGGGAAAATATCAGCTGCCAGGTGCTAGCTGGTAGCTCGTGGAAAGCAAGGCACAAGTTTCCAACTCCCAGTGTTCCTCTTCCATATATCCTGGCTGTGCTGTGTTGGTAAACGGGCAGATTCCTAGTTCTTCATTTGTTTTTGTTGTCCAGCCAAGCCCAAGATAAGTGCTTTTAACATGCCAGTGCCTCCAGTAACGTGTTTTGCTGCTGCTCTTCAATTATCGCCTCCTCTCACTGTCCTGCCTGGAATGACAGATGTAAAGTTGTCCTGAAGATGGAATTTCTCTGGACGGGCGAGCAGCTGTTAGAGCAGGTTTTGTGTGTCAGTCAAGAAGCAGCAAGTCAGCTCGGTGCGTTGCAGCTGGTGGTCCTGCCATTTTCCACAAGGCAGAGAAGAGGACAGGCTGTACAGGGTATTTGTATGGGAGCTTACAGGGATCTGTTTGCATTATCAATAAGGACTTGGCTGGTTTGCTTTGCTCTAAATGCCCTTGAGACAATGGCTGGTACGAGGGAATTCAAAATGGTCCCAGTCTTGAGCTTGTTCAAATCCCTTTGAAGAGGATGACAAACTGAGACCACTAGCTTAGTTTTCCTGAAGAGCATTTACTCCCCTCTCCCCTACTGTGCAAAGTATGAGCGAGAAAAGCAGCCGTGGCGATGGGGAAGGGAGCGCGCGTCCTACAGCTCATCGCTCTCTGGGAGGATCCGCACCCAACCTTGCGCCACTCTGTTGAAGTTGGGTCTGCAGGCAATCACCTCCAGAACGCTCAGGTTATCCAGCTCCACGGTAGGCGCAGAGTACAGGTCGCTGACCACTGTTTTGTCAAACGGGGTGGGATTCCTGTGACACGAGAAAAAAACAGACACTGCGTATCATGAGGGAGGTCCTGTGTGTGTTGTAAATGTGATAGGAAAAAGCACATCTGGATTTGCTGACTCCATGCCCAGCAGCAACCTAGCAATGCCTGCAGCAACGCTCCTCTTCCTCCCCAGGATGCTGTTAGAGCCTCTGCTGGCCCAGCAAGGAGCTCCTCTTGTACAGAGCCAAGAGCCAACCACTGCTCAAGCTTTGGCAGACCTGGAATGTGGGTTTTGGTGCCTGAGTGCTGGTGGCTGTGCAGGAGAGGGTAGAGAGTGGTGTGACTTTTATCATAGTCTTTTGCAATGGGCTCTACCACCAACAACAGAGCTGTGCTGTGCCTGAATGAGGTTAGGCTAAAAGAGCAGCTGGTGGTGACAAATCCCCTGGTCTTTAGGAAGTGGCTCGTCTGCAGGGAGTATGTTCTGCAGAGGGCTGAGCTGCCAGTGCTGCCTCCTGACTGCTCCAGCACATGTGCAGGAAAAAGGTCTTTCTCTTGGCCCTGGCTCAGTCTGCCTTTTGGAAGAGCTTCTCTTGGGCTGTGACTAACAGGAGGAGCTGGCGGGTGGGGTAAGAGCTGTCATCCCTTTGTGGAGAAATGTGGAAAGGCAGCAGGGAAGAGAGTGCCAGCCCCCCAAAAGCCACGAATGTTGGTTTTGGAGTAGCGTATGGAGGCTGAGTTATCAATGAGGCATAGCTGGGAGTGTTTGCTTTGGTAAGCGCTGCTCGAACATGAATAACGTGGCACTGTTTTGCAACAGAGGAAAAATAAGGGGGGAAAGGTAAATGAGAGGGGTTTGTTCCAGAAAACTCACTTCTGGGAAAAGACTGCTTTTCAAAGCTTGTTTTTCACTCTCTGGAGGCAGCGTGCCTTAGCAAGGTGGCCAAAGGTCTGTGAATCACAGCCTGAACATTTAAAATTGGGAGTAAATTGGTCTGCCTTAATGCCGTCGCTGTTGAGATGGTGGACTTGCCCTCTGCCCCATGTGAGTTGTGCTGGGATTCCCCTAGCTTTAGGCTGTCTTGTTCTGAAAACCTTTGGTTTTCTGCAGTTCGGTATTTGATGAACTGAGAAGTGATTTGAAAGCCAACAGCTTGGAAGATCATGAAAAGCCCAGTTAAAAGCAGATTGGGTCTCTGAATCTTTGTGCCTCAGTGAAGAATTAGAGGAGGTGTGGAGAGGCTTGGTGTTAAATTAGCATCAGTCTGTATTAAATAACAGTTCAAGGCTTTAAATAGAAAAGCAGTATGTGAGGGGGGAGAAATGGTACGGGGTAAAGCATTATTCAGAAACATGCCCTTGCTTCGGTCCCTGTCTGTAAATAAATACTGAGGCAGGAACACAGCTCAATGTTTGAAGAAAAGGGCCAGACGTCTGCAGCAGCTCCTTGTCCTCCTACGGCAGCTCCTCTGATGTTACTGCTCCAGGAGAGTTTGCGATGGCTGAGTAACTGGGAAGGAGTCCCTGAGGGAAGAGCTAATGCAGCCCTTCTGCTTCCCCACTCTTGCCTATGAGTCCTTGTCCATGCTGTTTACCCCATCACCTCCTCTTTCTCTCTCAGCCTCATTCCAGTGCAAACCAGTGCGCTGCCACGCTTTCTGGTGTGGGAAGGGAAACACTGGGGGATGATCCCTGCAATGATGTTCAGCTTAAAAGTGCAGTTCTCATTATTCTACGTTGGCCTCTGGTGCTCTGCTACCATTGGCTCTCCAACTTCTGAATCCGAATCCCCACCAAGCAACTTCACAGAAAGGAGATTTTCCTTGGTGGTCTCTGCTCCCAGCCTTGACCCCAGTGTAATCTGGAGATGCGCAGGAGTTGCAGGGTGTGGAGTTTGCCAAGCTGAACCACCCTAAATGAGCTTGGAGACTTCCAATCTCAAGCAGGTGTTAGGAAGGAATCTGGTGATCTCTTAGCACCTTGTGGGAAGATTAACCTTATACCCCCACCAGTTCCAGCAGCTGCTTGGATACCTTAAGGAAATTAGGAGAGAGACTTGGCAGTGTTTGTGCCATTCCTCCACCCAGCCCAGAGCTGAGCCCAGCTGGGAACAGCAGTGATTCCTTCTCCAAGAGCACATGCATGAGAATAAGTCCTCCCAGATTTCACCCCTGAGGCTACCCAGTATGATCAATCTCTTAAGGCTGCACAAGGTTGGCCATGGAGCTGAGAGGAGATGTGGGGAGCTGCTGGAGGCAGGGACCTCTGCAGAGGAGCCAAATAGGTGCTCCTGACCAGGCAAAGAACAACCTGAGCCCTTGCTGCTCCCCTGTGGTGTATGAGGAGAGCATGGGCCATTGTATTTCCCTGGCATGGTAGGTGCCTCTTGAGGCTGAAGGGGTGGTAGGACAGGTTGGCAGTGTCTGTTCCTTGGGCAGCATTACCTGTTGAAGCTCCTGAAGTCCCATGGAAAGGGTCTCAAGGGCAGCTGGTTCTTGCCATGCACAGCATTGTTCTCATTACCCAGGAGCTCCTGCCACGGGGATCGGTAGCCCTTGGGGATGGCAGTGACGTTGAACTTCTCTGGGGGGACTTCTTTGAGTGGGCTCGAGTATCCTGCATGGAGGAGAGACAGCTGGGAGCAGCCCTGCCTTTGCACAGCCTCAGAGGACATGCTGCTGGGAGCAGGATTGAACATCTATAACATAAATATTTATATACAGAAAGACTCTGGGGAGGGTTTTGGGGAGGACCCCTCAGCAAGCAGCAGCTCACTGCCTCCAGCCCTATGTTACCGAGATAACAATGGTGTCAGCTTTGGCGTGGAGGTGGCATTTACCCGGGGCCAGGGCATCAGGATTGAGGATTTTGCTCATCTGCAAAACTTTCTCTGTCTTCTTGGGCACTTCTGGGGGGCCACCCTGGGGTGATGCTGCCACATGGAGCTCAGAGTGATAGTTCTGCTGGCCCTCGGCGTCCTCCTCTGCCTGCAGAGGGGGGAGAGTTAGAGGGGCACAGGGAGCTGTTGAAAGCACCTCAGAGCTTCCTCCACCTACTCACCGTACACTCATTTGCCATTCCCTCCACGTCGCCTTTCTCACTGCGGTGCGAGCCACCTGCCCCGATCCCTGTGTGCTGTGGGAGGCGAGGAGAGGAGTCAGTGGGTTTAGGGGGAGCAGCACCCTTGCTTTTTGGTGAAATCCGAACCTGATACTTGTCCATCTCCACCCCCAGCCCACCAAGCTGTCTCTCCTATCCCTTTGTCTTGGCATAGCAGGCAGCTCCTAACCCCACAAGGAATCACATCCCTGTAAAGGCTGCGAGAGCCAGGGAAAGGCTGTCCTGCTTGGAGTAGGGAGGTGAGCTGCACACCCACCTTCCTGTAGCTGCTGGGATGCTCGAAGATGAAGCGCTGCATCCGCTTCTGGCGCTGCTGGAAGAGCTGGGAGCCGCGGTTGTTCCGCAGGGAGAGTTCCTCGATCATCAGGTCCTGCGGTGTGCTCATCTTCTTGCCCAGGTCCAACTGGGGCACTGAGGAGGCCAAGGGAGAGCACAACCACAGCTGAGGGTGCTGCAGGACTGAGGACACCCGTGCCCGGCACAAGAGCAGTGTGTCCCCTCACCAGGGTCCCTGTCGTGCAGCTCAGCCATGTGCTGACACCGTGAGCTGTGTCAGGGACCAGCATTTCCTCAGTGTAGGGAATTGCTAGGGATTATCTCAGGCCCAGAGGCTCAAATAGCTTCTCCTGCCCCTGTGCACAGACCTTCCAGCTTTCAACATGCAATTGCTGCCCCTTGGGGCTGTAATGCAAAAAGGGACCAAGAAAACAAGCACAGAGACCCTGTGGATCAGGGCCAGTGGCCTTAACCAGAGCTGTGTCTGGCCTCTAGGCAGGGGGGCAGCACTGCCCTTGGGCTGGTGGCACCCCCTGACCACCTTACCTTCTTCAGGTTCTGGTTTCATGATGGTCATCGCCTGCTGCCACACTCCCGGGGCAGCTCTGTGGGATGAGGATGGATCCTGCTCAACTGGAAGAGAGAGGCAGCTCTGGGGTGATGCTGAGTATGGGGATGCATCAGCCCCAGGAGTGCTGTGGGGAGAGGCCAGGCTTTGGCTGAGCATCTTCACAGGTCAGCATCATCCTTGGACTGCTCCCTATTCCCTTCAACGGATACAGGGAAATGTTCAAAACCCCTTATCCCTTGCTTGTCGTCTCTCCTCTCTGTCTTACTGTAGGGCAGAAACTGTCCCCAGCTCTGCCCTTGCTGCAGTGAGCTGATGCCCTGGTGTCCTAAGTCTCCTCGGAGCAGCAGCCCCTGCACGCAACCTGCTAAGTGAGCAGAGCCCCTGGTTGCTGCTCCACCAACACGTCTGCCTTAGCCGAGCTATATTCAGCTGCTGACCTGGAGGGTGCAGGAGCTGCAACTCTGACCCCGCCACGGAGCTGGAGAGCCCAGCCTGCAGCATGACAGGACACGTAGCCGCTGGACTTGCTCCTTCACAGGGAGTCAGCTGGAAACCAGCCCTGGTCCAAGTGCCCCAAGCTGCCCATCCACAGCAGCCCCCTCCCACGTGGCCAGGGTGTTTGGCTCCACAAGCACAAGACTTGGTCCTGTTTGGTGCATCTCATGTCCCTTGGATTGAGCTGATGCTGTGGAGCTTCCCCGCAAGAGCCCTGGAGAGCAGTGGGTCCCTGTGGGGCTGTGACAGCCCAGACCACAGTTCCCTGCCAGCAACGAGCCTGGGACCTGCACACCATCCTTCCCTCGACCTCAATCCAGGCATCTGCTGTGTCCCACGGGAGACCATACCCTGCCCCCTGTGGTGGTGTCCCCACCACTTTGGGGTCATCCCCAAGCTCCATGCACCCATGCACCCACTGACCCCAACGCGAGACATCATCTTCCCTACCTGACCCAGATGTTGGGGACCAAAGATGCTCTCCTGCTGCTCTGGGGAGAAGGCTGAAGCCACGCTGTTGCCACCAGTGCTCAGTGGCCCTGGTGGGCTTCCACAGCACCCGTGGGCTCCCTGCTGCTCACCTCATCCCGTGCTGGGCTCCAGCTCAGGAGCCAAGGTCTGGCCACAGGACAGCAGTTATTTCTGGCTGAGAAAGGGGGCGGAGCAGGGTGACCCTTGGGGACCAGGATACCGGCACCAGGGTGCGGGGCAGAGCTGACCCTTAGACTCATAGACTCATGGAATCATAGAATCACTGGATTGGAAAAGACCACTTGGATCATCGAGTCCAACCCTTGAGGATCAGGATGCCATTACCTCAGTATGGAGCAGGGCTGACCCCTGGGGACCAGGATGCCATCACCTGGGTGCAGGGCAGGGCTGACCCTTAAACTCATAGAATCACTGGATTGGAAAAGACCACTTGGATAATCAAATCCAACCCTTGGGGACCAGGATGTCATTATCCTAGTATGGAGCAGGGTGACCCTTGGGGACCAGGATGCCGGCACCTGGACACAGCACAGGTCTGACTCATAGACTCGTAGAATCTTAGAGTAACAAGGTTGGAAAAGTCCTCATGGATCATCGAATCCAACCCTTGGGGATCGAGATGTCATTACCCCAGTACGGAGCAGGGCTGACCCTTGGGGACCAGGATACATCATCCCAGCACAAAGCAGGTGCAGCCCTTGGGAACAGGGATGCTGCCACTCTGGCACAGAGCAGGGCTGAGCCTTGGGGGCATGGATGGTGGCTGTGTGCTGTGTGTGCCCAGGTCACCTTGGGGACAGATGGGAGCCAGGCAGGTCAGGTCAAGTGTGCTAACGGCTGTTTATTTCTGAGCTGAATACACAACTGTGTGGTGCAGGCGGGTGTTGGTGAGCGAGGGGGGCTGTGGGACAGGGAACCCTAGGGGACCGGGCTGGGCTGGCTCTGGCAGTGCGTCACGGGGAAAGGGAAGGGGTGGCAGGGGCTCCCTGAACCCTGACCCCATAATGCATCCTCCTCTCATTGCTGGTCTTACCAGCACCAAACCTGCATCCCCTGGGCTGCGGTCGCTGCCACGGCATCTCCTGGCCTCCAACCAACTCCCATTCATCTGCGGGTGAGGACGAGGACTTCAGGGACCCATTATCCTCCTATGCGCCCACTGCTTTCCCCACATAACTGTGTCCATCCCTCCTCTCCTCATCACCCCCAGAGCCTCCCCCGAACACTGCTGCCCTCAGGGTGGGGTGTCTTGCAGGGCATTAGCCCTGTGCAGCTCCCCATGGGGACACTAGTCTGTCCCCAAGACACTCAGCACTGCCTCCTGCACCAACACCTCCTTCAAACCTTTTGCAACCTGAACTGCTACCTTCACCCCCCACCTCCTGCCTGCGGTGGATGCCCCAGTACCCGCTAGTCCGCTCCTGCCCTCCATCCTGGGGGCAATGGGGCAGGGTGAGCCTGGGGACAGGGACAGGGTTTGGGATGGGGCTGTCCCTCTCTTCACCTGGGTGAAGGAGGGCACCTGTAAACAGTCCCCTTGACATGGCAATAAATAACTTCGGCTTTTTGGTTTTGGTTTTTTTTTTTTTTGGTCACCGGGGAAGAATTTGGGGGAATTTCTTTAAGAAGGGATCAAAAGAAGGAAAAAAAAAAAAAGCCATGAAGAATGGGGATGGGAGGGGCTGGAATTAAAAATAAACTTGTCCTCATCAAAATCTGGTTTCAATTGAAACCAGCCAGATCTGGAGGCTGAAAGAGGGTGGGAGAGGGTCATTGGCCATGACACCCACTCAGTGCTGCCCACCCCGGTGAACCCACAGGCAGGAGCACTGATCTTGCCACCTGGGGAAGCAGAGCTGAGGGTGCTGGGCTCCGTGTCACCCAGCACTGGGGACAGGGGGCTCGCAGAGGACCCCCGAGTTCATCTGCATCCCCTCCCAGTGAGTCAGGAGCTGCAGAGGGAGGGGGGAATGCTGGAGGCTGGCTCCCCCCCACTGCTGCTGACCAGGCAGCTGCCCAAAAGGTTAGGGTGGTAAAAATAGAGTGAGGCCATGGGATGGTGGAGAGGCAGGAGGCACCTGACCCCACCAGCACGCCAAGGGGCCACAGCAGCTCCACCAGGGAGCGGAGAAGCTGGATTTTGGGAACCACAGCCCAGGGGTTGGGGTGTTCCTGCTTGGGGAGTCAACGGGTGGCATCACCCAGGCTGGCAGGGCTGGGGAGAGGGTGGCCTGGCTGGTCTAGGAGGTGCAGGGGTACCCCGAGGGCAGCCCCCCCGGCTTCATCCGCAGGCTGCCGGCCCAGCCCCGCGGGCAGAGGTTGAAGCTGTGGATGCCTGGGCTCTTGGCCCCTGAGTCTTCGGAGTCGAGGGAGACGTCCGAGTCCGTCGGGGACCGGGAGGTGCAGCGCTTGGCCGAGGCTCGCTTGCCCACCACGGGGGATGGCAGGGGGCTCTTGGGGGTGGGGGACAGCCCGGAGACAGGGCAGGAGGACAGGGTGGGTGGCAGCAGAAGCTGGCGACCTTCTGCCCAGGTGGCTCGGAGCATCCCGGGGGAGGCACAAAGTCGGGTGCCGTCAGCCCGGGGTGAGCGCAGGGGGCTCTTGTGGGTGGGCGAGGGGCTCCCCAGCACGCTGCTGGCAGCCTGCGGTGCCAGGGCTCTGGAGCCCTCCGGCCGTGCCAGCCGCGGGGACTGGGGCAGACTGGGGGGGCTGGCGGGGATGGGGGTGAACGGCCGGGACCCCTCCAGCCCCACAGCTTTGGGAGAGGAGCTTTTCCTCCGGGCAGCGTTGATGATGTTCCTGGCGAGCCGCGCTTGCATCTGACGGCTGGCTCGGGGGTCAGCGTCCTGCCGCAACGGGGACAGGGACCTCTCGCTCCATGGAGGGGACACAGGGGGTCCCTCATCCAGCTCGAGCACCGAGGCCGGGCTGGCCCAGCCGTCCAGGCTGCCCGGGCGCCTCGCCAGTCGCGGTGTCCAGGTGGGGGAGGCGGGCAGGGAGGATCGACGATCCTGGAGGGGACAGAGAGCGGGTTAGTGCCACACAACTCAGGGGAATGAAGGGGGCAGAGCAGAGAGTTGGGGCAGGGTTGGTTCTGTGGCCAGCTTGGTGCTGGCTCAGCCCCATGGGAACTAGAGATGATAGAATCATAGAAACACCAGGTTGGAAAAGACCCACCAGATCACCCAGTCCAACCATTCTTACCAAATGCCAAACCATGTCCCCACAGCACCANTCTTCTCCAGGCTAAACAACCCCAGCTCCCTCAGCCACTCCTCTTATTCTCCAGCCCCTTCCCCAGTTTTGTTGCTCTTCTCTGGACTCGCTCGGGAGCCCCAACATCCTTCTTGTGACGAGGGGCCCAGAACTGAACACAGGATTTGAGGAGTGGTCTCACATGCCTCCATGTGTGTTGCACACCCAACAAGGGCTTCCTAAAAATGCCTTTGCCTCTGTGCCCCCTCAGCAGGTGAGGTGGTCAGGGCAAGCTGAGCCTGCAATTAATCATCCTTGGCTAAAATACAACCAAGGACATCTCACTGCCTGCAGCTCCACCCAGCCTCCCTCCAGGTGATGAATGGAGTCCTCCCTGTGCCGCCCTGGGGACCCATCGGCAGGCAGCTGCTCCCAGCCAGCAGGAAAGAGAAGAGCCCAGTCTGACAGTATAGAGAGTGTATTCAGAGAGAAAAGAGAAAAAGAAAATAACACAGGAGAAGTAAAAGCACAGTCGAAAGGCAACTCATTACCGCAGGGAGCACAGCCGGAGCAAAGGCCAGGTGGAGGCACGTCTGGAGCACAAGCAAGGGGCTGAGCATCACCCAGCAGCCCTGGCACAGCCCTCACTCCCATGCCGAGCAGTGCCACCCAACCCCAGCTCCGGCCCCGAGCACTGGGCAGGACGGGGATCCTGCAGCGTCCCCAGCACCGTGGGGCTCTGCCGATCCCCCAGGGATGTGTCTCTCCTCTGTGGCACAGAAGCAAATGAGGACAGATCCTGAAGGAACAGCAAAAAGAGACAGGAGCAGGCACAGTGCGGCAGAAAGGCTGTGTGTCCCCTTGGGGTTTGCTTTGGTAGGAGCCGATAGGAGCCAGCGAGACAGAAGGGCTGCAGGTGAGCAGGCAGAGCCGGCAGCTGCCGCCTGTGAGAGCTGGAAAGGCGAGGAAAGGACAGAGCCACAGGTGCGAAGCTCCATACAGTTTCCAGGTGAGAGAAGAGAGAAAATGCTGGCGGTCCCATGGGATGGTCACGCTCCTGTCAGTTCTTTGGGATCCCATGTGCCCTCTGCTCCCGACTCCTGCTGCCTCCCTGGGGCCCTTTGGCTCCCATTGCATCTATTTATCTTTCTTCTGCCTCCCTCCCCCATTTTTTGTGCTTGGTTTGGCTTTTGGCACATCCATGAGCAGTTAGGGAGGACTCAGTGGGGCTGGGGGAAGCCTAAAACCCCAGTGTTTTTCTCTCCACCACTGCTACTTGTAGTAAAAAGAAGGTTTCCACACCTGTGGCTCGATGCCAGCATTCCTGGTGGAGTAGGAGGGCCGGGGTGCCTGGAAGCCCCCCTTGGCTCGGGGCGGCAGCAGGCGGCACGGGGAGGCCAGCAGCACCTCATTGGGGGCTCCGGGACTGGCACGGCTGCCGTGAGTCAGGGGCAGAGCCGCAGTGGTGCTGGAGACAGGGCTGGAGGTGCTTTGGCCAGCACTGGGCACCACAGGGGGATGCCAAACGGGAGAAGGAGGCAATGGAGAGGTCGGGCAGGAGGTTTGCTGGGGATAGGAGTAGGCATCAGGAAGGGAGGGTCTGGGTGGAGGCACCTCTTGGGGTGTGGACCTCGCTGGCCCCTTGGATGGGGAGAGGATGAAGAGCGAAGATTGGAGCTGGTAGGGCTGGTGCTTGGAGATCTCCAGCTCCTTGCGGGAGACCTCATTCTCCATCAGGTTGCCACCATACAGAGAGGCTGGAGGGGTTTTGGAGGGCCTCGAAGGACTCTTGGGTGGGTGCCTGGAGACCATGGGTGACAGGCAAGCATTGGCATCGTACTTCCAGGAAGGAGGTAGGGACATGGTGGGTGATGGGGACCGCAGCAGCTCGGGCTGGGAGGGGGCCTCGATGACGAACTTCTCCATCCTGGACTGCCGGCGGGCAAAGAGCTCGGCCCCCCGCCCTCTTGCTTCGCTGAGGTTGTGGCTGGGCTGAGGCTTTGGCTTGGGCTGGATAGTAGGAGATTTGAGGCAGGAGGACCATGCTGGAGCATCATTGGCTGGTGGCAGGTGCTGCCCAGCCCTGGCGGTGCTGTTGGGGACAAAGTTAGCGGCTTCAGCCCCAAGGGCGAAGGGCTCGTCCTCAGCACCAGGCTCCCCCTGCTCTTTCTGCTTCTTGATGTTGTCCGCACTCTGGACCAGGTCCAGAAGATCAGGGTTAGGGCCCAGCTTCGGTTTCTCAACAAAAGTGAACATGGACTTTTTGCCAGCTCTTCGAGCAGCCGACTCCTCCAGGATCCCCGTTTTGGGCAGGGGGTTCGGTCCGCTCACCCCGTAGCTCAGGGCAGGACCTGGCAGCATCTTCTGATCGTGGGGAGGGTACAGAGCCGAGTAGGCGGGGGGCGAGCGGACACGGGTGAGCGGCGGGGGGCTGCTCAGGGTCTCCGCATAGGTGGGTGGTGGGGGCAGCTCAGCAGCAGGAGGTCCCTCCGTCGGCTGGCTGCTGGTGGGGGATGCCTGAGTGCCAAAGGGTCTGGCTGTTCGGTTCTTCACAGGTTTTGGCTTGGCCAGGGTGAGATGAACCTCATAGTACTGCCGGCCCTGCACCCCGTTCTGCTGGCTGGCTGGGGATGCTGCTCCCGTGGTGGTCCCCACTGGCACTTCGGGTGCCTTGCCAGGTGCTTCGCTGGGCACATTGTTCTTCCTCTCCTCAGGGCTCAGCAGTGTGGTGAGAGACACTGCATTCGGCCCCACAGGGGCTCCTACATCCCCAAGCCCCCCTACCCTGTTCTCCATCCCGCTGGCTGCCTGCTCCTGCACGCCATTGCTGGTGGCCGACGTCATGTTCTCCTTCAGGTAAGTGCTAAGTGGGAGCTGTTGGGTTTCGGCAGGTGGCTCCTGGCATGGGGAGGCATTCATCTGCAGCCCTTCTCCTGCGGCACCGTGGTGGTCGGGCTCTGGCTGCGTCCCCTGCCCGTCGTCCTTCTCCATGGCTGCAGGGCGAGGCTGGGACGTGGGGCTCAGTGCCAGCCCCTCGCCATGCCCAGCCTCAGCGAGCCTGTCGACACGCTGCTTGCGGCGGTTGAAGAGTAGGACGCCCTTGGAGCTGGGGCCAGGGGCCGTGGTGAGCTGCGCCGCAATTCTCCGGCTCTGTGCCTTTGCCTCCTTCAGGTCCTTCTCAGAGAGGCTGGCGCTGCGGGACAGACCTGGACAGAGGAGACAGAGGGGTTCAGAGGGCTTAGCAAAGATGTGGGACCCCAGCCTTCCCTGCCCAGGAGACGTAGCCCTTCCTCCAAGCATCCCCTGGCATCCCAGCTGCAGGTGGGAGGCAGGAGGGATCACACAGAATCACACAATCACCAGGTTGGAAAAGACCCACTGGATTATCAAGTCTAACCATTCCCATCAATCACTAAACCATGTCCCTCAGCACCTCGTCCACCTTAAACACCTCCAGGGAAGGTGACTCCACCTCCTCCCTGGGCAGCCTGTTCCAGTGCCCAATGACCCTTTCCCTGAAAAATATTTTCCTAACGTTCAGCCTAAACCTCCCCTGGTGGAGCTTGAGGCCATTCCCTCTCGTCCTGTCACCTGTCACTTGGGAGAAGAGGCCAGCACCCTCCTCTCCGCAACCTCCTTTCAGGTAGTTGTAGAGAGCAATGAGGTCTCCCTTGGATGCTCTGGGGCTGGGGTACATGAGGGGACATTGCAGTCCAGGGGTGATGGGGACCCACTGAGACGCTGAGCTGCTGCTCTGCACAACAGCCGGCAAAGCCCAGGTGACACCAAAGGCCACTCGGGATCTTTCCTCCCAGCCCACCCTTTTCAGCTGGGCTCTGCACCCCCACCGAGGTGACCTTATGGGAAAGGAATTTCTCCGAGGGCTTCAGCAGGTCTCAAGTTGCATCTCACATGGTTTTGGCCTCTGGCTCAAACAGGCAACAGCCAGGGAGGGGGCATCAGCATATCCCCCTAGCCCCTCACCCCAAATCCCAGCTCTCTCAGCCCTGGGCAGGCAGGAAAGCGTCACTGGGAAGATGCCAGCCCTCCACAAGCTCATGGCAAGGCTGAAGGGCAGCGCTACCTGGGGACTCATTTATGGAGCAACACGAGATGGCAGCAGCCGACAGAAGCTGCACAGATGCCGACCCGCCAGACAGGACACAGCAAAGCACCAACCTCATGCCTTTGGAGCCTACGCAAGTGCTAAAAGCAAAGTGCTAGAAGTCCATCGAAAGCCGTGCAGCAAGTGGTCAGAGCTGGGCTTCTCATATGCTGGCCAAAAGGTCAAGGCACCAGCCCTTCCCAGAGGCCAAAAGGATGTGGAGCTGCCGGGAACGCATTTTCTCAGGGTGAGCAATTTCCTACAAGCTTGCCCTGAAGCACTCGTGGGATGGGCAATGTCCCCAGCCCCACCAAGGCTACTGCTTGAAGGATGTAGAGCATCAGCATCACCTACCCGATGTGCAGCCCCCTCCCCAGCTTGCTGCTGGGATGGCTGTGACTCCGTGTCCCCGCTCCAGCCCCAGCACGGAGGTGGGTGGCCAGAAGCCCCACTCCTCCCGGCGCCGCCAGCGCCTGCTCCCCTTCCCTTCCTTCATGTGTTTCTCATTTTCTTGCCTTCTGTGCTGCTTGGGAGCCTTCCAGGATATTTTCAGCAGTGGCTCAGCCTACCAGCGAGGGAAGGGATGAATGACTAAGCCAAATCCTCACAGTGAGCCCACAATGAAGCAGGAGGGCTGTTGCAAGCTTGGCATCTCCTCTTCCTCACTCTTCATCCCTCCTACCTCCCTCAGCACCCAGCTAGTCCCGGCACCGCCAAAGCACGTGGGATGGTCATGCCTCCCCAGAGGGCAGAGAGAAGGAGGATGAGGATGGATGAAGCCTTCGGGCTGCTTGATGGGAGGTTTTTGGCCAGGAATGGAGGAGAGGAGGCAAGGATGCCAGTGGAAACTCTCCTGGAGACAAGGAGCTCATCCGCAGTGGTGACGCCGGCAGCCAACATCTCCCCCGGTTAGCGCCCGGCATTGTTTAACGCCCCATTTCTATTTGCTTTGGCGGCAGCACAGAGCGGGGCCGCAGTTTCCTCCGGCCAGGCTGGCTGGAGAGCAGCCAGCACCGCAGCTCCCACTCCACAGGGTCACCCTCGCCGCCTTTATCTCCGAAATGGAGGAGAAATACAGCCAAGGAGCTGTTGAGAAACAAGCCACAGGCTCCAGATGTCTGTGAAATTCGTGCTCTGAGCCGAGCATCCCTGCTTCCTCGGAGGCCGAGGCCGCCTAAGAAGCCAAGCTCTCGGCGGAGCCATTTCGCAGCCTCTCACTCTTGCTACTGCCTCTTAACAGCAACTGAGGAGCCTTGGGGGATCTTCTCCATGCTGGAGGGATGACTCAGTTCTTGGCCAGCCCACTCCTCCTTGGACTCACCGCCAGTTATGCTCCCACATAGCCAGGACCAGCACCAGGATTTGTCCCCTGAGATTTTATCCCCACCCTTGCTGCCACCCCAGGCTCAGGCATCTCTCTGGGCCATGGGGGGCTGCAGGGTGGGAGCCCCTCACCTGAAATCCCCTACCTGGCAGCTGCTCCCAGCATCGCCTTGTGGAACCCTATTCCCTAGGCAGCCCCTCTGCCCCTGCCCACCTGTCATTCCCAGGCTGCTCAACCCAAGCCTGCTGGAAAGAAATCCCTCAGGACACTAATGGGAATGGGAGGGGGCAATACTTGCTCTTCACATCCAATTTTTATCACATGGATGGAGAGCACCAAGGCCTCCGGCAGGCCAGAGGAAATTCCAAAGACCAACACTGCACATCGCCCTGCTTGCACAGCCACACAGAGCCCAGGGGATGGACAGACGGACAGACTCCATCTATAGATGACGGATGGGGACCACTTCCCTCTCCTTTCCAGTCTGAGCCATAGGATGCAGTTCCTCAACCTGGTGTGCGAGCCTTTAGCCATGTTCTGTGGCAGCTGGAGTGATTTCCCATCACTCAGGGCAGCTCCTGCATCCCTTGCTTCCCTCCCAGCTGCAGGGAACATCCCTTCATCCTTTCCTGCCATCCCCTGCCAGCCAGGGAGCCTTGGGTGGGCACTGGCTGTGCCTCCCTATGCCCCAGGCAGATGAGAGGGAGTTCAACATGCTGAAAACGTCCAGGTGTTGGGAAGATGAAGGAGGGGCTCGGGGCTGGAGGCAGCCTGAGGGGCATGAGGAGGAGGTGAAAGCAAAACTATGCACAGCTGAGGGCGTTGGGGCTTGTGCAGCACTGGAAACAGGATTCCGCCCCTTAACAGGAGTCCGGTCCAAAATCCAAAGGGTGACTGGCTCTTCTCACACTCTTCCACTCTTCCTTCCTTCCTTCCTTCTCACGGCTCGTCACCACGCTGCCCTTTGGCAAGGAAACGTCTCCCCTCTCCAAATGTCCCAGCTTCTTCCAAGAACAATGAATCCAGCTGAAGCAGCCCTCTCCACTGCAACGTTCCTGCGCTGGGGAGGGTCCCCTGGTCCAGGGATCCCAGGGAAGGAGATGCTCCTTGTGCTCTGCAGAGTCTCTGGACCCCCAACACATGCGAGCAGCCAGCCCCTGAGTGCATAGTGCAATGCACTTCAGCTCCAGCCAGAGGAGCCTCTAGTTTATCTATATACTTATACAGGCACTTGCTCCACACATTTCCTATTGCTCCAGGGGTGACTTCCACCAGCATTCCCCAAGTGCAGGGCTTAACAGCTTCTTACCGAGCCGTCAGTCATTCTTCCCCCAGCACGTATTGTGCTCTCTCCTCCGTAGCAAGGATGACAAGGGTGATGAAAGGCATTTTTGTTGCTCTCCCCTCCTGGCCAGATGGGGAAAAAAATTCCTTCCAGCTCAACTTTCCATACAAAGGATGGGTCCTCCCGCAATGCTGCAGAGCATCTGAAGTTCAGACAGAGTCACTATCTGACCCCCAAATGATGGTGAAGGACGTAACAGATCCTGCTTGTGGCCTGCCCTCCTCTGACCTGGACTCCAAGAGCTGGAATGAGATGAGGGTCTGTCCCCACACTGTAGGCAGAGGAGATATCCCAGGGTTCTCTAAACCAAGAGATTCAGTGGAAGTTGCTGGTCTTAACACGGCCAGGATGTCACAAGAAGGAAAGCAGGGACTTGGAAGTTGTCACCTTGCAGGTGTGGGTGGCTGCAAGCACCAAGAATGGTGGTGAGAAGTCCTTACACAGGGAAGCAAAAAGGTACCAGAGACCTCGGGGGTCCAGCTGGATGGAACAGGGCATGTGGAATCTTGGACTTAAGGCTGGTAGGTGACTCCAAAACCTACCCCTAGCCTGCTCTTGGTTTGGATTCTCAGCCATCCCAATGCTGCAGCCCATCTTGGCCAGCTTGCAGCACTCAAGATGTCCCACCAGACCACGCACCAACCCCAGGTTTGTCCAGTGCCAGGCAGAGCATGGACCAGAAACCCCAAATTTTCCTTCACAGAGCACAGCAACCACCATTTGTGACCCATGGGCACTCCTCCCCCTTTCTGACCATTCCTTAGGCTGCGGCGGGTCAACACAATTGGTACCTCTGGCTGGCGCAATCCCACCAGCAAATCCAAGAATGAAACTGAGACAAACCTCTCCAGAGAAACACACACTGCCACCGCGCCACCTCCCTGCCGCAAACCTAAACCCACATCCAGCCGGGTGATGCTGGGGAGGGGAGGACTCAGTGTTTTCACCCAGACATTGAGGGCTTTGGGACACCGAGGAAATGTAAGCAGGTTTTTTTGGCAGAGAAGCCAACTGGCCTTTTGCCCCAACTACAGCTGTGCAGGATTTTTTTTGCAATGTGCACGAAGTCGCACACATTTCAGTCTGCTCTTTCCTCCAGCTCCCAGTTATCCCAAATAATCTGCTGCTGGGAAAACAAGGAGGGCAACACAGAGAGGCAGCCGAGCTAGCTAGAAACAAATACAACTCCAACATACGGATAAAAATATGTCAATTTTCTGCCTCGTTCCCAGCTCACATCCCTCCTATATATAATATTTTATATTCCCATGGATATAACATCTCCATGAAGTTTTCATTCATGCTGGCCCTGTGGACCCGAAAAGCTCCAGCTCAAGTGGTGGGTGCCGTGGTGGGAGCAGCTTTCCCTGCTTGGCAAGGGACACCATGCTGGGCCTCTTTTTGTGGGCGCCTTTGCCAGTGACAAAATCTGGCACAGTGAGAAAATTCGATGCGCTTGCAAGTTTTCCTGTGCTCTGTTCACAGGGGCTTTGCTGGATTTGGAGCTGTTTGCCTCCCCACACTCCTCCCAGCTCGCTGCTGTGCCTCTGCCTTGCCCAGCACCCAAAACCCACTGGAAATCACTCCACAGTCTCCAAGCACCAAGCCCTGGAGCACCCATCTGCCACCCGGAGGAGCAGAAGAGACTGGGGTGGTTTCTGTTCTTTAATTTGCTGCCCTAGCCCTGCTTCCCTGGGGTGTACCAAGCCAAGGGGATGCAGCAAGCAGCCCCAGCCCCGTGTGCATCTACACTGGCAAAGAAACGGCTGTTGCTACTGTGAAAGCAGAGTTAGCACCTTCCCCCAGCGAGCCCAAATTAAGCTTTTAGCTTTGCAAAAGGAGGCTGGAGCCAGGCAGACCTCCTCCAGGCTGCCCTGCCATCCATCCACCCAGCACAAAGCCGAGCCAGCCCATCCCACGGCCAGGAACCATGGAGACCCCATCCCACCTGGCAGGTGAGTCCCAGCCCCACTACACCTACTGGTGTTTGGACACCCTGTGACACATCCTAGGCTGACAGGGACTGGGTGACAGCTCTGCCAGTCTAGTGCTGTGAGCAGGAGGCACTGGCCTGGTGGGAGAAGGTCATCTGGCTCATTCCCCAGGATGGACAGAGCAGAGAGGGCAGCGGGATGAAAAAGGGCCTTTGCCCGTCCCTTGCACAACCCGTAAGGGATCCATCCCACTGGCTGCCAAGCAGGCGGTACAGACCTCGTGTCTCCAGCACCGGGTGGCACGGCCAGAGCAGATCATGTCCCTGCCAGGGGGGACAGGGGACATTGCCTAGAAAGACATTCCACAAAGCCAGGAGATGCAAACCTGCTGAGCCTCAGGGAGACCCCCTACATCCCCCACACCCTCCTGCAGAGCCTCCCATGCCCTGCACTGGACCCAGGGTGTGGGTAGAGGGAACCAACACCCACACGGTTTGGTTTTAGAGAGACAGAAACCCTGCTCAGCCTTGGTCTCCCCTCTGGGCTGCCTGTGGCTCCACTTGCCAGCCCCTTGCCCACCATCAGCGCCACATGGGGGGGGGTCTCAGTGTGCACCCCTAGACCTCCCTGCACCCCCAAACCCTGGGTGCCCCCAAACCCTGTGCACCCCCAGACCTCCCTGCACCACACCCCCCCTGCACCCCCAAAGCCTGTGCACCCCCAGACCTCCCTGCACCCCCAGACCTCTCTGCACCACACAACCCCTACATCCCCAGGACCCTGCGCACCCACAAATCCTGTGTGCCCCCAGACCTCCCTGCACCCCCAAACCCCGTGCATCCCCCAAACTTCGTGCATCCATAAGCACCCCTGCACCCCCAGATTCAGTGCAACCCCAGACCCCATGCACCCCCAGACCTCCCGGCACCCCCAGACTTGATACAACCCCAGACCCCCTGCACCCCCAAATCCCCTGCACCCCCAGACCCC
>WAAB01012893.1:126364-175669 GCA_013389865.1 Piaya cayana | reverse complement strand
CCTGCACCCCCAGACCCCGTGCACCCCCAGACCTCCCTGCATCCCCAGACTCAGTGCAACCCCGGACCCCGTGCAGTGCCAGCCCTCGGTATCCCCGCACCCCCCGGGATCCCGGTCCCCTGCCGGTGTCCCCAGCCGCCCCTCCGTACCCGCGGTGCCGGTGCCGCCGCCGCCCCTCGCAGCCCGAATGCACCGGGGAGGAGGCGGCGGCCGGGAAAGTTGCGGCAGCTCCGCCCTCGGAGCAGCCCGGGGGGTGGCGGGTCCCGCAGCCCTGCCCCTGCCCCTACCCCTGCCCCTGCCCCAGCCCCTGCCACTGCCCTGCGGGACCCGATCCCCTCCCCGCCCCGGCTGGGGCTGCGCTGAGCCCTTATCCTGCCCTGCACATCCCCTTATCCCAGGTTGGGGCAGCCCCTTTACCCATCCCTGCACACACCCCTTACCCAGCCCTGCAACACCCCATTACTCACCCCTGTGCATCCCCTTATCCATCATTGTGCAACCCCTTACCCACCTCCGTCCATCCCTTTATCCAACCCTGTTCATCCCCTTACCCATCCCTTCGCATCCCCTTACCCATCCCCCTTACCCAGCCCTTTGATCCCTTTACCCCGCACTTGAGCCACCCTTGCTCCCACCTCTCCCCCTCTTTCCCTCTTCCCAGCATCGCTGGTGACCTGCAATTCCAGACGCTGGCAAGGAAGCAGCCCCCTCACCCCCACAAGCTGCTGGTATCCCCCCTGCCTAAAGAGTTGGGGCACTTGGGTCTAAGTGTCACAGGTGTCATCTCCTTGAGGAACTCCTGGGAAGAGCAGCGATAGCCAGAGGTGGGTTGTCTGCTTGCTCCTAGCAACCGGGGGACCAGAGCCCTGAGATGATTCCTGGGGAGCCAGCATCACATCCATCACCTTGCTCTGGCTGGGGCCAGCAGTGGGACTGGCCTCACCTGCTCCTCGTGCCTGTCCACACCGCAGGATGAGCTCTTGGCCTTATTTTTTTGCCTTTCTAATTTCCTCTCTTCCTGCCACTCTTTGCTTTTTTTGTGCTTTTCTGGTTTTTGAGGGAGCCTGGTGCTGGCTCGGTAGCCCCCGGGGAGCGAAACCTTCTATTTGTTTGCACACCAGACAGAGAAACCAGTCCTGCCTCCTGCATCACCCAGCCGCTGCCTCTACCCGGGGCTCCTGCGCTCCCCAGCCTGCCCTGAGAGGTGCCAACCAGCCCGGGCCGCCGCGCCGGATATTTGGGAGCAGCCTTGGGCTGCTGGACGGGGACCAAAGGGGCACCAGGACCTGCCTGGATGGGTCTGCACCCGCGTGCCTTCCAGCTCCTCAAGGCCACCCATGCACCAGTTTGGGTGTGGATGGACGCACCCCTTTTTTCTTGAGGGAGATGCAGGGGGTGGGGATTCTTGCACCCCCAGCCAGCTGAGGAGGAGAGGAGCAAATCTCTGACACCTCCTGGGGATGCTCCTGCAAGCATCCTGCATGGGGACCTGCTCCTCTCTCTCCTCTGCTACGGTCCCTATTCCAAACCAAGCCTCTCCTTCACAAACCTGCAGGATTTTCACATGGTCCCTGGCACTCAGGACCCTCTGTGACATCCTGCCTGGAGGCTCTGGAAAGTCTGACGGGTCCCGCAGGCAGTGGCTGGTGGTGATCTCACTCAGAGGAGGAGGAAGCGGGACAGACAAACTCTTTCCAACAAACCTGTTGAGTTACTTTAAAATTCCAAGGCTGGCAGCAAAAAGTGCTGGATGACGACGCGGGTTAGGAAAATGCTGAGCCTGGACAGAGTCAGGCCTGACCTTTCCCTGCTGCAGATCTGCCATCCCAGAGCAGAGTGAGAAATGGGAAAGACTATTTGGGTCTGTCGGCTGGGCTCTGAAACACAACGCCCGTGTGGCCGGAGGAGCTGCCGGGGCAGAGTGAGCCAAAGAGTTCGGCTGAGCTTCCCAGTCCTTATCCCATTCAGGGAGCTGCTGGCTTTGAGGACATCTGACACCCCAGAAAGGTGGGGAATGGCTTCTGGATACCACGTTCATGTTGAGCATCCTTAGCTGGTCCTGTGCCTCCGCATTCTAGGGCCTGCTTGGAAAACACAGGCTCTGAGCAGAGCAGCATCCGATAACACCATCCCATGGGGACAGTGACACACCTGCTTTGGCGCCGGGTGACAGCTGAGATAACAGCTGGGCAGGAGCAAAATAGAAAGAAGGGTGGAAGCGGGGTTTAAAAATGGGTTTGATGCCTGTAAAAGGTTGGGTCTAATCCTGCGGGAGCATCTTCCTGGGGTGGGTGTGGGAGTGGCTGTAGTAACCCTAGATATGTGCCTGTCATTGTGTCACTGTGGTGAAGGGACAGTCACAGAGAGGAATGGCTGCAAAATCGGGCTGGGAAGTAAGGCAATGGCAGAGAGCATTGTAAGAACCACCCAGCCTGAAATAAAGTGCTGCATTTTTAAATCAGAGGCTGAAAGAGAGACGGCCCTAAGCCACATAACGGATGCTCGGACATCCCCACCCCAACTTAGTGGGAAGGGGTGTCCCTGTCCCAGGCAGCACCCTAGGAGATGGCCCTCATCACCCCCCTTTTGGCAGATCCTTGATGAGCCCCAGAGCTGGGGTGAGAACCAGAAACCCCACTCGTGTCACACATAGAGTTCAGTTAATATCTCAGAGACCACAGGAACCCAACTGCTGCCTTCCCACACCCCCCTCCTGAGAAAAGCCACAAATTCTTCCTTATTTTTAAGGCCAGAGAGATCATCTCAAGCTTTTTTAGTCTCCAGCAGCTCGCAGGGAGCCTGGGACCTCTAACCCAGTGAAGGTCTTGCCCTGGGAAGAGCTGGGTGTTCCCACAGCAGTACCAGGCAGTGGGCAGCCCCAGCACTGGGATCACAACAGTGCATTTTGAGATGTGGAATGATGGCCAAAGGGCGTTTATCTTACCCACTTTCCTTGGCTCGACGACTGGGTCAATGAGGACCCGTTGGATCTTCACTACTTTCCACTCCTGGCTGGGGTCAGTCGTGGGGGTGGCTGCTGGAATGGGTAGCTCTGGGGCAGAGCCAGGGCATTTTGGGGAGACCATAGGCTCAGTCACTGAGGTCAGGCTGCTGCCATCCAATGTGGGACCTGGCGCATCCCCATTGAGCCCTCCAGGCTCCTGCCAGCAGCTCTGGCTCCCCTTGCCTCCTGGTGGCCCCATCCTTCCCTCCTGTTTGACCGGCTCACAGGCAGAAGCATCCAGGAGCTGACTGCACCTCTGCCCTCCTCTGCTCCCTCTCTCCTGCCAACAGCCACTGTCCCCCTCCGTGTCCCCTCCAGCTGCCCTACAGACATGTGGCGTTTGAACAGCCTTGCCAGGCATGGGGCAGGCGGGTTGGGTTTGCAGGCAGGGCTGCTGGAGCGTTGTCCTCAGCGTCTTCACTGCTTTCCTTCCTTTGCACTCCATGGCCTTTCAAACCCACCCTGAATTACTGGGGGACTGGCTTCTCTTGGGCAGCATCCCTGGCAGCGTGAGTAGCACCCAAGAGTGAGGATGGCCACGTGTTGGGGGCAGAAGCCGAGTTTCACTCTTCTTGCAGGCAGGAGGACCAGGCACGATGATGTGGGAGTGGGCAGCTTTCGGAGACCCAACCACAGGGATTTGCCTGGAGGGGACACATCACCAAGCAGGATTTTTGCAGGAATTTCTCTTGTCCAGGCAGGCAGATGAGCAGCATCTAATGACCTCTGTGAAGGGAAGAGGGAGCATTGAGGATGCTTGTGCATACACTGATTTCCTCTGGCTGCAGCCAGCCAAGTAGCTCTTGGCGTCCCCAGCCAGACATGAACACTCCTTACCAGCTCATTTGGAAATGTCCCCTCAGCCCAGCAGCTCCCCCAGTGCCCTGCTCACCACCCCAGCACCCTCACCGACTCGTCCTCAGCCTGGGAGCAGCACCCAGGGCTGAAGCAGGGTGCTCGGCTCCAGAAGTGGCTGCAGAGACCCGTGTTTGCAGCCAGTGGTGGGGAAACGGCTGCTGTTCAGGAGATGAGAGCGTTCAGCTTAGAAGCTTGTTCCCTGCAGACACGGGTTTGCTCAGGGTTAGCAGGAGCCCTGGCTCCCAGTTCCATCCTGCTGGAAGTCGAACTTCCCAGCATCCAGCTAACAAAGCTGTGTTTAACCATTGAGTGACTCATGCGGCGCCAGGACAAGCGCAGACAGACCCGCTTCCCCTCTGCCGAGCATAAATCCTGCTGAATGACGAACGCATGCACTAACACAGTCGAGAGGCGAGGTATCAGCTGGGAGAGGGGGGTGTCATCGCTCCCAGAGCAGGATACGGGTTACAGCGTAGGGGGGAAATTCCTGTGTTGTGAGTCCTCCGCAGCCACTCAGCACAGCCTTGCCCAGCCCTGCTTGCTGCAAGGCTTGGCCCCAGGAAAGCACCTACTGGAGCATCACTGCTGCTGGGAGACCCACAGAGTCCACGGCACGCAGGCTGTGATGGGTTTTCTAGGTGCTGGTTGATAAGCTCAACATGAGCCAACAATATGAACTTGCAAACCCAGAAGGCCAATTATATCCAGAAGAAGCGTGGCCAGCAGGGTGAGGAAGGGGATTCTCCCCCCCTCTACTCTGCTCTGGTGAGACCCCACTTGGCGTCTTGTGTCCAGTTCTGGAACCTGCAACATAAGAAGGATTCAAAACTGTTGGAATGGGTCCAGAGGAGTCTACAAAGATGATCTGATGGCTGGAGAACTTCCGATATGAGGACAGTCTGAGAGAGTTGAGGTCGTTAAGCCTGGAGAAGAGAAGCTCCAGGGGAGCCTTAGAGCAGCTTCCAGCACCTGAAGGGGCTACAAGAAAGCTGGGAAGGGACCTGTTACAAGGGCATGGAGTGACAGGACAAGGGGTAAAAGCTTTAAATTGGAACAGGGAAGATTTAGATTAGACATTAGGAAGAAATTCTTCACAATGAGGGTGGTGAGGCACTGACCCAGGTTGCCCAGGGAGGTTGTGGCTGCCCCATCCCTGGAGGTGTTGAAGGCTGGGTTGGATGGGGCTTTGAGAAACCTGGTCTGGTGGGAGGTGTCCCTGCCCATGGCAGGGGGTGTGACTGGATGAGCTTTAAGTTCCCTTCCAACCCAAACTGTTCTATGATTCTAACAGGCAACTGAGGAAGAAAAGGTGTTTCTGCCCAACCCCAAACCCTCCCTGAATTAGTGTAAGGTTTTTCAATGAAATAATGAAATGCCCCAGGTCAGTGCTGTGAGTTAAGCTCCAGCAGGAATTGAGCCTGTAGCTTCATCTGAGGCTCACACACCTCACAAAACTTTGCCCATCCACAGCAAGGTTATTTTGGAAATGAGGGCAGATTTGAAAACACCCAGTGAGAGCTTTGCAGCCGAAGAGGGACTCGAGCATTTCCCAAACACAATGCTGCATTTTGTTGAGAATGCCCAAAGGAAACCTTCTGCCTTTTCTGAAATCCTTCCTCCTGCTTTGCTCTGCTGCAATTATCCAACATGGATTTGCAAAGAGATCCTGGGGGGAAAATTGTAACGTTTCACTCTGAAAAAGGAATCTCACCCTGCTCTTTACGTAACTCCGGGCCCCAATAGTTGCGGGAAGCCACCCACATCTTTCCTTAGAAACAAGTTGTGGGAGCTGGCTTATCTCAAACGAGGACAAAGAGAAAGTTGCTGAAAATAGCCCCAGCCCAGCTCGGGTCAGCAGAAATCCTCTCAGAGGGGCTCTGCTGCCTCCCTGCTCCCACTCCCTCGCCCCATCCATGGGGAGAAGATTTCTTTGGCATCACGATTCCCGCCCATGCTACACCTCAACATTTTCTGAGTGAGCCTGTACCATGCTGAAAACCATCTCCCAGTGCCGCCCCCTTCCACTTCGGGAGCACTTTCTGCAGACGGGCGTATCCTGGGGACGAGCGCCCACGATCCTGGTGTTCCCCAAGCAAACCCCTCCTTGACGAGACCCAAGTGGCGGCGTTCCCTGAGGATGCACTGTGGGGACGGGGCTGCCCACGCTGCCAAAATAACCAGTCACACGTCTGCTGCCTCTCTGGGGACCAGTCTGAGCCCAGCACCACAGCAGCTGCTGGCAGAGTAACTGCCTCCCCCATGAGACACAGCTCTTGGGCTCTGCAAGCAGCACAGGAAGGGAATATTTATGGGTGCTGTGCAACTCTAGCAACTGCTGTGGGGCTGATCTTGCTTGCTAGAAGACCAGTCTGGTAGGATGGGTGTATGTGCCCTGGGTGCATCAGTGCACCAACAAAAAGGAGGAGCATCGCCAGCCACGACCACAAAACCAAGCCGAGATTAAAACTGCCTGCCTGTGCGACCCCCAGCTGCAAAATGAGGCTGTAAAGGGATGTGAGAGCCATTCCAGGGATGATTTCAGGGGTGCAGCAGCAAACTGGGGAGCAATGAATGCTCAAGTAGGGCACTGGAGACCGGGGCAGCCCCCCAGAAGGCTCTGCCCACCCAGGGAAGCACCTCCTGCTCCCCAGTAGCAGCGAGTCCCTATGAGAAGCTGCAAAACTGTGCCAGGGGAGGGGAGAATAATAACTGAAAAATCCTTCATTTCACAAAGTGCTGAAATCTGGCGGCAGGGAGACCTTTTGCTCGGCTATCTTTCCCTGCCCACTCGCTGGCGGGTGATGCACAGCCCTCCCGCCTGCCTTTCTCACACCCTGCCACCCCCCACCATTGAAAAAAAGGAAAACTAAAGTTAACTTTCCACCTCCCACACAAATATTTTTGGCAGACGTTGCTGGTATTCAGGCTGTTGAGCTGGGGTAGACGGGGCCTGCACAAAGTCTTCTTCTCTTCCTCAGCAGGGGGATCTGGGGGACCGAGGAGGACAGGACTGGTTCTGTCCCAGCCACAACAAAGGGGCAGGAGGTGGCATAGCCATAAAAAAGTGAGGTGCACCTCCAGGACAGCCCTGGGGACTGCTGGTGGCCCGGCCACCATAGATTGGGAGTTAGATTTGCACCCAAACACGGGCTCCATCCCCAGTTGCCTGAGTTGTCCCCAGTCACATCCCTGCCCAACGCTTGGTTTTCATCATCATTAAACAAGCCAGGATGGGGGGCGGGAAGGGGCGTGAAAGTTGTCCCCAGCACACTGCGGGTTCTCAGGTTTCCCTGAGGTCAGGCAGCGGGTCGCTGTCACTCAGGCAGGACCCTGCTGTCCAGACTTGCAGTCCCCAGCTCCAGTCACAAGATTGGCTCAGTCCCTTTCCAAAATAGCCCAGCCGCAATGTAAACATCTGGGGATCTTCACACCTTTCCCGTGCCAGCAGCTGAATGTCCCCTTGGAGGAGGTAGGAACCTTCCCCCGTTGTCGCCTTCTCTCTGGGGTCCCACACAGTGCAAGGAGTGTGGGTCGGCTGTGTCCGCAAAGGGCAATCACACATCCTTGGGGGTCCCAGGAGCACTGCCTTTGAGGTTTATACGGGATATGTCTTTGCAGAGTAGCTGTCACCCAACAGCATTTGGCTGGGCCACGCTGTGCACAGACACTCCTTGATTTCTCACAATCCAATGTCCCCACCAGGTACGTGGCCGAGACCACTGGGGAACAGCCCAGCTGCCCATGGGGCAACTCTCCTGCACAAGTGCTAAACTCCAAAGCCCCGCAGGGCTGTGGCCAGCTTGGTGTCACCCTGTGCCATCCCAATATCTTCCACGGGAGAGCGGGTCTGCTTCCAGCAGGGAGGAGATGGCAGTGGGAGGGACGCAGCCAGGCTGTGTGGGATGGATGGATGGATGGATGGATGGATTGAGGAAGACTCCTCTGTGGGGGTTCAGTGCCCAGGGATGCGGTAGCGTTGCTTCCCTTGGCATGGCAGGTCCCCAGCCCTGCTGGGCTAGGATGAACTGTGTCCCCAGAGCAAGTCTGGGAGCATGGGTAAGGATCCTGATGGATGCATGGCTGCATCCTGATCCCGGCAGGGGAGGCAAGGACTGGCAGGCACAGCAGCCGCCTGCATGCTGGGGAAAACAAAAGCCTTTTGCTGGGCTGATTTACTACCTTGATGGAAACCAGGATGGAAAAAAACATTTTTGAGTGCCTGTCCCCGTGCAACCCTCGTGGTCCCCAATGCGCTGGGCTGCCTGTGGGGTCACGAGGCTGTTGGTCCCGGTACAGGAGCCGTGCCCTCATCCCCTGCCCACAGCTGGTGGGGAGAAGCAGCAGGAGAAAAGCCTGGGAGCAGTATGGGTCTGCAGGGCACCCGAGGAATTGTCCTGATTAAGCAGTGAGTGGAGGAGGGAGGACAGTGGCATCCCAGACAGCTGGACCATGTCCCCTCCCTCCTCCACCCCACGCTGGAAGCAAGGGCTGCATGTGGCTGCGGGGGCTGCTCTGCATCCTTTTGCACTGCGATTCCTCACGCAGGCCCTGGGTTTGTCCCACTCCTGCTCAAGGAGAGGACAGGAGTCAGTCCTGAGCAGCTCACCTCTCTGCTCTAGGAGGCTAAGTGTGGGCTGGGGTGGAGGATGGGGCTGGAGGGGATGTTGGTCCCAGGGCAGCACAGTGCAGGCTGGGCTGGACTTGGGGCAAAACGCATTTTGCATTCCAGCACAAACATCCCACACCAAGCCCCAGAGGGTCTTCGCACCAGCTCCACTGCCTTAGCTCCCAGGGGTGTTTTTTGTCGGGTTATAGTGCTCTGCAAACCCACTCCCACCCTCTCACTGTTTGGTGGGAGACTTCAGTGAGCCCTGAAGGGCTTTGCATGGGGCTTTTCATGCACTGCATCAGCCTGTGCACTGCAGCTGAGCAACACTGGCCCAGATCAGCCCTCCTGGCTGTGTCCAGAAGCTAATCTACATGCTCCTCCTCATCCTTAATGGACTCAAATGACCAAGGTGTCCCATCCAGACCATCCCAGGAGCTGCCTGTGCCCCGGCTGCATGGTACAGCCTTGTGTGGGGCAGATCCCAGCTTGTCGTCTTGTCTTTTGCTTATCTCGGACTCTGCAGGGTCAGATCTAAACTTCAGCTTCAGCTGCTGTGTCCTTGTGGGTGAGGACAGCCCCAGCCTGGCTGTTAGAGCTGCCCTGAGCCCTTCCCCGAGCAGTTCTGGGGAGCAAAACACCAGGTTGCTGTGTACTGGAGACCCTACATCCCACCAGCTGCAGCTCAGTGCAAGTCCAAAGCACCACTGAGGTGGGTGACTGTCCCCAAGGACCCCTGGCCTCTGCTGTTTGGGGACACAGGGTGTTCAGCTGGAGCCCTGGCAGATCGCTGTGGGAAGCCAGGGATGAAACTGCAGCTCAGCCTTTTCAAAGCCCAGATGAAATGTAAAACCAGGGAGGTCTGAGAGAGAAGATGACCTTAAAGATCAAGCTCTGGGCTGGTGGCAGCTGGTGGGGGGGAGAATCAAGGCCAGCCCAACTTCTATAAACTTATGCGCTTGAGGCTGAATGATGAACCAGCGGTTTCTTCCAGCCTGGGGACACAGGGAGCCAAGGGGGCTGGCCAAGGGGAGGCAGAGCAGGGGTGCTCCTGCCAGTTGGGTTCAAGCTCTCCACACAGCTGGCACCCCCACAGCTGCAAAACAGACCCAAGCCATGCTGGAGAGAGCCAGTTTGGGGAGCTGGGTACAGGCAGCTCCCACCCCCCCGGCTCCACACATCCCTGAGTGCCCTGGGCAGCTTGTGTTCATTATCCATCACGCGGGGATGGCTCCGGCTGTGCAGCCACAGGCTCGCCGGCACAGCAGGTCCCACACCCAAATTTCCCCGCAGAGCTCCAGCAGCAGATGCCGGAGGGAAGGCTGGCACGGCTGTGCCTTCATGCCTTGCCCAAACAATACTACCGATGATTTGCTGGGAGGGGGGGATGACAAATTCTCTCTAATTAAACAAAATCCAGGGGAACCTCCTGCAGTGGGGTTGGGGATCACCCTGCAGTGGTGTTGGGGCTCATCCCACAGTCACGTTGGTCCTGGTGAGCTCAGATTCAGCAGACACAAAACACGCCCCATTAACTAAGCAGAAAAACCCACAGGGGCTCGAAAAGCCAGTTTAAGCAACCTCTGAGTATTCAGGGCTGCCTGAGCTGGGATGACTGACAGCCAGAGCATCTCAGTCCTCCCGGGTCCAGGGGCTGCGGAGATTCCTGAGCCACCCCAGTGAGCCGCTGCCTGGTTTCACAGCCGTGCTCGCTGCTCTCGCAGCCTCCCTTCTTCCCCTGAGCAGACAAATGAAGGGCCATGACCTGGGGCTGCAGGGATCACGGCACGTGATCTGCACACACGTAGATGTGAGGTCAATGGCAGAGCCAAGTGGCTCGGCTGAGGTTTGCTGAGCCTCAGCAGCCTCATCCTCCCCACTGTCACATCCCCACTGCAGGCATCCCTGAAGCCCAGAGGAGAAAGATGGGAAATGGGACTGTGCTGCTAGGAGAGATGGAGCTGCTCCCTGCCAGCTCCTGCACCCACAGCGCTGGCCAGTCCCTCCATCCCCAGCTCTGATCCCAGAGAGACAGGATGGTATCCAAGAGGGAAGCTGGATGCACACAGCCCAGGGATGGTTGGGACAAGGATAAGACATTTTAGCAGCTCAGTAAGAAGACAAGGACTAAGTGCACCCAAGCACAGAGTGTGGCCTCTCCACACCCCACGGGCGGGTCTCAGGGACAGCCCATGAGAAACAAAAAGCATCATGGGGAAGGGGTTGTTTTCTTTCCAGCCCAGGAAAGCAGCCAAAGCCCAGCACATGCCTGTTCCCAGGCCTTGGCCCCAGTGGCACAGTGGGTTGATGGCCTTGGGACACGAGGTTTGCTCCCATCTGGCTCCCAAGCACAGTCACGGCGGGCAGGGAGGGAGCAGGCAAGGCAGGAAGGCAGTGCTGCAGCTCAGCTGGGCTCCTGGCATCCCCAAGGCCAGGGCATGGCCACCAGCCATCGCTCTGCAGAGCAGTCCCCACGCGATTCGTAATGCCGAGGGAAATGGGCAGGAGATGGAAGAGGAAGGGTGCGACTGTAAAGTGTTTTAGGACGGGGCTAAGCCTGCATGAGCGACAGCAGCAGAGTGTGTGTGTGTGTGTGTGTGCAGCATGCTCAGCAGTCTGGCTCTCGGTCTGGCAAAAATGCTTGTGCAGTAGGAATAAACATGCCGAGGACACATCCAAGCCAGTGCAAACAACCCCTGACCAAGCTGCTCTCTCCCAACCCTCTGTTTTCTTTCTCCGCTTTTCCTCTCTTAACCCCTTCGGCAGCCCAGGGAGACACTGAAGTCAAACCCCATTAATCCCCCAGGGTCCATCTGTGAGGAAGAGCTGTCCACGCAAAGGACACTGATGGGGTGCCCAGCTGCCCCCCAGGCATGAGGTTGCCTCGATCTTCTTTCCCCTGCCTCTCATCTCCCCTCCGGTGCAGTCCCACAGCAGCTCATCCTCTGCCCAGTGGCTCCGGGGGTTCCTGGGGAAAAGGCTTCTCCCCTCTTCCAAATCCCAAGCCTTCCCCCAGCCAAGGGAAGGCTGGATGCTGGCAGGGAGGCACCTTGTACCGGGTAAGACCACGGCATCCCAGGAATCTCAGGGAAGCCCACCTCCACCATCTACTCTACCCGGAGGCCCCTCCGTCCTGGGCTTTGCTGATGCTTCTGCCAGAGGAAATATTCTGTGACACAGCTGTGTCCCCATGCCGTCCCTGGCCAGCATCCTGCTGGGGTGGCCACAGAGTCCAGGGCAGCTCCAGTAAGCCCAGAGATGCTCAGATTCGCCACACTTACCTCTTTCCCCTTCCCTTTTCTCCCACAGGGAAGCCAAGCTCTCTGCTCTCAGTGTGCTCCAACCGAGCCCAAGTGGGGTCAAGTCTATGATCCCCTCATCATGTCTGGACCCCAGGGTTCCGTCCAGGAGCTGGGGAGCAGCAGCGTGTGGGTCTCCTCTCCTGCTCTCCTCCAGCCACGCTGCGCAGGGCAGGGTGTACTGGGGGGAGAGGGGCGGGAGGAGGGGAGTGGGGAAATGAAACTTTAATAGCACAGAGCCCCTTTTGTTTCCCAGCATATGGGATATTTCATACATGCTGAAGGCATTAACCACCTATATTCTTCAAGCGTTCACAGCGGCTGGGAGCACGGCCCCGTGCTTGGCTCAGTCAGTCCTAGGGGGCTGGGGGCGACAGCAATTGGCCTCTATGCCCCAGCACCCCTCCCTGAAGGGAGAAAAACATTAATTACAGCCTAGAAAACTGCTCAGTTCCATTAGGATCACCCCCTTGTATTTTCAAGGGACTTTATCCCTCAAAAAGAGCAGCCAGCCCCTGCGACTCTGAGGCCAGGAAAGAGGTGTCCCTGTTTTGGGGACATGCTGAGTGTCCCTGCTGTGAAGGGTAGGGAGTTGGCCCCACAGGTGATTAACGGTGACAGAGTGGGGTTGGGGAGAGCTGGCACCATGGCTGAGGACATGAGAGCATCCCCAGGAGTGAGGTGCCAGCAGGGGAGGGCTGACAAATACACACACTGAGGTCTCATGCTGTTTTTCCCCTCCATCTTACCCCCTGCGGCACCTGGGGACAGACTGTGATGCCTGTGAACCAGTGTGACACCACTTTTGCAAGCAGGGAAAGGGCACCTCCAGGTCCCTGGCGCGGAGGGTGTGGTATGGGGGCATCTCTGGCACTGGGGGAGTCCCTGGCATTGCGTCCCTCCCTCATTCCCATACAAGAGATGTTGGCTTCGACCTTCTGGGAAGAAGAGGACATCGTCTGGTGGCAAACCTCCACGTGGGGCTTGAGATGGAGGCACTGTTGATGTGCTCTGTTTTCCCCAAACTGGGTGGACCCTCTGCATTGGGGCTCCTCAACCAAGCCCACCCCCTGCCCCAGCACCCACAGGGGGTCCCAAAGTGGGTTCCCTTTCTCCAGCCCTCATGTTTTCAGCTGGCCAGGGTGTAGAGAAGCACCAGCCCAGCTCAACTGGGTGAAGGGATGAGTTGTCCATCGCACGAGGCCCATCCCTGAGCCCCCAGCCCTGTGTTATGCGTGGTGCCCCATAAATTGGTACTTTGTCTGGTGTTTATCCAGTCACATTCTAATTTGAAATAAAAAACACAGCCAGTAAAAGACCTTTATAGCTCTTCAGAGCTCGTAAACCTGCAGCACTGGTGGATGGGGACCAGCTGATTGGGGGCCACTAGGAAAATTTATTGCAGATTTTGGTAAGTTAAACATTACGGCTCTGTGAGCCCCTGGGCTGGGTTTGCTGAGCAGCTCCCAGCGGCAGGGATGGAACAAGGGATGCTTTATTGGGCAAGGGAAGGGGAGGGCTTGTAGGTCTCACCCAGACCCACATCTAACATCAACCTGGTTTTAGACTGGCTCATTTTTAAGGCAAGGCAGGGCCTGCACAGCCTGAATTCATCCTCACGCCAGGACTTCTGGACACGAGGCTGCATCCAGTCCTCATGAGCATCCCTGGTCCAGTGGTGACTGGGTCTGTGCTGGCACGTCCTGATGCCCTGGCCCCTAGCTCAGTGGGTGACCTCACACCGAGCTCTGTCATGGGGCAGGAAGAGCTGGGACGGGGCAGCTGAGCTTGTCGTGGGAGTCTGGAGAATTTGGAGAGAATGAGAGGAAGCAGCCAGGGTGGGGAACGTGCGAGGGAAGGCGGGTAGCGGGAGGGAAGGCATTTTTTCCTTGCCAGTGTCTTGGCTGCTTCGGTGTGAACTGCTATAAATTTGCTCCTTATCTCTTGGACCATTTAATGTTTTCATGAAAAGAAAATAGTCTGCAGGAAAAAAAAAAAACACCCACTGATAAAATATCCCTTTGGCATTGGGAGGAATGTTAAACGTTTCTAATCAGTGGGGTCTGGGGCTCAGGGCGCTCCCAGGGCTGGCAGGGAGCTGGGAAGTTGCGGAGACGGGGCAGTGGCTGGAGCAGCCTGCTCCAACGCCCTCCCAGGGGAGGAATCATAGAAGGATGTTTCCACTTCTGTGGGGCTTTTAGGGCTCCATCCTGGCCCTTCTGCAGGTACAAGCATGGGTGAGAGCTGTGGGCACCAGAGGTGCTAAAACCACGTGTGCGTCTCTGGCACAGCCCATGCCCCTTCCTGCCCTGCCCATCTCTGAGTAGCAGCCAAGAAGGATTTAAATCCATATCCTTATTCCCATAGGATGGCTAATTTGCCACCTGGATTCCCACTTTTTATTCTTTTTAGCAGTATTTGGTTTAATTTGTGAGATGTCTGAGCCTGTGAGGCAGTGTGGCTGCAGCCACCCCAGGCTATAGCCTCTGCCACCCCTCACCGGCCACCACGTCCCCTGCAGAGCCCTCCCCATCCCGTCTCACATTTAGTTTAGTGTTTGATAGGAATGGTTGGACTCGATGATCCAGTGGGCCCTTTCCAACTGAGTAATTCTATGATTCTCTTTTGATTCACAGCTGCAAAACTGAATCCTGCAGGAGCTTCCCACTGCCAGCTTGGGGTGATGGCACGAATCACCCTTGGAGCATCCCTCCTGCCCCTGTGCTAACCACACTCTTGCTCCCACTGAGGACTGGGATGCAGGGCTGGGGGTACCAGTCCTCAGTCACGAGCATACCTCACTGCAGGATCAAGCACTGTTTGGTTGCACTCCTATGACATTGGGGCACTGAACTATATCCAAGGAAGGTTTATTCCTTCCTCCACACACCAGGCAATGTGACTGCCCTTGTCCCACACGTTGGTGCATCCCCAGCTGGGAGCACCCCTGCAACGCGGTTCCCTGAAGGATTTCCCCGTGTGGCCGCCAGAGCCACGGCAGGGGGACATGTGAGCCTCTGAGGCACAGCTTCATGCTGAGGCTGAAAAATAAAGAAGCAAGCAAAAAAATGTCACCATAAAGGAGATTTTTCGGGGTGGGAAAGGATGGTTAGTGCTGAATGTTTCATTTTACATTGGAAGACATCAGAAAAGCCGTTTCAAATGAAAAAAATCAAACCCTTCTGTTTCAACACACTCCTCGTCCTAGCGTCCTCGCACACCAACACACCCACATACCAGCTTTCCTCCCTGATGCGGTCCCGGTCCAGCCGCGCCTGTTCCCAAGCAGCGTTTCTGCTTGGCCAGCCCCATATCCACACATCCACTTCCCTGCCAGCCCTGCTCCCAGCCCCATCCCACCATCCACATCCCCTCTCGGCAGGCAAACACATTTTCTTGCACATTCATCACGTGGAAATAGGATGTGCGTTTCGGTGCCAAAACACGCACGGACAACTGCGCCAGCAGTGCCTGAACGGCTGCATGGAGCTGCTTGTGTTTTAGCGAGTCACACAGTTGACTTTTGTGGGTAGATTTTGGCTGTACCTGGTGAGGAGGCGCCAGCAGCTGCCACTTGCCATCGACACCAACCTGCCAGAACTGGTGTCATGCCAGGTCTCTCACTCTTTGCTTGAACAACTGCCTGTGTGGCTGCTTTCACCTTTCTGTGGGGCATTTTTGCATCTTCCAAAGCCAAAAAAAAAAATAGTTTGCAAAAGTGGTGGTTGCTTGGCTTGTGGCATGGGCGGGCAGCACTACTGGCATCGTGGTGGCATCATGGGATGAGGATGGTGAGTGTGTATCAGCCCTGGATGCCCAGCATCCTCCTGCCACCCTGGGGCAGGGGCACAAGGGTCCTGGGGTCTCACCCTGCCAAGGTCACGGTGGTGGCTCCTCGGGGGCTCCAGCACAGCCCCAGCACTTTTCCTGCCCTCTGGAAGAACCTCCTGTCCTGCCGCCGTCTGCTTCTGACGCAGGCAGCTTCGTTTCCAGACGGGCCGTGCTCCCCTCAAGCCCAAACCAAAAGAAAGACCCTTTGTTCTGCTTGGCAAACGGAGCCCGTGCTGCCAGCTGACCCTACTGCCCTGCACAGACCTCCTCCACCCCAAAACACAGCCCTGCTGTCCACAGGGACCCGACACTGCCTCTTGGGTCAAGATCAACGCCTGGGGATGCTGGTATGGGTTGCAGAAAGTGCAGGCTCGCAAAGCAGCTCTGCCTTGCCAGGAAGGACAGACAGATGGATGGAAGATTGCTTTACAGCTGAATCGCTCATCTCATGGTTGATTGAGATGAGCAAATCATCACTGAAAAATACCAGAGCTGCTGAGCTTGCTGGGGTGGGATGGGGGGGTAGGGATGGCACTGAATATGCTGCTGCTAATGAGAACCAGGCGGAGAGCCCAGCATCACACACACACCCTACCTCGTCCCTCCTCACCTCTCGGGGTCAGCTTGTGTTTTCTTAAGTGCTGATTGCCGAGAAATTGGAGGCTTTTGTGGTGGTGAAGGTCTGGTTGACTAATGGCTGGCCCAGGGCAGAGAGTCCCGACAGCTCAGAGGTGAGTTAAATGCTCTGAAGCAAAGAGAGGCTGGGTTTAACTTTTGGAAAGGGTTGGTGGGGAACCCTGGCACCTTGTACCCAGGCTGAGCAGGGCGCAGGACCTGTAGGATGCTGCCTGCCCTGATCCTTCTCCAGCAGGAGCATCCTGAGTGCACTGGGTTGGGAACGGCAGGAGCCCATCCAGTGGGGCTTGGCTTGGTCCAGGTTTGCACACAGGAGAAGAGGAACAGCGAGCTGCTGAGCTGGGGAGGAAACAAGAGCAGAAAAATGTGATAAACAGCTGTAAAGCCCAGCTCTGGCTCTGCACTGCTCCCGCCGTCGCGGGTCGGCCCCTCAGACTGTTTATGGAAAGCCCAGTTTGCCGAGAAATCCATCTCCCATTTCCTGTTGATCGCTGGAAGCCAAGGTCCACGCTCAGCCAAGGGCTGCTGCTGCCCGCTCACGTCTCCCAGCAACACAGAGGAAGGGCTGAGCCCAGGTCAGCTCGCTTGGCCAACCCAGGGATGAGGGTAATGGTCCCAAGGAACTGGGACAAGCCCCCAGGAGCAGCTCAAAGCTCTCAGGTGAGACAGGGTATCACCAGCCCTTCTCAGAGCCCTGGATAAGGAGGGGGTGGGTGCTTTCCCTGAGGATGCTCAGCACTGAGATCCGCTGCGAGGGGGTGCAGGTGAGATGTTCGCACCCACCCATGAAGGTCTGGGGCTGGTAACATCCACCTGCTTCCAGCAACAACACCTTCAGCTCTTGGTATTCACCAAACACTTTGAGCTCCCTGGCAAGCCATGTCCCCAGTTTCACTCCCTCCCTGCTCCTCCCTCCCTACTTTGATCCCGCTCGCTGCCTAAACCAAACCCTGGTGGATGTGGAGCGAGCCTGCTGCTCTGGGTAAGCTCGCTCAAAGCCAACACCATTGTTGCTGGAAGCCACGCCAGACAAGAGTGAAGCCAAGCATGGTCAGAGCCACGGATGCCGCCGCTGTTGACTAAGTCATCAACCCAGAGAGGCTGTGTGAGGGAGAGCCGGGTGCTGACCTGAAACCCAGATGATTTTTTTTTTCTCTGAATCACAGCAAGCAGGAAGGGAAAAAAAAAAGCTGAGGGAAGGGGGAAGGGCTAGATGGGGCCAGGCTGCTCAAATCTCCACTCCTTTAACTGTTCTGGAGGCAGATGAGGATAAGGCAGCAGCCAGGGTGACGGCGAGGGGCTGCAAAGAGATGGGACTGGGATGGTCACACCAAGATCTGCAAGGAAAGAGGAAGGTGCTGAGAGAAGCCAGAGGGGCACATGCCCATGCTCTCATTGTGCTTGTTCCAGCTAATTCTTGGAGGAGAAAGGAGGAAAAGAAACAGTGAGAGCTTCTCACACTCTCTGCTCTCCCTGGGCTGCAGATCCCATCTAAGGAGGAGACAGGGATGCTTGCCCCGCACGTGCCTCATCCAGCCCCAAGCACATGGTGAGATCCAAGACATCCCCCCAGAGACCAACACAGCCCTGGGGATGGGCAGAGCTGGGTTGTGAGAGCAGATCTGGTTCCTGCTGGCCGAGGAAGGGTGGCTGCACCCCAAAAGTCACTTCTCAGCAGTCAGTTGGATAAAACGATCCCACGTCATAGCCAGCCAAGGCTGATCCTCCTCCTCCTCCTCCTCTCTCCTTCATCCTCCCCCAGCCTCTCCTCCTCTTGCAATGCTGTCTTCTCCAAGCTGCTCAGCAATAACTTTCAGGCTCCCAGAGAAGGGCTGTGGGGGTGGGAGGCTGAGCCCCCATCCCTCAGTCCTTCCCCAAACCCCCAGCAGCAATCGCTGTTGCAGGAAAATCCTGTCTAGCCCTTCCATGGAGCTTCCCAGACCCCTCTTCAACCCCAGTACTGGAACCAGGGGAGAGCCCCAGACCCTCCCCCTCCTTGCCCCCTGGCAGCTCCCCACGAGCAGGGAGGGTCCATCAGCCCAGCTGGGGAGCAGTGGGGGGGACGACACCATCACCCATGTGGTCACCAGCTGCTTGGAAATCTCTCCTTGGCTCCAGTTCATAAGTACAGATTTTTATAATTATTAGCCTCGGTAATTTACCGTAAAATATTTATTCTGGCTCATTGCAAGGCGTTTGATTCGTGTCGGGTCTACATGGTTTTTGAGGGGTTGTGCACGGGGAGGCATAGAGCTCTGCAGGGCTGGATGCTCCCATCCTGTATAAATATCCCCGTGGCTGTGTGTGGCCCAGGGAAGAGACCCTGGTGGCAGCCTGGAGTTGGGGTCCAGCTCACTGTGCTGCTTCTCGCCCCCTTCCCACCACAAACACCCCCAAACCGAGCCCTCCACACACCCATGGGCTCTGGGATTCCACATCAGTACCACAGAGGTCCCCGAGGACACCCAGGTCACCTGCATGGGAGTGCACCACCGGGAACACCCCCTCTATGGATGAGCCAGCAGGTCTCGGTTCCAGCAGTGGGGACACTGCACACTCCAGCGCATCAGAGTTCATGGCAAGTAGGAGCCCAGCAACTACTCACCCAGTGTGGCCAAAATAAACAGGCAGCTTCTGTCCCTCGTATCCCTGCGAGTCCAGGAGGTGTCTGGGCGGCGTCAGGGGGTGAGCAAGATGCAAGTGGGGAAGCCCCACTCTTACCCTCTTTTTTTTGCTAGGGGATGGGGCCAAAAGTTTTGGGGCAGTTTCTGTGAGATGGATGCCCACGCCTCCCCCTGCGCAAAATCCCTAACAGAAGAAGAATATGGAACTGTTGGAATGTGTCCAGAGGAGGTTATGAAGGTTGATCTGAGGAAGGGCTGAGAGAGTTGGGGTTGTTCAGTCTGGAGAAGCTCCAGGGAGGTCTTAGAGCAGCTTCTATTACTGAAAGGAGTTAAAGGAAAGCTGGGGAGGGGCTTCTTATAAGGGCATGGAGTGATAGGGTGAGGGGGAATTTAGACTGTTCATTAGGAAGATGTTCTTCACGCTGAGGGTGGTGAGGAACTGGCAAAGGTTACCCAGGGAAGCGGTGGCTGCCCCATTCCTGGAGGTGTTCAATTCAACGGAGAATTGAGCTTTGAACAGTGAGTCCAGCAGAAAGTGTCCCTGCCCATGACAGGAGGGGAGGAAATAGGTGATCTTTAAGGTCCTTTCCAACCCAAACCATTCTACACTTTTATGATATGGGGTCTGGCTGTGGAACTGCCATCAGGCTGCATGACACTCATGTAGTCACCAGCCATGTAGGATGTGAGGCACGGGAGGACAGAGGTGATGCCTTTCTTGGAAGGGACAGTGCGGACAAAGCATCCTGCCAGACCCATGTGAGGGTGGTGGATGGAGGTGGCACAGAAGGACAAGGAGCTAGAAGGTCCTTAGAGGCAGTTGGGGTGAACCCAGCGTGCCTGGGTGTTTGGCAGGACTGGGCTGCTTGTCTCTGACAGCAGAGAAGAGCTGGGAAGATGGAAGATGGGGTGCAAGGAGGGGAAGATGCCCCTGAGCACCTTTCCCTGCCTGCCCCAATACTGGGACCCATGTCCTGGCTCTCCAAGCCCCAGCAGCTCCAGCAGCAGTGGCCCCATGGTGTACAGGGAGGTACCAGCAGCAAAACTCAACCCAGATGTGCAACAGCAGGAAACCTTTTAACATTTCCTTCTGTACCGAGAGCTGGAAAGCACCCCCAGCAGACCTGGAATCTGAGTTTCTCTTCTCTTTCTCCCCAAGTGCCCTGCAAAGGGGCCCCAGACCTTTTCCCAGGGAGGGACAAGGACAGGAACTTGCTGGAGATGTTCTGGGCAGGGGGAAGGCAGCATCCCTGCCTGGGACCAGAGGGCAAGGCAGAGGCAGAGAGCATCCCAAAAGCAAGCTGTGTCTCAGCAAGCACAGTGTTGAATCCCTACAGGGCTTTAAAAGAGTAGGAAAAGTATTAAAATGGTTGAAACCTGTACATTGTGTTGGTGGAGTTATACTCCTGTGTCAGCACTGGTCCCTCAGTGGTCACAATGTGCTGTCAGTCTCATGCTTTTTGTTGTTCCCTGAGCCCAGAGAAGTTTTATCTGCATTTATGTGGCTAGAAGCTGAGTTTGCTGGAGGAAAAGCAGCTCGTTGCCTTTCACACACCCACAGTGTCTCAAACTCCGTTTAATGCCTGCTTTTGCTTTTCGCCAGGACTCGGCATCATCTCGCAGTCCTTTTTCATCTGAAAGCTGCCCTAAGCCTCCTGACCCAGCCTTGCTCCGCCTGCCTCCCAGCTGTCCCCTGCATTATTAAATCAGAACCACCTTATCAGCCCCTATCTCTTTCCACTCAGGCAAAACCTCCAGGCTTTGCTAGCCAGGAAGACTTGCAATAGGAGCCAGAAGACATTGGGACACCCCTTCAGCGCTGACCCCGCTGGTTCCAGCTCTGAGAAAGCCAGATCCTTGGTGAATCCCATTCCTTGGGGAGCTGAAATTGCCCCCCTGGTTCATTCCCCCCTATCCCTGGGAAGCTCGGGAAGCAGCCCTGGCTCCCCTCAGGCTCAGAGCTGCTTTGACACCTGGTTTTAATAATAAACAGCGCAGGACGGGACAAAGACGTCTTGTAGGAGGGCAGTGGGATGCAGGGCAGCTGGTGGGGGCTGCAGGTGGGGAAGGAGGGAGGACGTGGGGCTGGGATGAAAGGGCTGTTAAGGGGGACACCAGGCTGGGAGCTTTGTGGGGCTGGAGGCGTCTGGCTCCTCGCAGAGCCCTGCAGGGTCACAGCCACAAGATGCCCATCACCACATCTCCTCCACAAAACAAACGCTACAAGCAGAACTAGGTTAACTACAGCCACCGGAAAACTAGAATTAATGGAATTTGGTTATAAAACTATATTCCTGGATGGAAGAAACATCTTTTTGTCATCTGTCCTTTGACATTTCAAGTCTCTTTTACATCTCCACCATTTTCTGATTTAGGCTGTGACATTTAAATGGGTGATTTGTATTTACAGTCTTGAGCGTTGTAAATATCTCATATATAACTGTCTTCTAACGTACAGAAGACATTCTACAGATTTGTATCTTCCAACCAAGACTTATCTGTGTTCACAGGAAAACACACAACTAGAAAAACATTCCTATAGGCTTTGTAATCTTGAGTCAGATGAACATATAAAAATACACTGACATTTTTCAGACACCAGAATTTAGCATTATTTTATGGCAAAGTGTAAATACCTCGCTTCAAAACAGTGAGAGGCATTAGAAGAAATACTTTGCGTGGCTCTTATTCAAGGGCTTGGTGACTTGCACTGTCCCCCTCCCTGTGCCCAAGCATCAACTCCCCTCCAGTCACAGGACTCAAGGCAAGGACACAGTAAGTGCCAGTGCTGGAGAGCCAAGGTCGTGTCCCAGGGACATGTAAAGGGACAAGGACCTCTGGTGGGGCCAGTATGGCCTCTGTCTGCTCCCACCACTGCTGGGTGATGCCAGATGGGGTCTCAGGAAGCTTTTGGCTTCCCTGCATCCAACCTTCCTTAATGTGCCACCAGCACAGCAGGAGCCTGGCTGCAGCTAGAGCCCTGACAGCAGCATCTCTGTCACCTCTCCATCCACGTGCGTCACACCTCCACCCCAGCTCCAGGACAATATCCCACAGGAGGAAGTTCCCAGCCTGGAGCAAAAGCTGTGGAAGACGATGAAACCATTGCTACTTTTGCAGCCCTGCCATGGTGAGAAACACTTGCGTCATCTGGCTTTAAGCTCCAGCCATCTGGCTGGGGACGCCTTTCTCAAGGGAGCGAGGGGCTCCTCTGCAGTCAGTAAGCTCTGTTATTTATAGGGTGCAAACCCACCCTTGCTTCTCCCTGCGACAGAGCAGTTTCCATGGCCCTTCCCAACTCCCTTGCTAGGTTTTCAAGGCTGAGGTTCTGGACAGGTTCACGCTTGCCAGCCTCAGCCCCTTTCATCCTCTTTGAAGAAGGAATAGGTTGACATCTTAGTGGGGAGGGTCCCAGTGAGATTTCTCCAACAAAAAAAAAAAAAAGGTAAAGACACTTTTTGATTTAAATAATATTTCTTTCTACTAAGTCTCAGTACAAAGCTGGATTAAACTGCTGAGATTCAGCAGGCTGCAAAGGCACAGCACAGAGCACTTGGCAGAGGAGCCCATCCTGCCCCAGCCTCTGCTTTGGAAAGCCAAGGCAAGAGATGGCTTTCAAGTTAACCACCCTCTCAGCTCATCAGGTGATGGAAGGCTCATCGTCCTAGCTTGGGGGTTTGCAACCCACATGCCCCCAGAGCATGCATGGAGCCAGGAGAACCACAGCACCAGCATAGGAGGAGCCAGCCAGGGTGTATGTGTACCCCAACTACCAGCACTGCCACTTCATCCCCTGGCTGGACACCCTGCAAAAGCCCTCTCCATACCCTCCTTCCCAGGGCTGGGTAAGCAATGGGGTTTTAAATGGGTTTTAAATCAAACGAGGCTGCTAAACTGGGAGCTCCAGTCCCCCCTTTCACAAGCTAGCGCCACCCTGCCGTGTGCCAGACCTGCCCTCTCTAGTAGCAGGTGGAGCTGCTGGAGGAGTGAGGTGCTGTAAATCATCTGCCCTTCCAGGCTTATAACCCCGACAAAGTGATCCCAGCAGGACCTTGGGATCTCTCAGCTTTTTTCTCTTGCCTCTCCCAGCCCACCTCAAAGAATTTGACAGATCTCTGGGCACACAGCACTCTGCCTCCAGCCCTCCGGCCAAAATCCCTGTCCTGCTCAGACCTGTGGGGCTCAGCCCCCAGCAGGAGCCAGCACTGCAGGCTGTGTCTGGAGCAGCCTCGTGCTCAGCCCTGAGACCTTTGAGACCCCCAGGAGGCAGCTGCTTCCCACCCACTTACCTCACAGCCCCCAACCCCGGGTGCTCACATCCAGCCAGGTGCAGCCTTGGGGTCTCCAGCAACTTTGGAGGGTGAGGATGCCACAGTGACAGCCTTGGCTGGGAAGAGCGAGCAGCCCGGGGACACTGGGGTTTGAGCTACAAGTGGGGCTGCTGGCCAAGGCCCTCACAGCCACCCAGCCTCTGGCCCTTGACCAGACCAGCACTGATTTTGCAGTCTCCACACTTTCAGCAGACACAGAAGCTAGAAAACATCACCAGAGCCAACATGGGCCAAGAGTAAGGGGGATGGAGCCTTCCTCCCCCATGGCTCTTCAGTGGCCAGGGGAGGGCAGAGCCACCCTTATCCTCCCAGCCCCCCCAGAGGCCATTGCATAGGGCTGAGTTGTGCTCCTGGCTCTGTTAATTAACAAGCAATTAACTTGGGAGATGAGCAGCAGCTGGTCCCACCTGGGGCAGCCAGGCTGTCAGGGTTTGCACATCACCCAGTGCTGGAGAGGGATGAGAGCTGGAGGCCAGCACAGGGCACGGGTCCCCCCACTCCCTCCTGGGCCTGGGGACACCAAGAAGCAAACCGTGGGGTGCATGGCCTGGATGGGCTCCAGCATGGCCAAAAATTCATAGAAATCACAGAATGGTTTGGGTTGGAAAGGACCTCAAAGCCCATCCAGTTCCAAGCCCCAGCCATTGGACACCTCCCACGGGATCAAGCTGCTCAAAGCCTCATCCAACTTGGCCTTTATTGGAAAAATATTAAACAATTCAAAGCCTCCTTGTGCTGTCAGGCAGCCCCAGGCGCACCGGCAGGCAGACAGCCCCCGGCTCTCCCCTCACAGCCCCCTCTCCTCTGTCTGGCAGCTCCTGCGGCACCACACATCGTTTGTCACTCGGACAGGTTCAAACACACCCGGCTGGGATTCATTAGGCTCCGTCTTCGTTTCCTCCAGCGCTTGGCAGGGGCCAGGCTGCAGGAGGGGGTCGGGAGCAGCAGGCTGGCAGGCAGCGACTGGCTAACTGTGGGGGAGAAGGTAAGTGGGGATCCCCTGACCCCCCAAATCCCTGCCCCAGTGCTAACAGAGCCAGTACTGGATGCTGTCCCAGCCGCCTGCGGGCCCAAGCTCCATCCTGGGAACACGAGGCGGCTGTGCAGCCTGACTGGATCCAGGACTAGACAGCTGCTGCCACCTCGTGCATGGAGGGCTGCTCCCACACACCCCTTCCTCCCCAAATCCCCCCCAAAAATGGGCCCCAACGCCCCCAAAGGCACATGGGAGCTCCAAGGGAGGACACGATTGTGCCAGCAAGGAGAAAAAGGCAACAAGCAGCAAGTAAAACCAGAGCCCTCCCCCCCAAATTTATTAGTAGTTGGTTCAACAGGACCTTACACCAGTGCCCGGGAGCCTCTCCCCATGCAACCCCACCGAGGGGCAGAGGGGAGGTGCAGCCCTAGGCAAAAATAACCAGGTGGGACATCCCGCTGCCAGTGGTGCCGCTCTGTCACCCAGGGTGAAATACTGCACACCCCCTGCACCGCCCTGGCTCTGCTCTGGGAGCAAAAACAGCATCCCAGCTGCTCTCTGCACCTCCAGCAGCAACCACTGCCATCCTGCATCCTTCATCCACAGGGAAATCTGGGCTTTCATCCTGGTAAACCTGAGATGGTTCAGTCCGATTTGCAGTGGAACTCAGGGGACATGGCAGGGTGGAGGAGAGGCAGAGCTGGGGCTGCAGCTCCATACAGCACCACCAGTATAAAGACACGTTTCCATCTGGGAAACCTTTCCCTGGTTTCCCCACCGACCTTCATCCACATCACATGTACCACCAAAGATATCACATAAAACCCTCGCGGTTTAGGTACAAATTCCGGCACCAAAGAAAAACAACGCCCTGCAAAATGAGAACCAAATAACCCCCCCCACCCCTCTCCCACCCCCCCAACATTATTAAAATACTTTCGCTTTTAATAGTCAAGAGGTTCAAAGTTCTCAGCATCCTTCCGACTGCCGTTATCCCAACATCTGACCGGTCCTCGAGGGCTGGAGCTCCTCCATGCCGGGGGATGCTGGGCGCTGCTCAGCTTTACCACAGGGAACACCACGTGTGTACAAGATTGCAAGGGGAGGGTTTGGCAGGGATGGAAGGAGGTTGAGGTCAGCACACTGGGACCAGCACATCAGATTCTTCTAATCAGCCCCGATCCCACTGCGTTGCCCATGGAGGGAGAGGAAGAGGTTCATAGAAGCATAGAATGTCCTCAGTTGGAAGGGATCCACAAGGACCATCAAATCCAACTTGAGGTTGGAGAAGCTTGAAAACCAACAGAGATGATGGGAGTCTTTGAAAGAAAAATCCACCTTGTTCACAGCTTTTTCAAGTGTTGGGGGAATCCGGCAAACTCTCCTGCTTCCTGCCATGAGGCAAATGGCAGGAGTGGGTCTGAGTCCTTCCATGCTCAGGGTCTCCACCAGCTTCATTCCTCTGCTCCAGCTCAGCAAAGTCACCTCCAGCATGCTCAGAGTGGCTCCTCTGCCCTTGGAGCAGAAGGTGAGGGACAGCTTATGATGGATTTACTTTTCCACTGACTACAAGATCTTGTTTATTTGGAAGGAGAACAGAATGTGATATTCGCATCCTATTTCCTCGGGTCTTGGAAGAACGCTGTAAGATTGAAGTAAATGAAAACAAGGAGGCACTATTGCCTAATTTAAGTACAGTAAATCCTACGCAGCTGAATGGTGGTTGTTTCCAGGAACCTGTACCTCTGAAGCGTGGAGATGTGTTAACTATTATCACAGAATTAGAGGATGTCCTGAGCTGGAAAAGACCCACAAGATCATCAAGTCCAGCATAGCACAACCCTTATACTCACACCAGTTCTGAGGGTGTTGGCCAAATGTTGAGACAAGAGTTGGAATCAATGATCCTTGTGAGTCCCTTCCAACTCAGGACATTCTATGATTCCAGGCCCAGGGGAGTCAGGGCCTGCTTTGGGCAGAGAAAGGGGGAATTTGTGCCGCTTCCCCACATTGGAACAGGGCAGAAAAGGACCAGGAATTCAAAAGGAAAATAAAATCAAAGAGAAATGCAGGGTTGGCAGAGAGGTGGCAGCACAGGGACCACAATGAGGCCACTGCTCGGGCAGCCTCTGGCACAGCCGTCTGCTCCTGGGGGTCCCTTCCAAGGCCACGGCCGGGTATTGCTGAGGAAGATCCCGTTGGATGCAGGGGTTGGCCCCGCTTGGGTATTGCTGGGCAGGCAGCGGGCGGCAGCTACCTGGTGCTCTGCAGCTCCTCCCGCAGCCAGGTGGGCAGCGTCTGCCCCATTTTGTACAGGAGCTTGGAGAGCTCTATGTTATGGTCCCTGTAATAGTCCCGCAGGAAGGTGCGTGACTGCAACAAGAGAAGATAGAGGAGGGTCAGGGAGACCAGCCCTGAGCTCACCACCCCAGCACAGCGCCAACCCCAGCCCTGCTCAGGGCCACCCTGGGAGGCTTCCTTCACACTTACATCTGAATCCATCTCAGGGTACTTCCTGCCTTTGCTCTTTCCCAAGCATTTTGTCTTCCCTCCATCCAGAAGTTGACACCAGAATCCTTTCTTCGGATCAAACCTGCAAAGCAAGAGCTCTGCCTCACCCCTCTACGCCTGCTGCAGGCAAGCACCTTGCCCGACAGGCCCCACTGCTGCTCAGCCCTGCAAGGGAGAACTTCACCTCTTTTTAATTCACAGCCTAGCTAACATCTCACCACTGACCCCTTTGTGCGACAGGTTCCCCGCACACTAAGCAGCCCAAGAAGGGCTAAGAAGCCCCTCTCTGCAGCGTGTGCACAAGCAGCCAGTGTGCCAGGGCTCAAGAGTATCACACATGGCACAAATGCACCCCTGATCTCTGTTTCAGGAGCCCAGAGCTGCTCCTGGGCTGCCCTGGGTGGCACCACCATCCTCACTGCAGCACCTGGATAAGCTCAGCAAGGCGAGGTGCTTGTTGAAGGTTATTTCTGATTGCAGCTACCCCAGTGCAGGGTGCAGCAAGGTCTCAGCTGAAACCCTGGTCTCATCAAAGCCAGCACAGCTGGGCAGACCACTGCACTGGGAAGAACGGCAGGTTGGAGGAAGGAGAAGCTCGGGGAAGGACTCACGCCAGGGTCTTGTGGTAATCGATGAAGTTGGTCACACTGAGGAATTTCTGGACCGTCTCCATCACCTTGGCAGGTTCCGTTCGGAGCAGCTTGCCATCCAGGACCAGGATCTGCAAGGAGCAATGCAGGGCAGTGAGGTCCTGCTGGCTCCCAGCACTGCTCTCCTGGGGAATAATGACACCTTCACCATACCTTTTGCATTCTCGGAGCCAAATTTACCACCACATAGGGTCCTCTCTTAAATGCTAATGTGCCCTGGTGTTCACTTACACTTGGAGCTGGAAAATGAAACGCTAAAAAATGCCAGGGCCAGGATCCATCCAGGAGAACATCAGAGCTTCGGCTCAGGGCCACCCAACTCAGAGCCAGCCAGGATTGCATTACAGCAATTACGCCAGAAGCAGACGACTAATAAACTTTATAAGGTTAAACGATGGTGGAAAATCCATTCAGGGCCTGAGCCTGTGCGCTGCCAGCAGTGCTCTACTGTGCAGGTCACAGCGGGGCTGGCATCCAGCCCCTGTTTCCCCTGCAGGCAGTTCGAACCATGGGCAGCTTTGCCTGCTATTTTTGTCCAGCTCTGACACTACAGTGACACCAGACAGGGCAGCCCCGCAGGGGTCTGTGGCTGAAAGCACTGGGTGTCCCTGCAGAACCACTCACAGCCCTCCACCTCACAGCCCTCTTTCAACCCTGCTTTGCCAGAGGAACAGCAGAAGGATCTACACATCCAGGACCAGCAAAAGAACATCTTTATGCACCATCCATCACCAGCCTCACACTACGATGGTTTCCTCCTTGCACAGTAGCTCCCCTCTGCCCTTTTTCCAAGTACTTTTATTCTTTCCACTGAGGTTTTAAGGGTATGAGCAAAGCAACACCCTTGCAGCTGACTTAGGACACAAGCCCTCCTCCCCCTGCATCCTTGCTTGGATGAGGGGGCTCCCAGGGTGCTGCCGCTGTAGGAGTGGGGTTCTCCCATCCCTACCTGGTTAGCGTGATAGCTGTTCAGCCAACGCTCGATGTGGGTAGCGTACCAGCCCGGCACCAGGCAGCGGTTCTGTAGGGCACGGAGCTTCGGAGCAGCCTCGGGTCCCGCTGTGATCACCTCATGGAAGGTGTATTTCAGGGCGACAGGGTCATCGTGAGCTCGCTGGTGCTGTCAGGCACAAACAAGGCAGGTTTGTTCCCGGGGCAACCCAAATCTTGGGCTGCTCACGGAACTGTGGCTCCCAAACCACGTCACCAAGTCCTTGTGAGTCTTGTTCAGGAAAAAGTGTGGCATCTGCAGTCACCCCACCTCCCAAACCAAGGCAACAGAAGGAATCTCCTTGTCCACTACCCCCCGGGGCTGCCCAGGCTGGGGGAGAGGCAGAGGTGGGCAGCTCACCTGATACCAGGAGTAGGCTCGATCTGCAGGGTTGATGAGGATAGTGATGACTTTGGCCTTGGAGAGCAGGGCTGCAGCTCGCCGGGGAGCTACTTCTGAGTCAAAGTAGTTGGCACTTTTCTCAAAGTAGAAGTCGGAGGTGGTGTTGGAGGGGATGGGAAAGAACTCCATGTACCTGAGGGAGAGACAGCGTAAGGCAGGCAGATGGGCGTCCCCAGCACCCGCTCTCGAAGGCGATATCTCAGACACTGTGCAACATGATAAACCTGCAGGGTCTCTCCAGATATTTTGGAGGGTCAGGCCTCACCAGATTCTCCAGGCAGACCCCCAAACCAGGCAATATCAGATGCACACAAATGCACTCGGCTTCTGCCAAGGGCACTTCTGAGTCCTGGCAAGCAGCCTTCGCCTTCAGAACAACATAAACCACAGTGGTGTGATGGCCTGAAGGTGATGTGTGAACATGCTTTTGCGAAGGGCAGAGCCCATGCAGGATTCATCTAACCTTGCTGCACCCAGGTACCCTCTGCCAAGAGCCCAGTACCTGTCAGGTCAATGGGAAAGCCTGTGGCACCACTGCTCCTGTTCATGAAGGAACCAGTGCTCCCAGGTCAGTCCCAGTGGCAAGGAGACTTACCAGTCGATACCCTTGTGATAGTTGTGTCCATTGAAGAACTGTATCTCCTCAAAGGTCTCTGAGCTGGGGTAGTTGCTGCTCAGGTCTGGGTGCATCCCCAAGAAGAGATAAAGGGCAGTCGTTCCTGAAACAGAACGTGAGAGCTGGTTTGGGCCAAACCTCCCTCTGAGCTGTGCTTTGGGGCAGGAGGGCTGAGAGGCTCTTTTGGAGGTGAAGGGGGAACATTTATGAGCCTCCAAACGTGCTCATGGCACCAAGGGTGAAGTGAAGCACCTGTTTTTTGAGGCCCAATGATGAGGAGCTTTGGGAATCGGTCACAAGTCTTTTCTTTGGACCAAATGTCTTTATGCCGTTTATCTTCACACGGGTCCTGAAACACAGAGGGGAGGATTAGAGACACAGCAGCCTGGACAGGACAGCACACCACCACTCACAGCCCCCTCCAGCCCGAGCAGGCACATGGGGAGGCCACGTTGCTCAGCACACAGGGCAAAGACCAGGCTTATCTCCAGGTCTACGGGGCAAACTCTTTCCTGGCACCACCCACAGAACCACAGAGAGGTGAGAAAACGCTTCCTGCCAAGGGGATCAGAGGGAAATCCAGGTTGGAAGGGACCTGAGGAGGTCATTTAGTCCCATCTCCTGCTCAGAGCTATCTGCCACTTCCCTCTCCCAGCACAATAAATGAGGGCTGCTCCCCACATTGCAGGCACACGGTCTACCTGCCACAGTGGGTCCTTCTCCTCAGAGAAGATCTGGAAGTATTTCTGTGCCAGCTGCACAGGTGGCAATGTCTGCAGCTTCAAGTTGGTCCAGGCGTTGAGGAAGCGGACCAGGTGCTTGAAGGTGTACAAGCCCAGGCGGTCGTTGCCGTAGTTGGACAGATGGGTCATGAAGATGCTGATCTGAAGCAGAGAGGACAAAAGAGGGGTTAGCAGAGTCTCGTCTGGCAGCCATCCCATGCAAACAGCTCCCACCCTGGCTAAGGACACCAGGGACATCTCCCATAGCGGCCCTGGGGGCAGCTTTGCAAGAGATTCCTGTCCGTCTGTCCTTGGGCAGCCGCACAGCAGTACTCACAGGGTTGAGGAGCACAGTCAGGAACAGTTCACCCCCGTTGATGATTTTGTCCAGCTCACTGGAGCCACCAGGGTATTCGTTGTAGAAGATGGTGTGTGTGAAGAGGCCACAGGTTTGACGGGGCAGTACCTGGGGCAGGAGAAAGATAGAGATGTGGAGGATGAGGAAAGATATAGATGTGGAGGAGGAGCCAGGGCAATGATACAGATGCATGGCGTTCAGGGCGGGGTCCCCTTCTCCCCTCAAACAAAAACCCTCAGAGGTCAGGAGTAGCTCCACCACCTTCAACCTGAATCCTACTACCCACAAGAGATGGAGGGAGACAGATGAAGCAGCCAAAAATTGTCTTTAAATGAGTTTTCCCAATGTAGTATGAGCAGAGGGCACAGCCCCCTCAAATCAAAACATTTGAGCCACCCAGAAACCACCTACCAATGTTCTGGGTTTCAGTGGGGAAGGCGAGAGGAGAGAAGCACCAGAAATAAAGCCTGGACACCTACCATGATGCCATTGTGGATGAAGCCACGGCGATACCGAGCAGGTTTCAGGTGGGGGTACTCTTCCGTGCTCGTCACTTTGATTGACCAAACCTGCTTCCACGCTTCATACAACTGCACATGGACGGGGTACACGCCCGAGTGGTGGGGGGCCACGGCGTACCCCATGTCAGTGGGGATGCCATGCTCCTGCAGAGAAGGGAGCAGGGAGTGGGTGACCGTGGAGACCCAAAAACAATCTCTCCCCAGGGAACTGCCCATTCCCAACTAGAAATTGTCTGTTCGCGCCTCTGGAGAGAAGCCAGCGCAGGGCTGTGCCTGTGCATCCTCTCCTAACCAGGGCTGTCTCTAGGAAATGGAGCCCACGAGCAGATGTGCTGGGTGGACCTCACTCTTCTGTTTCACACGAACCACTCTCATCCCTGCCATTTCTGCTGCCACTGACAAAACTACAGAAGTAAAGTTTTTCTGTGGAGAACGAGCAGATACATCTACACAGAATTGTAAATCGGTTTATATCAGTAGATATAAAAGAGTCTTGAAATTTTGATGGACAATTGCCCATCACAAGTAGGTGTGGTCTGCTTTCTCTAATTAAGCACCTCTAATTACCAGAAAATGAATTCAAGGTAGCCTGAAGATCCTTCTCTTGGGCCATAGGACCCAATTATTATTACTGAGTCCAGCTTTACTCCTTTGGATTCAAGGCGTGTGTGAGCAAACCAGTCTACAATCTGCTCTCAGTGGTGGCTTTATCCAGAGCAGATGAACAACAGTCCAAAAGGATGGACAACCCCGTACTAAGCTGAACATTAGAGCCTGTCTTCATAAACCAAACATGTCTCTGACAACTTGTCCTGCAGAGGGAGTTTCCCTCAGCAGGAGCCTCCCAGCGCATGGTCACCACTCCAGGATCCAGCATCCACCTGTAGAACTATGGATTGGACGCCCAGGTCGCCCAGGTTGGACTTCCCACTCCCCCTGAGTCTGACCTCTGCATCCCCATGGCCTGTCGATGCACAGGTGATGTCTCCCCTCAAACCAGCACGGGGCAGCTCGCAAGTTGGCTGCTGCAGATAAATCTGTTTGCTCCAGCTACCAGCGTATCTATGGATCTACCCGCCCAGCTGCAACGTGGAGGATGTCACTTAACATGACAGGTCCCTTTGCTCTGACAAGTACATAATGTCACCTGTCCCAGGAAACCTTTCTGCCCCCTTCTCCCATCCTCACCCCACCACAAGCATCCCCACCACAAGCATCTTACTCACGACAGCGAATTTCTTGTTTAAGGTCATCTGCTCAGCAAGAACCGACTGGTTGTGGAACAGGTGAGGCTGCATGTGGCTCCACATGTGGGGAAACCACCAGAACTCCCTCACATAGGACAGCAGCAGGTCATCGCCTTCATCCTCAGCATCGGTACCTGCGGGCACAACACTTGCCGTTAGTGCCAGGCACACAGCGCCACGCACAAGCAGCTGGGCCAGAGCCCCTCTTGGTGAGCGGGTGATGGGGACACTGGGTGAGATGCTCAAGGACTCTCCTATAGCCCCGATATCAGGCTCTTTGAGTACCGGTTCACGGCCCAACCCCAGCTGTATGGCATTAACATACAAAGCGATGCCCTCGCCCTCCTCACCTGTGTGGAAGAATTTCCCTGAGTAGCCCAGGTTGAAGGTGAAGTTCGGGATGTGGGTGCGCAGCTCGTTCTGTGTGTTGAACAGCGCCTGTGAGAGAGAGAGCAAGATGTCCTCTGCTCACAGCCGCGAGGACGGCTGCCACTCAAGGATGAGGAACCATGTCCCCAAGAGCTTCACAGGGGCAATCCCAGGGGGCCAGAGGATGCTCTGGGGGCAAAAATACCCATCCCTGGAATATCTCAGAGCAGGCACAAGTGCCCAGCCCCATACATCCCCCTCCCACCCAGCCAGGACATCACAGTCGCACCTTGACATCTTCCACTTTCATGCGTGTGCCCTCCTTGCCCACAAAGATGTCATCGATGTCCACCAGGATGTAGCGGTCAAGGGGCAGGGAGAGCCTCTTGCCTGTCAGGAAGGAGACAGAGTCCACGAAGATGAGCTTGTGGAGCCAGAAGTTGAGGTTGTTGCCAAACAGCACCCTCTGGATGCCGTCGTGGAGGCCCAGGTCCTGCATCACGGTGGTGTGCAGCGCTGCGTCCACACTCATGTGCGGGATGGACTCAGCTGACTTGGTCTTGGCCAGGAGAACCGGCTCGTAGGTGGAGTGGTTGGACTGGAAGACGGTCCAGTCCTCCCCAGGGAGCACACCCTTCTCCACCTCGCTGGGGCGTGTGATGTACAGCAGGGGTGACTTGGGGTTGATGCTGCAGTCCTTCAGCGCCAGGTTGGAGTGGAGGAAGAGGGGGAAGCCCTTCAGCTGGGCACTAAGCAGGCTGTTCTCGTTGGCCTGTATGGGGAGAGATGGGAGCTGGAGGAGACAGGACACTAGGGACAGAGGCACTGCAAGATGTCAAGCGCCCAGCTAAGCTGTGCAGCCAGGGCCTCACCAGGGGCACCGATGGCCATGGCAAGGGGGTAGGAAGCTTGCCACCTCCTGAGATCCACATGCCAGTGTCACAACCCAAACCTGGACAGGCCAGGGGTTGCTGGGGTAAGACCCTGGGTCTCCCTGTAGAATTTGTGGGTTCAGTACCCACCGGGTTAAATGAAGGCAAAACAATTGGTCCAAAAGGAATTTATTTGTATATGCACTCTTAGGAACAAGATTGGCACTGGCTGCTAAATCCATATTAAGGGAAAAGAAAGAAAAAGAGAATGAAGAAAAGGAGAGAAAGAAGTAAATGCAAGGATGCCACCCAGGCTCTGGTCCTCCTCTTCTCCTGCCAGGAGAGTAGGCACACAAATGGCCCCTACTGCAGAGTATTATTGATTTTTTTTTGTTGGGTCTTCTTCTAGGAAAGTTCTGCAACTGAGTTTGCAGGGAGTATGCTTCCTCATGGGGCTCTTCCTACCAGCAAGCATGACCTCTCTGGGCAGCAAGCACATCTGGGTTGCTTGTGAGAGCAAGATAAGATGCTGAAGGACACTGCCTCTGCTGCAGTCTCAACATTCGAGAACAAATGATTTAAGGCAACCCATTAGAGTAGCAAAAAATCAGCCTCTGACAGCCAGGTCCCCTCCCTTCCTTTCCAAAGCACGGGATGCCCCCATCCCCCTCACATGCTCAATCCTGCTCATAGGGGCTTTGTCAAGCAAAGTACCTGCTCATGCTGCTGGGAAATGAGATGCTGAAAGCAACTGGTCTGATCCCAGAGGTGTATTTTTACACCCAAAACTCCCAGGGGTCGCACAGCCTTTCCATGGGAAGAAGGCTAAGATGGTGCCCTCTGCTAGAGGCCTTTGCTCCAGGTTCCACAACAACTGCCCTGATTGCAGAAAGCAAACGGAGAGCAAAGCCCTCTGCTCACACTCAGCCTGGCCATGGGGTCTTAGACTCATAGAATCATAGAGTCATTAGGTTGGAAGAGACCCATTGGATCTTCAAGTCCAACCATTCCCATCAATCACTAACCATGCCCCTCAGTGCCTCATCCACCCGTCCCTTAAACACCTCCAGGGAAAGCGAGTCAACCCCCTCCCTGGGCAGCCTGTTCCGGTGCCCAATGACACTTTCCATGAAAATTTTTTTCTTAATGTCCAGCCTAAACCTCCCCTGGTGGAGCTTGAGGCCATTCCCTCTTACCCTGTCCCCTGTCACTTGGGAGAAAAGCCCAGCTCCCTCCTGTTTATAACCTCCTTTCAGGTAGTTGTAGAGAGCAATGAGGTCTCCCCTCAGCCTCCTCTTCCCCAGGCTAAACAACTCCAGCTCTCTCAGCTGTTCCTCATAAGGCCTGTTCTCCAGCCCCTTCCCAGCTTTACTGCTCTTCACTGGACTCGCTCCAGAGCCTCAACATCCTTCATGTGGTGAGGGGCCCAGAACCGAACACTGGATTTGAGGAGTGGTCTCTCCAGTGCCAAGTACACAGGGAGAATAACCTCGCTGGACCTGCTGGCCATGCCATTTCTGATACAAGCCAAGATGCCACATCTTAGCTCACCCTTACCTTAAAGAAGCCGATGATGCCCACACCATACTCCACACAGTACTTGTCCAGCAGCTCCCGGTTCCAGGCGTCCAGGTTGACGTACTTGAGGATGTTCTCGTAGATGATGAGGGCAAAGCGTCCCCGGTCCTTGTCGGTCAGCGTGGGCATGTCCCCCTTCCCCGGGGCAATCTCTGTCCTGTACTTGAAGCGGCTTGACTCCAAAATAGCCACGATCTCCTGGCCCAGCTGGGAGTAAAGGCTCTCCACAAAGACCAGCACCAAGGGGTCCGTGCGGGAGGAGTCAGCCACCTTGAGGGTTTTCAGTGGCAGCAAGCGGGAAGGGGCGACCTTGGGCTCATCACAGTCCGGACCCACCACATCCCCGGAGGGCTCCAAGCCCCTTTTCCACCCATATAAATAATACGCAGAGATGAAAACACTGAGCAGGCAGAAGATGAAGAGCAGGAGCAACACCACCTGAGGAGAGAGCTGCCGGATACCCCGCCGGGCCCTGGCCAGCACAGTCATCCTTGCATCCGTGGGGCGAGGTGGGGCCCCTCTTCCCTGCCCACCCCCTCCCCTCGCCCCGGGGAGGGGAAGAAGCAACCAACCAACAGGAAAAAAAAATAGGTAAAACAAAACTGAATACTTCTAATAAATTAAAATACTAGCAGGTGGCCTGTGCAGGCTCTCTCCCTTCCAGCAGTCTGGCGTCCCTCGCTGCCCACTTCATGTCACCATGGCAGATGCACCGAGAGTCCCCTTGCTGAGCAGAAATCCCCGCGGTGACGGCAGTGGCAGCAGCAACCCCATGGCCTCAGCAGGGCAAGGAGGTGGCGGGCAGCCTCAGAATGGCTTGCAGCAGGCCCGCGGCCATGGTGGCTCCCTGGGGTGCCGCAGAGCCCTGGCTCCACACGGTGACCTGTAAAAGAGAGGCGGGATGAGCTGGGAGGGATGGTGTCGGTACCAACGCCAATGCTTTTATTTACCCCACTGCAGCAGCCGTGGTAGATCCCTCGGCGAGCTCACTAGCGTGCCAGGGCTTGCCGTGAGAGCGCCGCGAGCTCCTGACGGTGCCAGGGCGGGAATGCAGCACCACATGTGCCACAGGGCATGGCAGCACCTGACAGGTGCTACGGGGGGAACTCAACCCCCTCCAGAGTCCTCATTCATAGAATCAGAGAATCACCAGGAAGAGACCCACTGGATCATCGAGTCCAACCATTTCTATCAAACACTAAACCATGCCCCTCAGCACCACATCCACTCATCCCTAAACACCTCCAGGGAAGGTGACTCAACCCCCTCCCTGGGCAGCCTGTTCCAGTGCCCGTTGAAAGATTTTTTCCTAATNACTCGCTCCAGAGCCTCAACATCCTTCTTGTGGTGAGGGGCCCAGAACTGAACACAGGATTCGAGGAGTGGTCTCACCAGTGCCGAGTACAGAGGGAGAATAACCTCCCTGGACCTGCTGGCCATGCCATTTCTGATACAAGCCAGGATGCCATTGGCCTTCTTGGCCACTTGGGCCACTGCTGGCTCGTGTTCAGTTGGCTGTCAACCAACACCCCCAACAGCCCAAGAAGCAGCTCCGTTCCTCCTGTTTGCCAGCCTCCCAGCAGGGAGAAGGGAGCTCAGGGCATCCGAGCGCCCCATGACCCAGCCTGGATAGCAGGGAGGGACTCAGGCAGCCAGCCAGGCGGCACAAGGCCAAGCCAGGAGACGCCAGCCAAGGTCACTGAGACCAGCACGCAGGAGCACCCACGTGGGGCTAAAGGGACCTTGGGAATATTTTTCCCTTCCCTGTGAAAAGCCTATCAAAAAAAGGGGAAAACAAAGAAAAAAAGATGGGCACTGGTTGCTGGGAGGTGAAGCAGCCCAGGGGAATATGAATGTGGCCAGTGTGTTTAAGGAATAAAGTGGTGGCACTGTGGTTTGCACCACCATCCACCAGGGAGGGGGGTGAGTCACCTTCCCTGAAGGTGTTTAAGGCACAGGTGGACGAAGCACTGAGGTGCATGGTTTAGTATTTGATAGGAATTTGATAGGGACTTGATGATCCGGTGGATTTCTTCCAACCTGGTGATTCTATGAACCCCAAACTCACCACCAGCACCAAGAGTAAGGGCAGAGGTCCCTATTTCTTCCCTGAGAGAGCTCCCTGCACTGGCATCACAGCCGAGTGCCCGCCCCACAGACACCAGCCGGGCACATAACAGGATTAAACGTGCCTGACTGAGCGGTACCGTGGATTACAGGCTGGGGCTTGGCAGGGTAATCCTGTCATCCCTGCCCTTCCCTGCAGCAAGCCCAGCTCCAGGCCCTGCTTCCCAACCCTGCTGGCGTGACACTGCTCCACCCAGACCCCACGCATGCTGCTGGCAACCAGTCTCCATCTCCACCACCCGCTGGCAACCTCCTCTGCCAGCTGTGCCGGCCACAGCAGATCACCTGGTTTTACTGGTTTGTAATCTATCTTTGTGCTCGTGGATAATCTCCAGGCAGGACCAGGAGAGGGTGTTCCTTGGATCCCCAGGTATGCCCTGCCCCAGCCCACTCCTTTCTCCCCTCTGGCACGTCTGGACCTTCAGCATCCCCAAGAAAACACCCTGACAGGGTTTGGAGGCAGGTCTAAAAGAAGCACACAGACATAGGAATGTTGCTTTTGGGGATGCACCCATGCAGAAGGAGCATCCCTTGTCCAGGTGCCACCCCTAGTGATACAGAAAGACGGAATCATGTTACTAAGCATCCCAGTTGTGCCACCTAATTCCCCCTCTGTTTCTCTCATCTTTTAGGTCTGGGTGCTGACAGCCACATTCTCATGGCAACAGGCAGGGAAGTGACAATGAGCAGGTTTTAAGCACTGGAGCCGGTGGCTGATGGGTAGGATGGGGTGTCCATCCTCCCGAGAAAAGCAGATGGGAACAAGGCCCTGTGTCCACATCACCTGCCATTTCCAAGAGGGGTTCATTAGTCCATCCTCTTCTAAGAGCTTTTAATTGCAGTATTTAATGACTGCTCTTCGGAGACAGCATCTCTGTGCAGATGCCAGCTGAGTTTCACGGAGGAGAGAGGCTGCTATGTCAAAGCGCAAAGGTGATGCCTGTCTGGGCAGGGGCGAGCGCCGGACCCCTGGAGCAGCCAGGTGTGAGCCAGAACCCGGGCAGGCAGTGTCCCGCCCCACGAACCCGCCGCCCAGGCAGAAAACAGACAGGAATCCTGCTCTGCTGGTTCACCCTCGCAGCAAATCCTCTGCAGGGAGGATGCAAAGGGTTTTGGGGTGCTGCTGGCGGCCAGGGATGCTCCTGCTCAGGGTTTTCCCTGCACAAGCCCAGCAAACCTCTGCGCATCCCTGGCAGCAGTGATAGAACCGACAGCTCCACATCAGAGAAGGAAGAAGGTTTAGGTCCAAGAACACAAAACGAGCTCTCGAGACCAACAGTGTGTTTAAAAGAAGAAGTGAAACATCACGGTAAAACAGAAAATAATCGCAAAAAAAAAAGCTGGCAAGGTGACAGCCAAAGTCAAACTGCCTTTTAACCTGATATTTAGAAGCTGCTCAGGTGCCTTTTAAAGCCATGGTGGTTATTTAAAAGGCACCAGCTGGAAATGTCAGCCTGAGTCCCACGTGCCAACAACAGGCCTCCAGAAACACTGCGCAACATGGACAGGCTCCCATCGGGTGCTCAGCCACAGCCAAACAGCAAGGATCACAGGAGAAAGAGTCCTGGAAAATGCTGCTTTCTGGTGGGTCTCTGAGCAAAGCCCAGGCTCTGCTTGAGAGGAGGCTCGGTGAGGAGGCTTAGCCACAGCGCTCTTAATCTGGCCGGCCTGACAAACACAATCAGCATCCAAGCAGCTTCCCTGGCAGAGCCAGGAGCTTGGAGCACCCGCTTGGATCCAGCCCCAGGGCAGGCAAGGGGCACAAGCCAGGAAAGCCCTTTATTTTCATCACTTCAAACCTAAGAGAGCTGCAGGAAGAAGGGGAAAATGGTCAGAAAGGTTTTCTAAATCCTCCCCATCCCAGTGCAGTTTGGGGACTGTGGTTGCCCCCTGGCCAGAGTTAGTGGCCTCAAATGCTTTCTGAAGAACCACTACACCTTGGAGAGGCAGACATGCAGGAGGGGATGTAAAGCCATGAAACCATCTCTGTCAGCAGTTTGTAGAGCTCTCCCTTTAACCTCTGGTGGGATTTTATAGGGATGCAATGGGAGGATTAAATATAAGCAAGGATGTGTAAGCTGATCTGGAGGAGAAGGAAGGGCCAGCAGCCCCAACAGACCATCGCAGCAAGATTTAATTTATCAGGGGTGTGCAATAGGTTCAGCAGCAAGTGTAAGCAGGGAAAATCAGGCAGTTCACAAGTCTCATCTGTCAAATAAATCAACTGTCCCAACCCCACAGCTCAAGGACGGGACACGGGTGTGACATATCAGGAAACAGCTCAGACATCTCCGTCACACCACTGGAAAGGGGTGCAAGGGAGGGAGCAAGCATCCACCTTCAAGGAGAAGAGACCCCAAGACTTGCTCCTCACCACACACACAAGGACCTCGACTCTGGCAGCTCACAGACTCCCAGACACAGCCACGTCCTAAACACTGCAGCCAGATGGGTCATCCCTCTCCTCTCCTGCCTGCACCCCTGCCCCTCACTCCCCATCACCACGGCAAGAGCCCCCCCATGCAGGCACTGCTGAGTAATCACATTGTCACCGCCACACTAGCTCCGCTTCTCCACGTAAGCCAGCCCTGGGGGTTAAGCCTGGATGGAGGAGGATTTAGAGGCACGATGCGAAAGTGTATCGCCCAGCTCAGCGATTTGCAATCGCTTCTGCTCGCTCCAATGCTTCCCTTCCTGTGTCCGACCACCACAGGGGATGCGGCCTCACTGATGCATCCGCTTGATCTCCCACTTGGACATTTGATGGCAAAAGGTTTACTGGAAAGTCTAAATTTATCCAGGCTGGGACCCAGGTCCCCAGCGGCACCACAGTGCTCAGTTCACCATGCCTGCCGTCCATCCCACACCTCACGCTTCCTCAGCAGTTGCTACCTGGTGCCCTGCAGCCCTGGGACTCACAGACTATCTGTAAAAGGTGCACAACAGGCAGCTAAATTATTATTTATAGGTTTGAGTTCCCTCTAGAGGAAACCCCCTTCAGACTGCTGGTACAGTTTCGAGGGCTGCAGATCTAAAACCACTGAGCTAAGCACGTCCTTAAAGTGGAGATTAATCACAGAATCACCAGGTTGGAAAAGACCCACCAGATCATCGAGTCCAACCAGTCCTATTAAATACTAAATCATATTATTCAAGAGACAACCACTTGCTTTGAAAACAAAAAAGTAACTGGCATGAAAAACTTGCTTTAGAACACCTACCTCTGCACTGCTGCCTTTATCATCTCTGGCCGGCAGTGACCCGAGCGGTGACTGGAAATACCAGTAAAGAGTTGGGAGGACGGGAATGGGGGAAGAGCCACCACAAGGTACAAAGAACTGTCCCTGTCCCCATCACCTCCCTCCCCAGCTGGAGCTGGATCCACTGGCCAGGAGAAGGCACAGAAGGAGATGAACTGACAATGTACACACATATCAAAGCGCAGGGGGCACCAGGTCTCAATTCCTTGTGCATCCCATCTCTGAGGTACTCCTCAAGCAGCGACCGAAGCCCTGTGCTGGAGGGGACAAAGCCACAACCCAGCACAGAAGCTTAAACTGATGGAAACCTGAGGATTTTCCTGGTGATCCCCACTTACTGACAGACCAGGTGAGCCTTTAAGATGGGCCCAAAGAGACACCAATGGAGGGATGAGCTTTATGGGCATCCAGTTGCTCCCCGCCAGGCTGCAAACCCAGGGTGTCTGCACAGCGGAGAGGGATGTGGAGCAGATGGAGAGGGGAAAACAAGTAGAAGGGCAGAAACGAGCTCGTCCTGGCCGCCTGCTCTCGACGAGGCTGCCCGGACACCACTGGTGTGGTTTTATAATGCCAGATAAGGAGCGTCTTAGTGGTAGATTACAAGGGCTGCTTAAGCGCTTTACAAACAGTAGTTACAACATGCCAGGGAGGAAAACACCTTGCTACTGGCAGGTGGGCAGCCCCAGCACTTTCCTAAAGACACCAGTGTTTCCCTGTTGCCCCAAAGGTGCAGAATTAAAGGACAACAGCAGCCCTGGCAGCTGCCCTTGGGCCAGGCAGGAGCAGGCAGGGGCAGCCACCAGTGCTGCTCCCACTCCAAACCCACCCATCCTGGCTTCTCCTCACCATGCACAGGGGCTGGATAGAAGCAAACACAAGGGACTATTGGGAAAAAAGTATCCCTGATTTATTCAAGGTTTGGAGCATTTGCACCTCAAAGGGGACTTCAGCAAGAAAATCCTCACTTTTTCTCAGCACTTTGATTAAAATCTGATTTTAAAGCCTGATCAGAAACGAGCAGTAGGAGCATCCACCTGAATTGCTGCTGCCCGACCAAGTTTAGCCTCTGGAAATAAAATTCCAGCTCCAGCTGTCCACCACCTGTCTGCTCCTGAGGGGAAAAAAACAAGATGAGCAATTCACCCAGCAAAAGCAGTCAAAGATTTTCACGTAATAAAAGTTATTTTTGGCCAAAGCACCTAGCTCTTGAAGAGCTGTTTTTCACCCAGAAAGCCCTGTTAGCGCTTCAGTTTTACTGGGAAAGATAAAAGCAACACTTTCCCCAAGTTTTCTTCAAAAAAACAATCATGAAAATGTTTCTTTCCCTGCAGAGGGATGAAAAGAGAAGGTTCGGTGTGAGGTGAATCGCCGTGAATATTTGCTGAATTTTTAGGGGAGGAAAAAACAAAATATATGAAAAAAAAAATCCAAGCCCTTAAACAACTGAGTGAGGTTTCTGGTGGCTGGAAGGTGGCACCGGTGGCTGCCACCCGCTTTGTCCCCAGCATCCTGATCTGGACGAGCACCTCTCCATGTTACGCTCCATCTCCCAACACCCACACGAAATCAGCCTCCTCCATAAACTAGGCCAGCAATTAGCAGCAATCATTAGCTTTCCTACGCCCCAGGGATCCCGGGCTGGGCAGCTGACACCCCCCAGAACTAGATGTTCCTTGACACTATCCCATTCAAGCCCCTCAAACACGCCATGGCCAGGTTATGGTTTGGCTCGCACCACTCCCTCTCTCTGAAAAAGCCCAAACCCTTCACATATTGCTCCTCCTCATAGGTATTTTTTGCCCTTGAAGCCTTGGGAACAGCCCGAGGAAGCGGAGCTGGGGGAATTCTCCCAAACCTTAATTGAAAGAGGCGCTTAATGAGGAGAGTTTCTTTTGTCTGTTAATTGAAACAGGTTCTTACTGACAAAACTCTCCATGAATTTTAAGTGGGTTCGCAGAGGGGGAAAAAATCCACTCAATGAATTGGGTTTGCCTGCTTTGAAATGTGCTGTGGCAGTCCTGTGGCTCTCCAAGCACCCAAGAGCCTTTCTGGATAAGCAGGGCCTGAATCCCAAGTGTTTTAAAAAAGAGAAAAGGACAAGGGGAAATAATCTTGTGTGAATTTTTGTATTTCCCTGGAATGGCAGCCTGCATTCTCGCCACAGGTTGCATGGAGCTCCAAGCAAAAAAACATCAACTGAACCACCTTCTGCTGCCTCCAACACTTTGCTTGGCCAGATCTTCCCTGTGGAGACGCTGCTGCCATGAGTGCAAAGGTGATGCTTGATCATGGAGAGACGGACAGCAGCAATTCCCCCCTCAGCCATGCAGCGCTGCGAGCCCCACGACACAGGGCAGCTGCTTAATTTTCTTAACAGCTTCCCATGACAGCAAATTTGAAGTTGGTAGGAAAGCAGCCCCATCCGACCACAGAACCACCGCCTGCTATTCCGGGGAGCACAGACTGCCCTGCCAAATGCTAACCCAGCCCCGAAATGACACTACTGCAAAGCAGCATCCATAAAACCACAGCGTGAACCAGCTCAGGGACAGCAACCAGCCCCTCAGCGCCTGTATTTGAGAGAAATCCCTGCAGACATGGAGTTGCACCCTCCTCCCAGGGGCTCCCCAGGATGCTCCCGCTGGACCACATCCATCCTGCCTGATGCCCTGAAGCTTCACTGAGCTGCAGTGACCTCTGCTTTGCCCACAGTCGGCTGGGACAGCCCCTTCCAGGAGCCCCAAGCACCCATGGGGCTGGGTGGTCGCAGCCAATATTGAATTCGGAGGCAGGTAAGTGCCTGTTGTGAGCGCAGGCGTGCTCCGGTGATGGCTCTCAGGCTGACAGGTGCTCTGGGGGAAGCCAGGCAGCGCACACTGACGCATGGCCGGGATGCTCCCAGGGCCAGCATGCTCCAGGGTTACAGCCAGGCCACGCAGAGGTCAGATCTTTTATTAGATCAACAGACACAGCTGGAAAAAACGACACATTTTGGGTGTGCAGGCTTTCCTCAGGCCCAAGAGCACATGTGTTTTTTTCCTAAAGGTATTAGCTAGGCTAATAAAAGACATTACAAACTTTGCTACCCCTTTAAATTACTAGAGGCTGCAATGCTCACCAGCCTGGGAGAAATGCAGAGAGCAGGAACCGGCATTTGCAAGATCTATTTTGTTTTCACCCTTTAAGACACCCCCAATAAAGATCATGTTTGCCCTCTACAAGTGCAGCATCAGGGCTGCTGCCACTCAAGCTGCCTCTGGCCATCCCTGTTTCCAAGTCCATTTCTGAGATTGCACAAATACTGAGTGGCATTTCCCTGGGACGCCTTATTGCTTTTATTTGCCTGCTCCCGGGCTACAGCATCAGCCCCATCCCCTGCTCCTCTGCAGAGGCTCAAGGCTCAAAGATCCAACCTCCAGTGTCTCAGCTGCCTCTCCATCCTGGTGCTGCACCCACACACACTAGCTTATGGTTTCAGCTGGTGAGAGCTAATAAACAACGGGTAACATGTGCTGCTTCCCATACAAGTGGCCAGCTGGGCCAGTGGACCAACCACCGCACATCACCTTTGGCCTCTCTGCCTAAGGATATTCCCTCCTCACATGGGCTCCCACATCTCCCCTCAACCACCAAGCAGAGCATCCTCATCCCATCCTGGACACCTTGCACGGCCTCCCTCCCACCCAGCCTCAAATCCCTTCTCCGGCATCAACACCCAAAGCCATCGGTGCACCCGCACAGCCAAGGCATGAGCCGAGGCTGCTGGAGGAGGTATAAAATGGCCTGAGACATAGATTTAGCCTCCAGGCGTCGATAACATTTTGCAGCTGTATATCAGGACTGTGCCGCTAACATTTTTTAAGGCATCCTTTTTTTTCTAAGCTGGTACCACAACTTCAGGCTCCAAGCCCTGGGGCTGCAAAGCTGAATAAGGCTGTGAAGACACAGACGGTGGTTGGGAAGGAAGAGTAATGCTCAGCAAGATGCTCACACATAGCCAGAAAGGTTTTGCTGAGGCCAAGGCACAGGAGACAGAGCCAAGAGAGCAGCAGGCTGCCTCGAGGAGCGGGGACACCCTGGGAGCCCTTCCAGACCACACGCAGAGCTGTCGAGTGAGAGGGAACCCCTCGCTGTACACCCAACACTCGACCTAACCAAGCCAAGACAGACAGAAAACACTTGTTCCTTCTTCCCTGCTTTCCATCAGTGATGAGATTTCCAAGACATTTTGGATCTCCCGTCGATAAGAGGGCAGAGCCTCTGAGAGAGAGACTCATTCTCTCCAAGACAACCTGCATCTCCACAGACTTGGACCAGATCAGCATCAGGGCTGAACTCTGTGTATGCCCTTCGTACAAATACCAGGGCAGTTTCCCCCAGCATACCCCAAAATCAGGAATCTCTTGACCTTCCTAAGCCCCTCCAGGAAGGCTCAGACCCCTCAAAGATAGCACTGAGGATCTCAGCCACTCCTCCAGGCTGCAGTAAGGTCCTCCTGCTTTTGGGGAGGACGTGGCAACTCAGGCGCTCCCAACTTCAGCCCCCTCACCGCCTGGCCAGCAGTCGCATGTGGGATTTATAGCTTGATATTGATTTGTCTTCTGCAAGCTCTGCCATTCCAGCCGGTGGCTTTTGCAGGAAAACAACATGAATCATAAGCTACAGGCCGCCCTCTCCCTGCATCCACGCTGTGTGACTCACCGAGCACTTCCAGGGGTCCCAGCACAAGGGTTGCCCTGCTCCTCCACACTTGGGGATGGGCGCAGAGATGAAGTGCAGGGGACACCATCTCCTGTAGGCACCTGGGGACTGCACTGCCACAGCCCCCAAGGCTTGTGAGGTGGTCTCCAAGAAAGCAGCATCACACTTTTGCTCCACACTGGCCCCTTCCCTGTCTCAGCCTCCAAAGCCACCAGCTCACACGTGACGATGGCACATTGTAAAAATGTACAAAGCAATGCCACCACCTTGGCCAAAAACACACAATAAAGCCAAGGGCTGGAAAAATCAGCAAGATGGGCTGGGAATGTCAGCCCTCCATGGCCATGCAGCAATCACAAGACAGAGGAGTTTTATATCTTGATTCTTTCTCTACCTTAAATCCTAACTTTACTCTACAGGCACCACCTCAACAGCCAAAACCAAAAAAACCCCAACTCTATAAGGAACATCCAGGAGGTAAAAATCCATAAAATGCCTTTTAACCAAAGCCCTCTGTGACCCTGCCCCGAAGCATGAAGAGCCAGGAGAGCAGCCCCATCTCCAGTGCCCGGACAGAAGCCCTCAAGACAGGATGCTCAGCAGGACCACATCCTTCTGTCCCAATCCAAGCACCCAGAGATGCTCCCAAAATCAAGCCTGGTGATAAAAACCAGAGCCTGCAGGCAGAGAAGAGCAGGCAGTACCAGTAACACTGCAGCAGGGACACGCTCGGCAGTGTCATACTTCACCATGACATGCTACTGAAAAAAATATTAATCATTCCTTCTTCGCTCCAGCCTAGTTTTTGACTTGCAAGGCGTCTTTTTCCTTCTGTTTAAGTTACCACCAACAGTGCATGAAATATGTCCTGATCTAGAACCCTGACAGCACCGCACAGAAGGAAAGAAAGGGGAAAAAAACTAAAACAACCTATATTAAAAAGTCTGTTTGGCTGGAATGGGCTTTCCATCCCCACCCAAACACAAACAGACCAGACCCGTGAGCTTCCCAAAGGTGCAGGAAGCAGGAAAGGCTTCATGTGTGTGAGTTTTCTATCAGCATCCACGCCAGAGGCTCCAGGCAGGAAGGGGAGGAATTTGGGGCCTGTGACTGTCGGGGCGGCATGGCACGCACCGGGGCCAAGTGAGGTGACCCTGCAGGGTGGCTTGGGGACTGGCAGGGCGGCAGTGCAGGAGGTCCCAACCTCCCCACACCAATACACCAACGCCCCAGACACAGAAGGGTGTCAGGAAACACGAGCATCGCCACCTCCTTCATCATCCCTGTCCAATAGGAGTTCTGACATGGGCGAAGAGAAGATGCTCCACCATCCCACCAGAGGCCAGCGAGGTTGAGTTTATTTTTCCTACTGTATAAAGCCCCGCACGTTTTTTTCTATTGTTTAATTTCCTTCTTCTCCACCCACGGCAACTTCACTCAGAAGCAAGGAACTTCTTTCCTATTGAATTCATCCTGGTTGTTTTATTTGGAAAAGAATGACTTCCTCGGCTGCGGTCCCCGTGCGCAGCTGAGGGGAGCAGGCACAGGGCCGCTCACCTCCTCATCTGTGCCAGCCCAGCCCTGGTAAAAAACACACTTGAGATTCAAGTAACAAAGATGCTGATTTGCTGCAAGAAAAGCTGCTCTTCCAAGGCTGTTGGTGACAAAGCGGCATTGCAAAGCGAAGTCGCCTCAACCCTGCAAGTACCGCTAGCAGGAAGAAGACCAGCCCCAGGTGTGCTGAAACCATGGAAAGGGAGAGCCTGAATGTTGGGATGTGATGGCAGTTCCCAGAGCAAGCACCAGCCTCCAAGTGAAGTAAAGCCTGCCGGTGATGCCAAAAGGTGGCCAGGGCTGCTGCACCACAGGCACCATCAGCAGGAGACAAAAAACAGCATAGAGGCAAAAAACAACAGATTTGAGAGAAATATGAATACAGCCAGGTATGAAAGGCCCAGGGGCCCACCAGCAGCTGGGTAAATCAATGGTTTGGTTGGAAGGGACCTTCAAACCCATCCAGTCCAACCCCTCCAAGGTCAGCAGGGACATCTTCAACTCGATCAGGTTGCTCAGAGCCCACTCCAACCTGACCTTGAATGTTCTCAGGAATGGGGCAGCCACCAGCTCTCTGGGCAACCTGGGATGCTGTTTCACCATCCTCAGCATAAAAGATTTTTTCCTACTATCCAGTCTCTTTTAGTCTCAAACTATCCCCCCTTGTCCTGTTGCTACAGGCCCTGCTAAAAAGTTTTTTCTTGTCTTTCTTATGATCATCCTTTAAATGTTGTTCCACCTCTACAGCAAACGGAATGTAAATTTGTAAAGTTTTATAATAAGGTAATTCAGCAAGTGACTGCTTTCTGGTTCTGAGTGATATAAAGAGGACTCACGGGAGTAAAGATGGGAAAAGTCAAAACCTTTGGAAAAAAGGCAGATTGGACCTGACTTTATAGTGCTTACATGGAATCATTAAGGTTGGAAGACCTCTAAGATCATCAAGCCTTACAAGGAGCGGCTGAAGGAACTGGGGTTATTGAGCCTGGAGAAGAAAAGGCTAAGGGGAGACCTTATCACTGTCTACAACTGCCTGAAAGGAGATAGTAGCAAGGCGGGTGTTGGTCTGTTCTCCCAAGTGACGAGCGATAGAATGAGAGGGAATGGCCTCAGGTTGCACCAGGGCAGGTTCAGATTAGACATAGGGAAAAACTTCTTCACCAAAAGCATTCTTGGGCACTGGAAGTGGGTAGATGAGGTGCTCAGGGATATGATTTAGAAGTGGACAGGTACAGCTGGACTTGATGATCTTAGCTTTAAAAGTCTTTTCCAACCTAGCAATTCTATGATTAATTTCAACCATCACTACAATACCCCTCGTCCTATTGCTAGAGGCCCTGCTAGAAGTTTTCCCTGATCTTTCTTAAGAGCCTCCTTTAAGTACTGCAAGGCCACAGTGCCAGACTTCCCAGCGGGGGTGACAAGGGGTCTATGGGGAGCACAGTCAGGCTGGACATGCTGTGTTGGGCAGATGGTGAGCAGCACCAAATCTGCGGGACACGTCACGTGGCTGGTGAGCAGCACCAAACCGGCTGAACACACTGTGCCGACAGCGAGAACCAAATAGGCTGGACACGCCAGGGGATGGCGAGTGGCACCGAACCTGCTGGATTTGCCATGCAGATGGCCAGCAGCACTGAACTGGCTGAACATGCTGTGCAGATGGCCAGCAGCATGGAACTGGCTGGACACACTGTGCTGTGCAGATAGCGAGCAGCTCCGAAGTGGCTGGAAATGCCATGCTGATGCACAGAACCAGCCCATGCACAGAATAGGCTGGGATGGCGAGCGGCACAGAACCCACCGGCACAGCGAGCAGCACTGAACCGGCTGGGACAGCGAGTGTCCCTGAGCCTGCTGGACACACTGTGCTGATGGCGAGCGGCACCGAACCAGCTGGACACAGCATGCTGATGGCGACTGGTACCAAATCCTCTGCACACACCAGGAAATGGTGAGCAGCACCGAGCCCACTGGACACACTGTGATGATGGCGAGTGGCACCAAACCCACTGGTTACATCATGCTGATGACAAATGGCACCAAACCCACTGGACACACCGTGCTGATGGCAAGTAGCACTGAACCCACTAGACAGTGTGCTGATGGTGACTGGCACCAAACCTGCTGGACACATTATGCCAATGGCAAGCAGCACTGAACACACCGGACACAGCAGGGGATGGCGAGCAGTACCGAACCCACTGGACACACCGTGCTGATGGCAAGTGGCACTGAACCCACTAGACAGAGTGTGCTGATGGTGAGTGGCACCAAACCTGCTGAACACACCGTGCTGGTGGTGAGCAGCACCGAACCCACTGGACACACCGTGCCGATGGCGAGCAGCACTGAGCCAACTAGACACAGTGTGCCGATGGTGAGTGGCACCAAACCTGCTGAACACACCGTGCTGGTGGTGAGCAGCACTGAACCCACTGGACACACCGTGCTGGCGGCGAGCAGCACCGAGCCCACCGAGCCCGCCGGACACAGCAGGGGATGGCGAGCAGTACCGAACCCACTGGACACACGGTGCTGGTGGCGAGCAGCCCCGCTCCGCCGCACACGCCGCCCCGGCCGCCGCCGCTCGGTGCCGGTGCGCGGTCCGGCCGGTCCCGGGGCCTCGCTCCGCCTCGTCCCGCCCGGCGCAGGCAGCGG